>JAZEWT010000003.1:35534829-35561367 GCA_036362905.1 Mordacia mordax | reverse complement strand
AAGTGTCTGGGGTGAGGGAAGTTTGGGCATCGCTGCTTAGACTGCTGCCCCCGCGACCCGGCACCGGATAAGCGGAAGAAGATGGATGGATGGATGGACCTTTAACGTTGATTTTAAGAACTGTGCAATGTTCTTTGTGGGTAAGTATTGAAATGAAATTCCAGCTGGTAGAAACTCAGAAGCAATGTCATTACCAAGACATCATTATGATGGATGTCACTTTTACACACTGACACTAACAAGGGTAGCAACCTTTATTAATTTGCATGAACACTTTGCTCGGTAGATCGTCACTACTAATAAAAATCGCTATTATAAATAGGTTAACATACAATGTAATGATGTAGATTTTAACGGATCGATGCACGATGATTGCTTCAAAAAACTGCTCTCTCGGGACAGCCGCATCGATCGCTCCCTCTCCCTCCATAGCAACGTTTCGCCTCACACGTTAGACTGTTAGAGGATGCCTTGAACGTGGCATCCTCGAAATGATGATTGCTTTCAAAGCAATAATATCTCTGTGCAGTGCTTTGTGACCTTCGGGTGTAATATTATTACAATTATCAATGAGGAGGCGAGATTTATTTGTCAGTTGCCATAGGGCCTTAACCCTGCCCTTATATGCTAGTGCCTCACTTTGGAATTGACATAAAGGTTATTTAGTAACGATACAATTTATAACGCACGCAAACTCTTCGCCTGTTCATGTACGAGATACGGATAAGGCGTAGCGAGAAAACTGCAGGGGGGGGGGGGGCAGTCAGGCGGTCAGCCGGCGCCAACCCGCCAGACAGTTCTTCTGAAATATTACATCGGACAAGTAATGTGTTTTTAGTTGAGAGAGGAATGGAGAGAACTCGGAAGAAACCCACGCAGAAGAGGGGGAGAACAAAACCCCCACACAGAAAGACGCCCGAGGTGAGAATGGAACTCTCTCTCTTTTGCGAAATGTCTCTCCACTTTCGCCTGACAGTGCTTCCAACGTGGGAGGCGAAACGTCGCGAAGGACGGGGGAGGCGCGATCAATGTCGGCTATCCCGAAAGAGCGGCTTTTTTCCGAAAATCTTCAATTCACAGCAATGCCATCGCAAAATCATCGAACTGGTGGAGCCGTAATCGCATATTGCTCGCAGACATGGGTCAGCAGCCTGCGTTATTCTTCTGGCAAGTGCTTTAAACGCAGCGTTCGGCTTGGCTTTCGTGCCGCCCACATCCGGTCTTTGATGAACACGGTGGACGATGCCTGCCACGTGCGGCTTCCTTGGCGCTTCCTCTGGCCCGAGCCGCAGCGCCTGCGACGCACATGGCAGAGAGAATCCCAACTGTATTCGCGAGTTCTCCGCTCCCAGTCGCTCAACTCCGAAACGACCATTGCGCTTCCACGTCCGTGAATGTGAATGTGTGGCGGATTATGGCTGGATAAGCGCTCAGCGTGTGCCTGCTTTCATTGTCGAATAGGGTCGCTGTTCATCATTCATTGTCGGTTCGTTACCAGTACCCGCTTAATCCCGTCGAGGGTCGCGGGCGGACCGCAGCCTATCTCTGCAGACACAGGGCGCAATGCGGGGCTGTTGTTTGAAGCGCATTTGCAAAGTTCACTGGGAATGCCACATACTGTACTGTGCAGCACACCATCGATGACAATTCTCAATAATGGGTCATTACTAATTCCGTCGACCAATTGCAACATTTCAAAATATTCTGGAAATCCCAAAGCGCGTTATTAATTAGCTGACGAAGATCTTCATGTCCTAGTTCCCCAGGCTGGCTGGTGGAGAAGGGGCCCTATAGGTTCATGCAACAGATCGTGTGTTAAGCGTGGCCCCAATTCAACTCAACGGCGGTCGCGTTGACCAAGCCACTGCACCACCACTCGCTGCGTATTGACACTAAAGCGTACAGCCTTTATTTGTAAAAAAAAATGTATGTTGGCTGTGAAAAAGTATGTGCGATGCATGAGCAACAATTAAGTGGGGAGCGGTGGCTCAGCGGTGAGAGCGCTGGGCTGCAAATCTGGCGACCCGAGTTCGATTCCTGCTCGCAGGCCAACACCAGTGACGACTCTCTGAACCGGTCCTGGGCCTCTCCGAGGCCGACTCAGTAACTAGTGCGGTGTGGAGTAAACATTGCCACGAGGGAGACAAAGGCGTGCCGTGTTGACCTTCATACGTGCTCGCTAACAGCACTTGACCCTACAATCAGTTATGTCTATAGGGAGATATTTGTCTTTGTACGAACTTAACACGTTTTACAGTTGTCCTATCTGGTTTTTACGACAAACAGCTGTGGCCACTTGGCTTTATTCGGCTTGATTCAGCTCAGTGTTGCATTTATAATCGTAAGTGGCGGTAATATAACTGCTGTATTTTAGTAATAAAGCGTTGGCGCAGCGGTTATCATATATAAGATTAACCTGGATGCCTGAGTTTGAGTCGCAGCCAGGGCTAACATCATTTGTGGAGCAGCATCTGAACAAAACCTGCCTCCCTTGTTGCACCAAGCTGAACTGAAGGATGGCCACCAACTCCCCTCCCCCACAAATTATTCAACAGAGCATTGATAATGGACTGACAATTATGCTGTTTTAAGGTATTGTTTTATATAACTATGTTATACATGTGAAATTACGATGGTGTTGAATTGTGCAATGTGAAAGGTATTTGTAGCTTCGTTTCATAACTAGCCTTCTGCACAATTTTCGACGATGCCAGCAATTTTTGATGAGAGCAGCTTTTCGAAGCAATCACGATGCCATCATATTTTAAATAGATTAGGCATCGCCATTCTCATTTGTACATATAAGACTTAACGATAGACATCACAGCTTTCTTCGTTTATACAGGCGATTGTCTGTTAATTTTCGCTCAGTTTTCCAATTTGAAATTGTAGTCTCTACATACCCGTGCATGTATTTTTTTGTGATTGGCAAGCTGTGAAAGTGAAAATTACTTTCCAAAGCTGTTGTTTTGAGACATCCAATTCGAGAGCTCCCCCTCTCTCCTTTGCAACGTTTCGTTTCCCACGTTGAAGGCATCATCAGGTATTCTGATCCATCGAGCCGTGAAGATGCGTCACTTCTACTTTCGGAACAATTCTAAACGAACTTTTTTTGGTTCATCCTAAATTTCTTATATATACCTCATTTACAGATGTTTCAGATGAATCTATTGTGAGCACATCCCTAACGCCCTGTATATTGGACTGGTTAAGGCAATTAATTAAGCACAACATAATGTATCAAGCAAAATATTTTAGAATTTACCTTTTACACAATCATTGCTGAAGAAGTATAAAAAATATATACTTATTACAATGATTTAATACAAACAAAAAAGTCATATCTTGAAAGGAAAGTCACGGTAGGTCACGATAAGTTATGTATTAAATTCATAGACATTCATATTCTTTGGAAATGTATTCAAGTGTGTATCTTTGATACTAATTTAACTAATCGTCATTAAATAAAGTGAGGCTGGAGTACTTTCCCTGGATCCTGCATAAATAAAGCATGCTCAAGTCTGGCTTACTTTGGCAAAATGTTTCCCTGGGGCGTGGAGGAGAATTTTAATCAATACAGAGGTAGCCACAAGTATGTTCCCCTCCACAAATTATTAAAATCATCTGTGATAAAATGCAGTCTTTGATCGCAACCCTTCCACAGATGGCCTGCACTGTACTCAGCATCTCAGGCTGGCCTGTGCTGCTGGTTCTATTGTCCATACAAACAGCTCCATTAAACATTTGTAAAACCCAGCAAATGATAGTGTGCTCATTACTTTCCCCGTAAAATATGTTTTATATCTCCTTAGTGGATTAATGTACCCAGGGATTCATGTTTTAGCCGATTACAGTCAGTGTTTAATTAAGTTGCCAGGAACCGTTGAGTTATGTTAGCGCTATTTAACAATTGGCCAGCGGGTAGGGGTAAATAAGTTACAACATCTCAGGGCACCTGGGGGCAATTTAGTCAGGACAATTAACCTGAAACAGCATGTCTTTGGACTGTGGGAGGAAAGTATAAGACTCGACAAAAACCCACGTGGACACGGGGAGAACATGCACACGCCATACTATAATTCAAGGCCCATGGTCAAATAACCTTTAGGGAGTCTGTTATCATCCCATCGTCCGAAAAACACGCCCAGGTTAATTGACAGGTGATTAAATCGTCCCCAAATGCCCTGCAATGGAGTATCGCGGGGCCTTCTCGTGGCCTGGCAAACCGTACAGTAGGTCACCTCGGCGACCACCGCCATAAAAACCTCACTGGGGGTCTACGTCGACACCATGTCGACGTAGATCAAAGAGGAGAAGAAGAAGAGGCTATTAACCCCATGAGATGATATCTCCATCGGGGAACAGTTTTTTTAATTGCGACAAAAGTGTGCTTATTTATTGACCTTAGAGGGATGATGGGCTAATTTAAACTTTTAACCTTTTCATTGAAAGTCGAAGTCAGTCCACAGCGCCACCTGAGTGGCGTTCATGAGAACACCAAATCTATACGTAGGGGACTACGTGTAAAGACGGATTTAAGAATCCACGTACAGAATTCTTCATCATTCCACAAAACATTTTGAGTCAATGATTCCTATATTAAAAATTAAGGTACTAGTAATATGACATGACAATGTGTCATTGTCAATAAAATCATTGCAATGTGTTTAACTCACTGCAGGCTCCTGGTTAAATTAGCTTGTCATAGTTCATTAAATAACACTTTGTCCAATGGTAGATTGCACGGTAGCTCAAGATATTAAAACAGCTCTTACAGCCGTTGTTGAAATAAAACATTGTTACATTGGATGGAGTGCTTCACTGTATACAAATTAATGCGTATACCCTTGTATGCGTGCTCCAGTTTTCTCATGCATGCCAAACGTTTATTATCAAAACATCCCAACACAGAACTTCGCTGAACAAGAAGCTTGAGACTCATTGAGGTTTTCTGTTCATTGCAAATATTGTAGCAATTTACATCATATTGTATCATCGTATGTTAAAGATAAAGACATCATCTTTACACACATTGTTTAATTGTTGGTAATGTTTACGTTATTTAGTGTCAATTTCTTATGAATAATGGGGGAATAATGCCCAGTTTATTGATATAGGTTTTTTTGGCTCAATGCATGAGAATCACCCGTAAGGGCTGCACTTTCGCGACGTTTCACCTGCCACGTTGGAGGCATCTACAATCAGTATCTGATGGTAACATCATCTTTACACTTTCACTTTATATTGTAATTCTGAAGGTGCCTCCAACGTGTAAGGCAAAACGTGACGAAGAGGAGGAGGTGGTGTTTTTCTGTGTGAAGTTCGGGTGTCCTCCGTGGGTTTTCGCCAAGGACTCCGGTTTCCTCCCACCATCCACACATGCTACTGCCTCGGTTAATTGGCCTACTGAGTACATTGTCCCGCAGTGTCCTGTAATGTACTGGCATCATATACTCATTATTGCTCCACCTTGCACCCTCTGTCTGCCGGGATAGGCTCTGGCCCCCCATGACCCTGTACAGAATTAATCGGATATTGATGATGAAGGTCCCTCCCCATGCCATGTGGGTTATGGGAGTGGAGTTCTCGCAATACATCAACATACCAATCAGTGCCAGTTGATAAAGGTGGAGAAAATAGATGTAGACGCATAGAAGTACAGTACAATGGATTTGTATGCATAGCCCTTTCTGACCATAGTGTAGATGGTGGTCACCCTTTCCGACACTATACAGGTTCGAACCTGTTTAGCATATCAGACCTGTCAACATCAGTCAGATTCTGGGTGATTTGGTTATAGGAATAATATTGAGAACCATATTACCAAGTGAAAATGAATAGTTCACTAATACACACGTTGCAGATCTGAAAGCTGCAATCAACTTGGTATGCCTCACGATAATACTGGTGCAGATATTAAATTGTTCCCATACGTTTTGCTACCCTTGTGTGTGATTATATAAGTAGTATATGAAAGCATATAATTTTAGAAAAGTGAGTTCTATATGGTAAGCAGATACATATTTTTATTATCACTGAACATTCCAAGCAACTTTGCAGTATAGTGTTTATTATTCAGTCCATAGCCAGAAAAATGTCATTCCCTGATTCCTTTATCTCAGCCCAGGAAAATCAGGGCGTCGCCCAATTTAATTATTAAAAATGTCTTCGGGGTTCACAAATAATGCTGACAGCGCAATATTGAAAACTGTTTCAGGAAGACAGAAACGTGTACAGTGCAACACTCGACCTTGAGTCGCTTTCATTCCTTCCATTCAGGGAATATCATGAGCAAGGGTTAAACTCTGGTACTTCGCAAAGCCTGGGATACTGGGAGGGAGTGCCATGCAGCACGCTGTGCCATTTCGACTTTTGTGGTTTGGCTGTAGGAGCCGCAGAAGATTCAGGATGAGAAGCTAATGCATTCTGCATGCGACATCTGGCCAAACTCGCCCAGTTTGTGGCGAAAGCTGAAACTTGGCACCAGTACTCCTAGAATATTGAGTAAACCTTTTTTTTATGTTAAAAGTAGCATTATGTTAAGAATACATTCACTAAACTTAATCTGTGTTTATTGAAATACAATGTTTGTGTTGTGTCAGGTATGGTGTGAACATTAATCAGTGAGTGGGGCAGGATCTTAAGTTCATTTCATTTGACGATGACACTAAAAGTTCAAACAGGCTCTTTGCATGAAGTCGACAACATTAAGCCACAGTTGTACTAGTACATTTAATGTATTCTCATTACACACATTGAGTGTTTTTTATCGATCTTAGGATTGCATGGTTTCACTGATATAGCTAATCAAAGTGGAGAAGAAAACTACAACTTAAACATGGAGATGAGCATAGTTTTGCGTTTATGTGCCCTTGATGAGAATGTGGGCTCTCAAATAAGTAAATAGCAATTGACAATGTAAAATTACCCGTGTTTATTTCTTAGCCACTTAGATTATGAGGGGATTAAGTTGCTGTTAGAGAATGGGTTGAGCGGTCTTTAGCGCTCCGATGTATGTTCTTAGTTGACAGGAGAGTACAGTCTGCAGAGACATTGCACATAGCGCAGTCACAAACATCTCATCTCATCTCATTGTCTGAAACCGCTTCGTCCTATACAGGGTCACGGTGAAGCCGGAGCCTATCCCGGCAGACACAGGGCGCAAGGCAAGGATATACCGACGATGGGACGCCAGTCCATCGCCGGGCATTGCGGGGCAATTTAGCCTGCGAGCCAATTAACCTATGCGGCAGCATGCTTTTGGACTGTGGGAGGAAACCGGAGTGCCCGGCGAAAACCCACGCGGACACGGGGAGAACATGCAAACTCCACACAGAAAGGCACCCGAGCCGAGAGATTCGAACCCGGGACCTTCTTGCTGTGAGGCGACAGCGCTAACCACTGGGCCACCGTGCCGCCCAGTCACAAACATGTACATAGTTAATGAAGTAAATCTGCTTACGTGCCTTCGTTGTGCTGCTGTCTTCAGTTGGCGTCCAATCTCGCACTAGAGGAGGTCATGTTGGGCCCTGCCCGAAAGACCAGGCCTATGGATATCCCACACGGATGTTAATATTAGGGTGGCACTCTGGCCTTAGAACACATGTTCATTGGATTATAATGTTAAATCATTGTTTTAGAATACAGATTTTTCACATCATTACATTTTTCAAATTACATGAATTTGAAATACCTTGTTTTACATTTACGTTTACACATTATAAGGAGATTGTAAATTACATAGATATAACATCATGCCTGATACAAACTTCAAGTTATTTCTAAAGTACTGAATTTCTATGAGCAAGTATAGGAAGTTTCATTACTCATAGAATGCTGTGCATTTTGTTAAACTCGTGTTTAGCTAATGATATCAACAAAGCATGTAATTCTCCCAACTTTGGAATCTTTTTATTTGTACCGATCAATACTGTTTTATGGAGCACTCTAACTAGGCTCATCAACAATATCATGACAGTAAACGGAATGCCAGATGTCTGGAGCATACACTGATACTTCTGTTTAATGGGAATGGAGACATCCAGGAACGTACAAGTTCTAGAGGTGTCGAGCTGACAATTCATACCTTGACGCTATGGGACAAGTGGTTGAAAGAATATTGAGAGCAGATGTGCAGATCGGTGAGGACCAGTTTTGATTAATTCCAGTCAAAGTTGAAAATGGATGCCATCTTCTCACGCCGAATGTTCATTTAGAAACGTCAACTCAAATGACGTGTCATGAGCAGAGAGAAAAAGCCACGTCAGAAGAAAGGCGATAAAAATTGAACTTCTATGAAAGAAACCAAGAGGCATGCTTAAACAATTCTGGATGGAAGTGGTAAACCAGGAACTGAATTATTGACTGAATGTGGAGATGGGCCAGAACTGAAATTGACCAGGAAGGTAAACCCCATAGGGAAAGTGCTTTTAAAAAGTGTTGAATTGAATTGACACAATATTGACATAATCTAACTTGAAATGTGTTAGCTAAAAATATGTATGTTTCACGTTTTCCGATTTCAATATTTGTTAAAAGTTTACACATTCAAAACGAGCGTAGGTTTTGCTTGGGATATAAATTCGTGGGAGCTACCATCCAGTAATCAGCTTAAAGAATCGAGAGGATGCCACATGTTTGGTTGCAGTTTCAAGCTCGGTTGAATGACATGCACACATTTGGCATCCAAATGTCTCCTTTCGTCTGCCAAGTCACTGATTCAAGCAGTTCTGATTGGTGACATTTTACAAATAGTAAGCTGTGTTCTAAAAAGAATAGGACAGATTCAGAGCTAATTTTAACACCCTCGTAGCAATTATGATCAACCATCAGCATTGATTTTAAGGGAATTGTTGGATTCAATAGTAGAATTTAACTTTATGCCTAGATACAATTGCAAAACATTGATAGGTGGTTTGAAGGGCTGCATATGTTTTTTTCCTCTTATTATGCATTCCGATTCTAAGGTATTCCCATCGCACTCTTACACTGCTGCATTTCTTTGTCGCATTAATTTACTTGAATTATTGGTCATATTTGTCCTGTACAATACTGTCTGTTACTGTTCACTTTAGGATTACGGCTAGGGGTTTATCCTTACACAATTGAATGCTGTAAATGTATGTTACATTGTGATGTTATGTATTGTTTACATTGGTCAGTTTAAACGTTTGTTTTTCGCAGGAATCCCGCATGTAGAGCTTGCAAGCTCACTGAGTATTTTCTGCTGTAATAATAAACATCTGCCTATCCACCAGTTCCCGTTTATAATCCTCTTGCTCGCACCTATTGTCCCCACTGGGGGACAATACCCATTAACCTGGAGGCGAACCCCGGTGTGACAGGCTGGACAGGGATGACCACACGCAACTCCCTTGACAGAACCATGAATAACACTTTCATCCACGTTATGGAACCCATTGCTTGGATAATGCCAGCAATAATCAAATTTGTAAATCATAATGTCTTTCCATAGCTGTTCTTTTCGGGAGAGCTTAAAGAACAACTATGTAAAGAAATTATCATACATCGAACCGTGAAAAGCTAGTACACATGTGTAAATGACGAGAACACCTCATCGCTATAGAAACAACGGTAGAAGATCGTCCTAATCGGGTTTCTACGGTTTCTCAAACGTTCTCCATCGTTGCCTTCATACTTATGAACATCCTCATTCCTCCGCTGTGTTCAATTCGAGATTTCTTCTCCTGCTTTGCTCTCAGCACTACGTCATCCTGCCAGCTATTTCCACACTAGTTTTTATAGATGCATTCAATTGCGAGGGCGGCGCGGTGGCCCAGTGGTTAGCGCTGTCGCCTCACAGCAAGAAGGTCCCGGGTTCGAATCTCTCGGCTCGGGTGCCTTACTGTGCGGAGTTTGCATGCTCTCCCCGTGTCCGCGTGGGTTTTCGCCGGGCACTCCGGTTTCCTCCCACAGTCCAAAAAGCATGCTGCTGCATAGGTTAATTGGCTCGCAGGCTAAATTGCCCCGCAGTGACCGGCGATGGACTGGCGTCCCATCGTCGGTATATCCTTGCCTTGCGCCCTGTGTCTGCCGGGATAGGCTCCGGCTTCACCGTGACCCTGTATAGGACTAAGCGGTTTCAGACAATGAGATGAGATGAGATTCAATTGTGATATTTCCTCGTGCCAATTTTGTTCACAAATACTTCTTGCGACTGTGTCATTTTAGTTTCCACTTCGCCTTCAGGTCACATTTACAACAATGTCTGGTCCCAATCACAATCACATTAAACAGAATAACAATGAGATTATAGTGTGCACTCATTAACGCATTGCTATTAAAGTCCACCGACACTGCCCTCGTTTACCCCAAAACACACCGCTATAATCATTTGTTGTTTTTACACGTGGACAAGCAACTCCAGTATCCACACAGAGCAATTTAACACCTTGTTTGGTGTTTAACCTCCCTTCTCGCTAATGATGAAGTCTATAAGCAAATCTTTTAATCTAGTGATACCTATGACCCAGTAGAATACCAATGCAATGTCTCACAATGGTAATTCAGTCAATCAATGTACGGTCATTGGAAAGTGGCAGCACACGCACAGTGCATTCCATCACTGCGAGTGTCCGCGAGGATCGCCACCTGCCCGATTCATCCACACGTGGGGCTTAGAGGTGACCAATCATACAGAATCTGATCTAGGAACATCCCAAGGTGTTATAAAGAAAAGCAATATCTTTTGGTAAAACAGATATATGCTTACAACTTATACAATTTAAAACGCGCACGTTCAATTTCGAAGGTATTCTGATGTTGACATGCCGTTATCTTCACAGCTCTGTGCAGCGCTTTGTGACCCTCAGGTGAATGGCGCTTTACAAATGCGAAAAAAATATTAATTCGAAGAGAGAACGACTCGTAGGCAAAAGGTAACCTGTAGAGGGGCGGAGTCAAGCCACGCGCCAGACACTGCGTCCTAATGAATTAATTTAAGCTAAATGTCAATATTTCAGAGGGGTAGGGTTGATCACACCCGCTTGACCCGCCCCCCGGATCTGCCACTGCCAGGACTGTGTATATGAGGCATTGCAACGGGCAGAAGCTGGCTGTCAAGGGTGGATGTTTATATGTTGTTATCTCCTTGTGTGGATCTTCACCTGGTACACCTAAATACTGATATACCAAGAAACGTTTGGGGTCACAAAATTTACCAATGATATATGCCAAACTTCTCATCTCATCTCATTGTCTGAAACCGCTTAGTCCTATACAGGGTCACGGTGAAGCCGGAGCCCATCCCGGCAGACACAGGGCGCAAGGCAAAGATATACCGACGATGGGACGCCAGTCCATCGCCGGGCACTGCGGGGCAATTTAGCCTACGAGCCAATCAACCTATGTAGCAGCATGCTTTTTGGACTGTGGGAGGAAACCGGAGTGCCCGGCGAAAACCCACGCGGACCTACGGGGAGAGCATGCAAACTCCACACAGAAAGGCACCCGAGCCGAGAGATTCGAACCTGGGGCCTTCTTGCTGTGAGGCGTCAGCGCTAACCACTGGGCCACCGCGCCGCCCGCCAAACTTTCACATACATAACGAAACTCTTAACATCTGTGGTTCGTGGCAACATAGGATTAATTTATTAATTCATTATCAATACCCGTTTCATCCTGTACAGGGTCGTGGGGGGGCAGAGCCTATCCCGGCCGACAGAGGGGGCAAGGCGGGGCTATACCCAGTATGTGACGCCGATCCATCGCAAGGCACTGGGGGTAATTTACTCAGCAGGATAATCAACCCAGGCAGCAGCCTGTTTTTGGACGATGGGGGGAAAACAGAGTACCCAGCGAAAACCCACGCGTACACGGGGAGAACCCACGCGGACACGGGGAGAACCCACGCGGACACGGGGAGAACCCACACAGACACGGGGAGAACCCACACGGACATGGGGAGAACAAACTCCACACAGAAAGGTACCAGAGCCAGGAATCGAACCCGGAACCTTCCTGCTGTGAGGCGACAGCGCTTTTCACAGCACCACTGTGCCACCCAACACGTAGGATTAAGCAATGCCGAAATCTAGAAGGGAACATGGCAGGTAAGTATTCTGGAAATTACCGGACAAAAAGATTGTGGTGGTGGGTAGGCCATGTGCCGAATGGAGGTGAACTCGTCACTGTAGCAGGCATTGGTACGGTTACCAATGAGTCCAGCAGTGAAGGTTTGAACTAAGATCAGATGGTAGGAATCAGCCAAGCCAGGTCATGGAAGAAGAGGTCGTGTGTATGCTGTGTAGCAGCTGTAGGGTCTGGGAGAAAGTAAAAAGTGTTAGCCAGGTGTGGCGCCATTAATTTGATCATATAACGTAGCCATGGTTCGACTGATACAAAACTGCAAACGGGCAAGGCCACGCCAGAGCTGGGGCGGCGACGGTGTCTGCGAGACGTTGGCACTGCACGTTTTCTGGAGTCACAGAGCGTGTGCCCATGTGATTTCAAGCCAAGAGCTCATCTGTTGTAAATCCCTTTCATGCTCCACCGTCTCCCTTCCCCATAACCACAAAATGTGCGTGCACATTCATTTAATAAGCAATGGCCGAGGTGTTTCATAAAGGAAAGCTGCTGTACGCTGTTGATGATGGTGAAATAAATCACAAAGGTGTTCTTACGGATATTTGTATCTGAAAGTGAATAAGCGTGGTGTGCGTTTTTGGTAAATATTGTACAGTTTAAATAATTTTGCTTGATATGTAGAATAGATTTAATTAAAGGCAATATATTAATGTAAATTTTCCCTGGTCGACACATTAAAATTGCTCTGAAGAGCTGCTCTTTCGGGATAACCGTGTTGAGCATTGCTCTTCACGTTTCATCTCCCATGGTGGTGGCATAATCGGGAGAGTGGAGGAACGCTCAATACGGCTATCCTGAAAGAGCAACTCTTCATAAATATTTTATAAATGTGATATGTTTTCGCTGATAACACATAGCAATGGGAGGTGATGCAACCATAAGGAATGCAGGCTACCAGTGCAAGCAATGCAGTGGACACCTATGGCTTAGTTTTCCAAGGGAAACTTTAAATACCGGACGGTGGGAAACTGTTCGAGCAAAAATTGGAGGGTGAATGTCAACCGTGAATGTCAACCGGGATATGTTGATATGTATCAACTGCGTGGCTATGATGTCATCTTCACCTGAACTCAGGATGAAAACATAAATAAGAATAAAATAAAAATAGGGAGGCACGGTGGCCCAGTGGGTAGCGCTGTCGCCTCAGAGCAAAAAGGTCTCGGGTTCGATTCTCGGCTCGGGTGCCTTTCTGTGTAGAGTTTGTTCTCCCTGTGTCCGCGTAGGATTTCGCCGGGCACTCCGGTTTCCTCCCACAGTCCAAAAAACATTCTGTCGCATAGGTTAATTGGCTTGCAGACTAAATTGCCCGCAGTGCCCGGCGATGGACTGGCGTCCCATCGTGGGTATATCCCTGCCTCGCGCCCTGTGTCTGCCGGGATAGGCTCCGGCTCACCGCGACCCTGAACAGGACTAAGCGGTTTCTGACAATGAGTTGAGATGAGAACATAAAAATATGCCATACAGTATATATATTTCTGTCAGTATGAGCGACGCTGTGGAAACCTATAATCAAAACCAATTAGTTCAAATTCTGGGTGGAGAACAACTCAGGCAATCCTAAATCTAGGCTCGATGAAATCGGCACCACATCATTGCAAATTTTTGTGATGTTTTATCATGCCTTCGAACTGCCGTACATTCAGGGCTTTCAATAGAAATAATTAGTGCCCCATGTTTATTCGTGCAGAACTCTACAGCATACGTTTGTAAAATATAACAATGTAATAACCCAGCTAAGCAATTGCAATTTGTTCATTTATTTAATTGCTGAATAATGTCCAAAATATACTGTCAATGCCTAAAAGAGTAATAGTTATCTCTGACTCAAACTGAAACATTCAATTGTACCATGAGGCTTTTTCTTTTGACCATCTTAACAGTTTTATAGTTAATATTTCAATACAAGCTATATATCCAGGACACCTTAATAAAGTTGGATATGGGGCCTATGTATTTGAAGGACTGTTTGTATTTGAAACATCTTCCAATTGTCCTGCCGATCAATAATGTTTCTCTTTTGTTTAGTGATACAATTGCTCTTAACAATACACGTTTTTGTTACAGCAACAGTTATGCATCGAACGAACGTCATCATTGAGTAACCGTTTTAAGACCGTGCTCATGTATATCTTGGTTTCCCACGCCCGTAAAACGTCTTATTAAGCTCCGCTGAGGTGCGTCTTCGATGGATGAATTTCATGCACGAACGAGGTGGTACCGTACACATAGATCCGTGCAGGCGCGGTGCATAACCCAAGCACAGTGCGGAGACGTGTAAATTTGATGGCCGTTAAAAGTGCTCCAACTTGTCATATTAACTCGCCTTCTCAGCCGTTCCTAATAGGCTGGCGACTGTAGTAGCCTTCGTCCTCCACGCCGAGTACATTTATAAACAATCATGGCTGTAGAGTCTTATCAGGTTTCATACTGAAGGCGTGGTGCCCCGAGTTGATCAATCAGCTCTGGAGGGTGGAATAGTTGGGAGGCGGGGCTCCGCATATATATTGTAAAAGTAAGAAGAGAGCTTGGGTAAAGCATATAATTGTTTGCGGGGGTCGGCTGCAGTGCATGAAGGTCTGACTCCTTTATGACTGCACAATAGTGCAGCCTTATCTGTTCCCTCGGTCTGTTTTAAGCACTTGGCTTTTTTCCCCCCCAACTGCACGAGGACTGCATGTCTAACATTTAGACATGTCCATCTTTGTGCACGGCCGGATACTGCTGCTCCTGGCAGCGTTACAAGCGCTCTACACCACAGCCAGCAGCCAGCAGCAAAATCGTAAGTGCCCCCCTTATTAATTAACGTGTCCTCCGTGCCCTATAAGGCCACGAACACAGCCACTGCGTTGCGAGGACTGAGCGAAGTCGTATATTACACCAGAACGTATCTCCCACACCTGTGAACTGTAATGTTGTTTTCCCCGCAGAAAAGTTTGTACGAGACGGGTGAGGTGTTGGTGGGATGTGTATAAATGTCGCACGCTTGGATCCCGAGATGATGTTTTATAGATGATATTATCGAAATCTAAGGTAACTTGTGGCATATAAACTCGACTTTGTCAACGTGTGGATGAGAGCTATCTGATATAAAAATCAAAGAGAGCTGTGCGTATCACTTGTATTAGCTGGAAACCAAACAGCAGGTGGAAAGAAACGCGTTTTTTTTAAAGCATTGCGCAATGCACATGTGGGAATTTTCAATGTTTCTCATGGAATTTTTAAAAACTAAATAATTGTCGTCTCATATCCAAAGTGGATTACGCGTTTTTTTAAAGCTATTAGTAGCATTGTAAAAAGAAGCTATGTACTAAACTGCACGTTTTACCAATGTCAGCGCAATACCATTTTCCATCTGAACTAAGCCTTGATTGTAAAGTTGTTGAGTTCGGATTGACGACTGGTGAAGTTAAGTCATGTACACACAACATGTTCCACATAACTTCGTCGGATACCCACATGCTAATATACTAAGAAGGAACATACGCACGTATATATTCCAGACTGTTTAAAATCATTCATACAAATGACTACTTGTACTATGTCCTTTTGGTAGCATATTGATCTCACCACCAAGCAGAGGAATGCAAATGTGGCAGGCAGCTTGCTGTGCATGGTGAATGACATGTGTCATCTCAGTCAGCTCATGACACAGGGGTCTGTCACGTGACCTCCTGTCAGCCGGCCTTCGACACGCCGCGCGGCCTCAAAGTGCACCTCGCCTGGCACAGGCGCCGTGAGGACGTCACCACCACTGAGTGGAGAACGGCGGTTGTAGTTTTATGGGAGAGATTCTATAATCTGAGGTCTGCGCGCACAACGAGGGAGGGAGGCAGGCCGTGGTCGACGTCGCCATGTGGCCTGCGGTTTTGGCGTCGTGGTCTGGACGCATGGCAGAGGATCAAACGCCTTCATTTCAATTTGTGGACATATCATTGGGGTCAGGACAGAGCGTTTTCAAATACAATCTAAGCGTGTTTCTATACATACATGCACACATCGAGGACATTCTACCGCTATTTTAACTTTTATCGCGTGCGGTACCGATTAGTGGATGAGAGGACTGTGCAGCATCTGGAGCTGCCGCGTGGGTTGCGGTTTTTTCCGGTGCCTTACCCCGCGGCTGTGCAGCCACGAGGCGCTGTCCTTGGTGCTGCGCTGATAGTGCTACTCAGAATGATAGCGGCGGCGGCAGCGGCGATCCTGCTGAGCTCACCACCCGCTCTGCTTGGCGTGACATGCGTGGGCAGCGACAGAGGAGGGAATAACTGACGTACAGCTGTGTAATTAATGACACGGCTCATTGCACGCGTGCCCCAAATGATTGTCGATAGGAATGTGAACTTATTTCAATTTTCACCCGTCACTTTTTTTTTACGTTTTCAGCAACTTTATGTGTTTTAATTATTTTTCTGGCCTTTAAAAATCACACTTTTCTAGATTATTTTTTTTAAGTAAAATTGGGATACAGTATAGTACACAGTAGCGCGTTTCAGCAACACTTGCCTTCACAGGCAGTATTTGACTCAAAATATTGATACCTGACATGGTCTACTGGAAATGAATGTCATTTCGATATACAAGAAAGTTCTAGTCGAATATTTGATAAACATTGCATCATATGCAATAAAATATTTGATCTTGCAAAGTCAAGGTAGAAACATAGTTAGCGTGCTATTGCTAGACATAAATTGTTTTATCATTCGTCCAAAGAAATAATAAAATCTGGTGACATAATAGTGTAGGGCGGCGCGGTGGCTCAGTGGTTAGCGCTGTCGCCTCACAGCAAGAAGGTCCCGGGTTCTATTCTCTCGGCTCGGGTGTCTTTCTGTGTGGAGTTTGCATGCTCTCCCCGTGTCCGCGTGGGTTTTCGCCGGGCACTCGGTTTCCTCCCACAGTCCAAAAAGCATGCTGCTACATAGGTTAATTGGCTCGCAGGCTAAATTGCCCCGCAGTGCCCGGCGATGGACTGGCGTCCCATCGTCGGTATATCCTTGCCTTGCGCCCTGTGTCTGCCGGGATAGGCTCCGGCTTCACCATGACCCTGTATAGGACTAAGCGGTTTCAGAAAATGAGATGAGATGAGATAATAGTGTTAGGACAACTTGGCTTTTGTGCATGTTTTGTGCATGTTTCATGATAAACATAATTAATAGCCAATTGTCAAACAGAAGATAGTAATATTCATACATTTACTCATAATATTTTGACAGCACAAGTCCTTTTTTATATGAAAGAAGTATAGACCTGTATTTGCTATAATAATTGTGCAAAGTAGTTTTTCAAATGTACCTACTTTACTGCCAACCATTTATATCCGGGCAATCGCAATCATATGTTTCCCAAATCAGTTATTTAACAGTTTTCAAAATCGCTTCTTAGTTTAATACTTCAAAACAAAAAGTAAAGTGCAGAAATATGTTAATTATTTAAGTTCTACATCAGAGACTGTAATAGTCTAACAGCTGGTCCATCAGATGCAATAGGAGCATTTATTACTATAATAGTCTAATAAAAGTTTCAGCATGTCACCTCTTACGTTTTCACTTTCTAAATAAACATTTTTTTTCTCAACATAAAGGATCTAAACATGCTCGTGCTTTGACATAGCCTTGAATCTACTATAATTAGTATTTTTAAATGAATAATTATTGGGTAGCGTAATTTATGGAATATATTTGGAGATGTACAAAATAGGTTTCTCACTCTATTATCTATAATCGACTAAACGTGTGTAATTAATAACCTATCACATCCCTCTGCATTTCAATCACTATTACAATTACATTTAATTGAAACGGTAAAAGTATTGTGATAAAATGGTTGCAATCATGAAAATGTTAAGTTCTACTACGAGGAATGTTCAAAGCAATGTATTGAACGTCATCAAAAGCTGTTAGGCTATTTAAGTGTGGCATTACAGATTAAATGTTGGGTGTAAAAATTGCAGAAAATAATATCTCATGAGCAAACTATTCCAATTTAATTGTCCTTAAGTCTTGATTTTAAGAAAATTGGCAAAATACCAGTAAATTAATTTGGTAGCCTCATTTAGAAAGCCTGCTACACAAGCATCACAAGTTCACAGGCAGGGGTGCTGTTTACATGCATATGATTATAAAACATATATCTATTTGCAAATAACGAATTTAGTCGTGATGTTACACTTTAAAAAAATTAATATTTAAAATAAATGAGCAATCGTGTGATCTATCAAATCATGGTGGTCTATTAATGTAAAATGTAAATTTTTAGCAAAGGAGGTATGAACTTAGGATACTTCAGATTATGCTCTTATGAAGCTTCACAGCTTCCTTACAAAATATCACAGCTACCAAAATAATATAACTGCACTAAAGTAATTATGGGACGAATCTTAAAGTGTTTATCATTATGCAGTGAAATTGCCGTATAGATCATTTAAATCAATAATACAGTGCTTCAAGGATAGCATAACAAAAACATTTTAAACTTCATTAAAACTACATCATTACAAAACTATATTCAACTTCCAGAACAACAACTCGGCTTAACTGGAAGTGAAGCTTGCAAAACAACTTTAATTTTTAGCTTCGGTAACGTAAATCTATCAGTGCAGCATGCTTCTCGAGATATGTGTTGCTGTACAGTGCGCTTTAGCTGGAGTTTATACTTCAACGTATATGAAATTGTATTAGTTGTTGCTGACATGCCGTTATCTCCACAGCTCTCTACAGCGCTTTGTGACCATTGGGTGAGAAGAGCTCCAGAAGTGCAATTATTTTTATTAGATATCAAAAGCTATTCACACACATTTCTGCGTTATTACTAGTCGTTCAAAGTCCACATTTTTATCAGTGCCTGGCAATACAACATTATCGATGGCATATTTTGATTTAACTGCCACGTAGATGTCATCCAAACACGGTATTGTTCCAACATGTTCACTGGTGTCCATTGATAAGAAAAGCAAATAAATGCTAGTGTATGCGTGTCTATACCTGTCTAACGATGTGATTAAGCGGCAAGGTGGCGTAGTGGTAACATCTGTGCCTCATAGAAAATAAGTCCTGTCCAAGGTAGTTCGGGTCCCACATTGGACACCATTCTGTGCGGAGTTTGTGTGTTTTTCACTGTTCTGCGTCGGTTTTTTTCCAAGTTCTACCGTTCCTTCCCACAACTAAAACACTCATTGCTTAATTGGCCGATTCCATCATAATTTATAGGAAGCAATGGCTGGCGGATTGGTGTCAGTTGACCACCTGGCCGACTTCCCTCCCTCTCTCCTTTTTCCTCCTCGCCTTGTCTCGTTTATGACCAGGTGTGTAATTTGCGCGCAATGTAAATTGTATGATAAATTATTATTACTCTTAATCGATTGTGTTTTCCTCTTTGTCGCATCACAGCGGAAGGAAGCTGCGAATACGATGGTCAAGTGTACACAGACCGGGCGATATGGAAGCCAGAGCCGTGCCGCATTTGCCTGTGTGACCAGGGAACCATAATGTGCGACCAGATCACATGCGAGCAGCTTGACTGCCCCAACCCGATTGTGCCCCAGGGCGAGTGCTGTCCCGTGTGCACACAAGGTGAGCCCCGTGTGTGCGTTGCAGTATTCCACCACCTGTCTCTTATTGTTACCGGTTTAAACGGCGCTGTCCAGGTTGACCTGCGTTGGCCGATTTCCCCCAAACGGTGGGGGTACTGCGGCAGAGTTTGACATCGCGATGCCCTTCCTGATGCCAGCTGCCTTTAGTCTGAGGGTCTTCGGATCGTTGCTGTATGGAACCTAGTCCCCTAAACGTGCTCACCTCTGACACCGACCCAGATTGCTAGACTCCAGTTGCCAGAGTACTGGGTTTCATTGTAAAACGCAAACCTCTCTACCACGATAAGGTTACGACCCGTGAGAAGATGTGTCACCTATCTGTGATCAGTTGATTTTGAAACAGGGATGCACAGAAACCACATCTACGCATGCACCACACAGTGGTGCGTGCAGGGGCCAATAGAGCAAATAAATTTCGATTTATCTTTGCAGAGCACGAGTGTGTTCCTCAATATGTTGGTCTTCTCTGCGCAATTTGGCTTCATAGATGGTTGAAGGATGTTTGTTATTACAGCAGAAAGTAGCCAGTGAGCTTGCAAGCTCTAGATGCCTTGTTCATAACTACTCGATGAGACACGCACACTTCCCATGAGAGAACTTCCCTCTCAGAGTTCAGTGAAGTTTTTCCGAGAATGTTCTGATGATGATGGTATCGTGTCGTGGTAGCCATTGGATTTGGCTTTATTCTTTGATATTTGTCAGCCTAGAGAATTTTTTTTTAACAAAATAGCTCAAAATGAAATGGAAAACGCCATGGTGCATGATCTTCACTCAAAACCCAGAAACCAGAGTTCAATTTTGGCCACGTCTTGCATCAGCGGTAAGTGATGCTTGAGCGCTCCTATGTTCCCCCTGCCTTCACCAATCCACACTGACCAGCGTAGGTTAATGTTATAACCCCCCATAGCTAACATATTGCGAAGAGGCCTTCATACAACAGTAGATTGACGGAGAACTGTAAATTATATCCCTATTACGAGTATTTTTCGACGGAACTTGCAACTATAATGATGTAGGTTTTCACGGCTCGATCCATGATGCTTGCTTATAAATCTGCCATTTTGGGATAGACGTTTCGCCTTCCACTTTGGCGGCATCTTCAGGCGTTCTGAGACGCCTAAAGATACCTTCAAATTTATAGCTCTGCGACTCAAATTTCAGAATTTTGCAATGTACTGCAGGGACAATTTGCGAAGACACGCTTTATGCTAAAATGCATCTTTCAGTAATCAGCATGTGGTGCATACCTCAATGTACGGCGCACTACTCCATGGAGGAAGCTAGCTAATACATGTGTGTTAATTCCGTAAGATCAACGTGCTTTATATGTGAAGTATTAATGTACTGTATTAATTTATTGTGCAATTTCTTTCAAACCACGACTGTATACTGGCAAAGCCTGTGCACAATTGCAGACTCTGCCACACCTTTCGTATTCATTTACAATCCAGTCGAATTTGCATTCCTCAGATTTGACTTGTACTTGAGAAAAAGTAACTGTCGAACTGTAATAAATGACTACCACCTATAAATGAATAACATTTCAAAGTATGGTGCTTTAAAGGAGCTAATATGAGCAAAATCCATGACTGGGCCACATATTATAAGCGACACTCGTGTGTGTCTTGTTTACTCAGGAGAGTCTAGTTAATCACTATGCCGTCCAATCCATAAACATCATTTTGAGACACCAACGCGAGCTCTAGAAAGGCTTGCCTATTGTTTATGTTACGTTGTGGCAGTAGCTAATAACTGTGGATGAAGCAATGCTGCTATAACTTTAATATATATTCGTCTTCTGCAGACTTTACAGCTTACTCTTGTGTCCAACGAGGTCTCATTCACTTATGAGTGCATACGTGATAAGAATAGTTGATACGATCTCATATTAGAAATATTCTGTATGACAGTTATGCTTCCAATTGAACCATGGTATAGTAATCAAAAAGGCAACTTAGCTAGGCTTAGTGTAATGCTGGCATTGCCCACCTCACCCCGCGTCTCAGGCTCAGCACTGATCAGACAACACTCTTCTGATACCATTGAGCACTCACCAGACACTCGCATAGCATGCACGAGACTCTTACCTAACACTCACGGACATTGACACCTCGCGCTAACCACTCATTAGTCACCATCCACCCACCACTCAACATATACCACAAACGCATTTATGAAGCAACACTAAAAAGCAGTAAATTAACACTTTATATCCCCAACTGCATATAAGCAGCTGGGCGGCGCGGTGGCACAGTGAGTAACGCTGCTGCCATACAGCAAGAAGAAACCCGGTTTGATTTCCCGGCTCGGGTGTCTTTTTGTGTGGAGTTGGCATGTTCTCCCCATGTCCGAATTGATGTTCGCCAGGTACTTCGGTTTCCTCCCACCGTCCAAAGACACGATGCTACCTAGGTTAATTAACCTGCTGAGTAAATTGCCCCAAAAGAGGGCCCTGATATGTATTGGCGTCACATCTTGGGCATTACCCCACCTTGCAGCCTGTGTCTGCCGGGATAGGCCCCGGCCCCCTGTGATCCTCTTCAGGATTAAGCGGTTACTGATACTGAACTGAACAAAAGCATTTTTGCAAACAACACTGCATTTACCACTGGATATAAGCGTCTTTCCTATTGCGCGCATCACACACGTGAGGTGTATGGTGGGAAATTCCAATCCGACCAATCAACGGGGCTCATGACACGTTCAGCAGTGCTAAACACTGGAGAGCGTTTGATTGGTCGGTGAGAACAGGTGTTAATTCATTGGTATTTCAATATATGGCAATTAAGTTGGTGTCATTTTAAAAACTGCCGGTTAACATTATTAGAAAATAATATTTTAGCCCACATGTGGGTTAAATACTGATACTAAGGCAATACAGTTGACGATAAAAATAAGGAATATATTTTGAGCATGTCCACCTGACTTCATTATATTTACACGTATTTCATTAATAGTGCTAATAATGATATGGTTTCAATTCTTAACATTCGAATAACAATCTCTTTTTTTTCTTTTTCCCCAGCACGAGGGCAGAAAGTGAGTTGTATTTCCAGTTTTTATCAAAACAAATAGCGATACAAAATGCATCTCTCTTGCAAATGACAAATGTATTAATACTTTGGAGCGTAGAATTTATTTAAATGTGATAATAGAGGAAGGCTTTAATTGCTCGTTTTATGTGTTTGTTATTCTATTTTAAAATAACATTTGGCATTGTAAAAACTGCTCGTCAAGCAAAAACGCATTAGGCCTTTACCTTGCCAGTGGCACCAGATACAGTGATGTGTCTTTTATGTTCATTATTACTTATATTCTGATGTAAAATTATGTGCCTTCATATCCTAACCACGGATATATATATAATGTATTGGTGGAATTCACGCATATGTCATGTAACTATTGAACTTCATGCACAGATACAACAGTTGTTTTTAACATTTTTATTCAATTGTGGTGATTGTTCTAAATTAATTGTAGCATATTTTGGTCCTTGCAGAGGTTATGGTCATTACTGTAAATAGTCATTGCATCACATTTTGAGATGAAGAAAATGAATAATAATTGCAAGTACCTTCTTTTATGTAATGATGTAGGTTTTCACGGCTCGATGCATGACGATTGTTTCGAAAAGTTGCTCTCTTGGGACAGTCGCGTCGATCGCTCCCCTCTTTCTACATTGCGACGTTTCACCTCACACGCTAGAGGCATCCTTAGGCGCTGTGTGTGTGTCCTATGTGTGACTATTTATATATGTAGGTACTATGTATATGTTAAGTCTCTTCTGCAGCGTTGCTTTCTTCCATGAACAATGTAAGAAGGTCGGGGGTCTATTTGAAAGGGTACCATTATCTTGCTCGCACACTGGAATCACATTAACCCAATCCAATGACACTAAATGCCACTAACGTCTGAGGCGAAACGTCGCGATGGAGAGAGCGGGAGCGATCAACGCGGCTGTTCCGAGAGAACAGCTTGTCGAATCAATCATCAGTTCCTTCTTCAGTTAAATATATTCACTGTAAAATATTTAATTACATTCATGAGAGGCTTGTAACAGTATCATGTTTATTAGCATAATTTTGAACTTTGAGTTAGTCACATTCAATCCATGCGTTGACAATAGTTTAATATAAAAAATATATTTTTATGTTATCTGGAAAGAGAGTAATTGGGCTATTAATTACATGGCTTTTCTTACATAAGGGGGTGGCTCTGGCTGTACAGTTATTTGAGAGGCCACAAAAACAAAGGTAATCAATCGCACTGTCAGAGAAATATAGTTACAGGATGTACAAGGCCCTCTAGATATTGTGCGTAATTTACTGTAAACCCTGAGATATAAGACTAAAAGCAATGCAATTTAAAACGCACGCAAATTCCATACCTAGTCATGGACGTGGTCAGCCGGCACCAACCCGACAGACACTACCTTGCTATGTGTCATGATGGTATCGGCCAATTCATTAATGAATGTTTTTTGGTTGCGAAAGGAAACCGGAAAACAAGAAGGGAGCCCATGCAGAACAGGAGGAAAACACACAAACTCCACACAGAAAGGTGCCCGAGGTGGGAATCGAACTACCTTGGGCACCACTTTCTTTCTGTGAGGTTTAAATGTTACCACTGCATGGGCACCATGATTTGCACCTCATCGAGATGTAGACGATAGATATTGGTGACTGCTTCAAAAAGCTGCTCTCTCGGCTTCAACCGAACCTGCTTCATAGTTATGTAGTTGCATTCTGATCATCGCTCTGATTTACTTTTTCTCAGGGAGAGAAGGGTCAACCTGGTGACCCACCCAGAGTAAGTAAAATCACTCTTCTCTCTTATTTGTTCTGATGGATATTCTTTGTTTGTTTATTGAAAATAATAAGCTGGAAACATTGTGTAGTCAAAAGACCTAGCTATGAGCCGCTCACTGCAACCCAATGTCACGATTATTTTATCAAAATTACAAGCAAATTCTCGTGCAAATGAACAGGAGGATCACTCTCAGAAAATTGGAAAGCTGTTCAAAGTTTTTAAATGAACATTCTTCCTGCAGGCCAGGAAATGTCACTCTTATTTTTGAGTCCTCAACTTTTTGTATTGTACATACAAGATCGTTTAATTTCTCACCAACATATCTTTGGGGGCTGCTTGCATTGATGCGATTAAGCAGTGTGTAGACTTTTAATGTTCAATAACAATAGATAAATAAACTTTTGTTTTCGCCAAACTCATCGGTGTTGTTCCAAAACCCCTTTTCATTACAAAATCTATAAATGTATAGCTTGAGCAGACTTGCAAATATGTTTGAAGTACGTATAGTAGCACATGCTCTAGCAGCTGTTGTAATTTTCAATGCCTGGGATATAATGTATGTCAAAGAGCGCAGCTGGTGTATCGAATACTTATTAGTCAATCACTTTGCATGTGAATGAAATCAAAGGCACTTTAGGCGAAGTCACAAATACTGGAATTTATTCACTGCATTGTAATTGATAATTAGTTCCACATTTAATGATGAACTTTGTTGACACGATTTTGTATGTCGACTGCTGGAACTGTGGAGTGCTGTAACCAATGGCGCTAATGGAGTTGCTTTGTGTTTGTCACTTAGTACACAACTCGCGCTGGCCCTCAGGGAGGAATGGTAAGGATTTACGCGTCATTCATTTCTGCATAATTTAAACATTATTTACAGTGTCTGAAAATCATAGCTATGCAGAGGAAAAAATGTGATTGAAGAGTGCAATTCATATATGATATTGCACTATTGTTACATTTCTAAACATACACCAAGATTATATTATTGTAAAACAAACATTATATAACTGATACCTCACACAATACTGTCAGAAACAGGAGATCTGTTCAGAATTATACAATTACACGACAACACTTCATATTATAAAACATAACAGCTGGTAAAAGAAGCCTCATTATTCTACGAACATATCCCCAAAGTGTCCTTATTTGTTCAAAGTCTGTAACTGTGAAAATAAAATATTGATTTTAGCAGTCATCCCTTTAAGTTATGCCACACGCTTTGCAAACACGTCGCCGTGCATCGTTTGTACACATCTCACAATATTCAACACATTTTAAACATTCTGTGTGCACTGCACAGGCATGTCGTATAAGTACTTTGATGTCTGATTTCCTCACCGTCCAGAGACACGCTGCTGTCTAAATTAATTGGCCTGCTGAGTAAATTGCCCCCCAAAAAAGTGCCCTGCTATGTACTGGCGTCACATCCTGGGTGTAGCCCCGCCTTGCGCCCTCTGTCTGCCAGGATAGGCCATGGCTCCCCCGCGGTTCTGTACAGGATTAAGCGGGTACTGATACTGACTGACTGACAGGATTGTAGATTCGCACATATTTTGTCCTGTGTTTAGAAACGAGGTTCCCTGTTGATGGTGGTCAGCCAATTATTTTACTCACCTCTCTGTGTGGATAAGGAATGGGGGAAACACTCCACACTAAGCCCTATAACTAATGGGCCACACATTCTAAGCAAGACTGTCACGATAAATGACGCTATTATTGGTCACGATCGCGACGTGTTAATATTGGCATTGTTACAATTGGCTCGGTTCATTGCTCTCTGCAGGGTCCTAATGGCGATGCTGGTCCCAGAGGTCCCCGGGGACGGAAAGGAATTAAGGTGAGAGGCTGCTGTCCATGGTGCTAGGAGTGTCGCTTGCCCTGTAGGGTAATTCAAGTCTATCTGGTTTCTCCTATTATTCAAATCTTTACATATATATTTAAACAGTGTTCATGCCAATGCAGATAAAATAACTTCGTCAAATGTGCTGTTACTCCAATTCTGACCAAATACATTGGATTTTGTGAGATAA
>JAZEWT010000003.1:35494312-35521166 GCA_036362905.1 Mordacia mordax | reverse complement strand
GGTGGGATATTTGGCTCTATCTGTGTCGAAGGTACAAGCAGAGATATAAAGTGAAATAAATGCATGTTAGGGACATCATAGTGAGGGAAATGCAATTTAAGTTGGTTTGGGCAGGACGCATCCCTAAAGCAGATGATAGTCAATGAAGGAGATTGGTTAGGGTATGACAACCGGAGGAGGCAACACGCCTGACAGGACGACAAAGGAGATGGAACCGTGGGATTTGTATATGTGCAGGAGTGAGATAGATTGCGAGTAGTGGATACATAATAGCTGCTAATGATTATGAGCGTATAGTGAATTAGCTAACAGGATAATTTCTCAGGCACCGTTGCATTATATATAAACTCATTACTTTATAATATGGTATTAGCGTATTCCTGCATGTAATGTTGTAGGTGTTCATGCATGTACCCAGTTGTACATATTTAAAGGTGAAGCTTTTTTGTTATTCCCCAGACCATTACTTTCTCTTGGTAAATGAGTTCAATCGTTAAGATCCCGAAGTGGCTACATGCTTATTTATGTGCCAACAGTAGTAACCAATGGATTATATCTGTCTTTGTGTGCACGTGACCTAGGGTGCCCCTGGCATGGCTGGTGCCCCAGGTATCTCGGGTGGAGTTGGTGGCCCTGGAGCAGCTGGATCAGTTGGACCCCCTGGCCCCAGGGGTGCCAGTGTAAGGCGCACGTCTCTCATTCACAGTGTCACCCACCTCTACTGTACAACACTAGCTGTCTTCAATAAGCCACTATACAAATCTTAAGATTATTTTTTACTTAAACTAATACCTAAACATGTTTATAAGTAAAAAAATAGATAACCCTAGCTTTAACGTTAACATCTAATCCTTTTCTAAAACTGGGTGTTAGGCAATGTTGAGACTAATAATCTTTCCATAACGCATGCCTCAAGTCTATTACTAAGTGCAGGTGACTGGCATGAAAGAAAGATTTTGATATTTCATCCGACTCGCATTCTTTAAAAAACATACTAATTTGAATGAGTCCATGAGTCTTATGCAACGTTAAGATCATCCTTTCCCCCTTATATATTATAAATAAATATACGTAACAAAAATAACCTTTTACTTTATTTGTAACCTCATCCTAGTCAAGCCAAAAATTGCATATTGCTTTTAAATAATCCTGTGATAACCAATTGTGTGTTATGTTATCTACCAGTGACTATTCACATGTGTTACCCATAGCATGTATGCTTAATGATGGCATTTTCAATGTTGGGTAAACCTGTAAAGATTTGCACGCATAATAGGTTTGAGACCTGTTATAGAATAGCTCCCCGGGCAACCTCCCTGACCACTTATGCCTAAATTCGGCACAACAGCTTGAGATGCTCAGACAGAGAGAATGTCTTAGTATTTCCCTAAAGCACTGAACCGTTGCAGCGCTTTTTGACCCTCGGGTGATAGGAGCTATAGAAATACAAAATATGAATATTATTATCATTAACATGGCAGGTAGGTCAGTGCTGTGTGTGGTGATTGCTCTGATGTCTGTGTCCATGTAGGGAGAGCCTGGCATGAATGGAAACAAGGGCGAGCCTGGTGGCAAAGGTGACCCTGTGAGTATGATGACACCTTCGGCTGCCAATTATTGAAAACTGAAAGAAATAACTCGGTAGAGATTACCTAATGCACCTTCTTGTAGCTTGGTTATTGATAGACACACAAAACTCATGCTTTGGAAAATAGGCGATGTATGAAATATGTTTATATATTTTTGTATTAATGTTGAACTCATTTGCAGACTTAATACAAATAAATATTTACCTGATTGGCTGTGGGTAATTAAGCATAGTAAGTCATGTGATTTAAAGAGAACTTAGATATGGGTATGGTTTGGGTAGTCATTGCCCCAGCGCATGGTAACATCATCTGTGATTCACTGCTTTCGCTGTTTTCATAGTACGTATCACCTGTCGTAATACTGTATTTGGTTGAGGAATAAGTAGAGTTAACGCTATTATTAATACTGAGATGACCTATTCAACAAAAATAACACAGCTCAACAAGACTGGGCTGCACTTGAAATGTTGTATCTAGTTTTGTTTTTAAAAACCCTACTCTTTTCTATATAGAGAACAATGCACGGCCTGCAAGTATGGATACAGCAGTGCTAATGATCTGTACATCTGCCATCTTCCCCACGCCTCACCTTGCGTCACAGGGCCCATCTGGGCACGCTGGTCCCTCCGGACCCACAGGAGCGGCCGGCAAGCGTGGCGCTCGTGGAGAGCCTGGAGCTGGAGGCCCAGCTGGCCCCGTTGGCGAGAGGGTAAAGCAGCAGTTGTGCTTTCTGAGATATGAGCATTGCCAGTCAGTGCAAAAGTAGCATCAAGTGCTCTGTTCTGAAATCACAGATGGCAAGCAATGTCGAAGGGCCTTTTGAAGTAGGAACCAACATTAAATGTACAATAGCGTCACGTGTTGCTGGTGTACGTGTGAAAATTGTTAATTTTCGTTGGATTTTCTTAAATGAACAGATTTGTATTCATAAATAATATTGAAAACACTGAAAATGTGCATCTCATGAGTTAATTTGTAGTATAATGGTATATGCATCGAGCAAGATGCCATCATGCATAGAAATATATTTGTCCCAAATTCTTAAATAAATGTATCTTAATATTCTCCTGATCATTTTAATTTAATCTCACATAGATGGTATACAAGACAGTAGAATCTACTTCAGAATTGTAATTTAAAAATATGGTCTCTATACTTTTAATAATACCTATAAAACGTATAACTTAACTATTAGATCACCTAGAGAATCATCTTGAAGCCCAGTCTCATCAGATATCACAATTTAAGCAGGATTGACCGCAGATAGGGCTCGGATTATTGACCTCCATACTGCAATGAAGGCCTCATTGTGGGCAGTAGAGAGTCGTGCAATGATGTACAAACATGTACGATGCCCGTCACCTTCACCGGCCCTCATCGACCAGCATGGTGAAGTAGTGTCATATAAATCAGATGACTTGCACGATCTGAGAAGGCCCTCATCCAGTGCAATAAGCCAACAACTATACATGCACCGTCAACTCTTACCTCAACCTAACATGGGCTATTAATTTAAAATGTCTCTTCTAAGGTGCAGTTGTTATGTGGTGCTGGATAGGCCCTGTGTTAGCTTGGGCCCCACATACTTTGCTTTCTACAAATGTGGGTTGTGTTCCACACACAGTGATGGTCTTGGCCATTTGAGGGTCCTCAATAGAAAATATATTTTGGGAGCCACGTTTAATTCATGAAATCCAAATGAGATATCATAAGATAGACAGATAAGAGGTATACGAATATAGACGCATAAATATATCGAAAGGACAGAAGAGAAATTCAAACAAGTTATATTTGGCATATATTTATTGGCAGATTTTATGTTTGTACAGTGATTGAATATTTATGCACCCATATTTGTGTTTTAATAAATACAGGGACCTTGAGCCATTTGGGTCTCTGAGCTTTTGCTTGGTTTCCCACGCCTAACGCCACTACTGTTTCCACCACCAATGACCAAAGGTGTGCGTCCTACTTGCTACCTTTCGCAGGGAGCCTCTGGAAGTCGTGGAGCCCCTGGTGGGGATGGGTCACCTGGCGCGAAGGTAACGCAGCTTTATGCGCCGCGCATCCTGCACACCTCATATCACGCTCTATCGCACGTGTTGATGCAAAGAAACGCAATGCGGGGCTTGTTTTCACAAGTCGCACGGGAATTCCAATTTGCAATGTTTCTTTTTTTGATATGAATGTAAGAGCATTATAATACTGAAAACCACTTCTTCATTATGCAGACATCTGGAGCATAGCCTGTATACCAATTGCCACTGACTTAGCTAAGTTAATTTACAAAAATAATTATATATTCGCAGTTTACAGGTATATATGAAACACTTTGGCATACATTGAAGCAATATGTTATCGACATTTTGATTATTGTAAAATATGCGGTCACATGCCCTTTGTATAAAGCCTTGCTTTTGTCACACTTTGTGACATTAATATTCCAAAACACATAACTGAGAAATTAAACTATTGATCATTAAAGATAAAAGGTTTGAATTTACCTTTATGCTCTAATCAGTTTACACCTTATTAGCGCTCACATTATTCATGAAGTTTCTGAGAGTGACTCAGGGTTGTGATGTGTGACCGCTCCACTCGCAGGGACCCCCTGGAGAGAGGGGCGCCACAGGCCCAGCTGGACCTAAGGGTAACACTGGAGACCCTGGCAGGCCTGGCGAGGCTGGACTTCCTGGACCTCGGGTAGGTCACAGCGTCCCAAGGTGTCTTGTCGGAGCATCGCATCAGCATGATTCCACATTACAGTGTTTTGCCGTAGCAATGAGTTTAATTATAGCAGAACATTGTGTATCGTAGTGGCAATGTGTCGCATCACGTTAATCTGCCCCATAATAGCTGTTTGATCTGTCGAAGCAAAGTATCCTATTGATGTAGGTTTTCACGGCTCGATGCCTGATTATTTCTTCCAAAAGCTGCTCTTTTGGGATAGCCATATTGAGCGCTTCTGCTCTCTCCATCACAAGTTTCGCCTCCCACGTTGGAGGCATACTCAAGCGTGCTGTGACTTATCACTTACGTGGTTCATTTAATTGCTCTTTCTACTTTAAATAATAATTATAATCTAGCAGTTCAGCCGCTTAAGATTTGGTACTTAAATTCACCAACAGGGGCGGCGCGGTGGCCCAGTGGTTAGCGCTGTCGACTCACAGCAAGAAGGTCCCGGGTTCGAATCTCTCGGCTCGGGTGCCTTTCTGTGTGGAGTTTGCATGCTCTCCCCGTGTCTGCGTGGGTTTTCGCCGGGCACTCCAGTTTCCTCCCACAGTCCAAAAAGCATGCTGCTACATAGGTTAATTGGCTCGCAGGCTAAATTGCCCCGCAGTGCCCGGCGATGGACTGACGTCCCATCGTCGGTATATCCTTGCCTTGCGCCCTGTGTCTGCCGGGATAGGCTCCGGCTTCACCGTGACCCTGTATAGGACGAAGCGGTTTTAGACAATGAGATGAGATGAGATTCAACAACAGCATTTCTTTAAATAGAGGGTATTCTGGGTCCCATATTTAATGTTTTCCGTTCCATCGTCATTGAGGAACGTTATAACATATTTCAAATGCCTTAAACTCACAGGAAAATGGCAGTAATAGTGGACCTTTATTTATAACCAAAGCCTCTGCGGACCCGACGTCTTTTTTCCGAAACAGAAAAGAAACAAAAGCATGCAATCGACTCACAGTTTGCAAAAGTTGTTTTGTACAAATGATAAGCTTGTAACTAGCGATGATGATTGATGTGTGTGAACCCTAGGGATTGACTGGAAGCCCTGGACACGCTGGCAGCGATGGGAAGACCGGACCCGCTGTGCGTACCCTGTCTGCTTGCTTGTCTGCTGCTCGTCGTAGCCTAGTCTTGTCCACATGGCTTTTGCCAGACCATGCACATTGCGTCGTAATGGATCGTTGCGCATAGTGGACATATGCTTTTATCACCCGTTTGTTACAAAATACATTCTAACTTTCTTACATTATGGAGATGTAAGGTAACGCCTTTCAACCCACGAATGTGTTTGACGGTTTTGCCATTGTATCTTGAAGCTGCTGATTATTTATATTCTTTTTAAGGGAGTTAAGAATGGCAATCACGTTTCGTAATAAATCAAGGCAAGCTGAATTACATTTTCTTTTTTTCTGATCTTTAAAGCATTGCTAGAAACAATACACCCTTGTTAAAGCCCTACGTCTGTCATGACCCTGTCGCCTGTCCTGCGCGTGGATATCTCATCTGCCCAGGGTCCCACTGGAAATGATGGCAGCCCTGGACCCATAGGCTCTGCTGGTGCACGTGGCGCTCCTGGAGCAATGGGTTTCCCCGGTGCCAAGGGTCCATCTGTAAGTACCTCAAGCAAAACCATGGACGAGGATGGCTTCTGAATTTGAACCCATCTCCTGTTTAATTTTCCCCTCAGGCTGTGTGGTGATGGCTCAGACAGCCTTAATATGAGCGGCGGCAAATTCCCACAAATTCATTTGGCACCAGGAGTTGGTTATCCATAATTAACTCTTGTTTTTTGGAATTACCTAGCTTCAACCAGTGCTGCATGCCTGCATCACCTACCGCCGTGTGTAGGAGTATGCAATGTATGCTTGGCCACAGCTAATCATTGCACTGAAAATATGTTCAGTGGCATCCCCCTTGCTAGGGAAGGGAATTGCTGGGGAAGGGCATTGGCTCGGTACCGAACAGTGCCTGTTCAAGGATACGGAGCAGTGGAGGTGGACACGAGGGGTATTTCATGTTGCTGCCCACACCCACTGAATTCTGAATATTTGACTGGCATCCAGGCTCTGTGGCAGATGCTGTGCCTTCTCGTATGCCCGTTAAAACACCTCCCCATACAGGAGTGTAGTAAACCATCGGTTTTCAAATGTAAGTTTTATGCAAGGATGACAGATCTATAAAATTTCAATCGAAATCTCATTCCGGATGCCTTTGTTTTGAAGGGTATATACTGTGTACAAGGTGGATAAAACATAATAGATCTCGCACGCACTAAATACACCCCCTCCATATGCTGGTGGTGGTCATGAAGCGGTGCAGCAGTGACTAACTCCCTACTCTCTGATCCTGGCAAACATAATTTAAACTCGAGCTACCCTGAACTGTAGTACTTAATGTAAATATGTACAACCTTAACCTACGTTTCCATTACTCATTCTTTATCTAAATTAACTGCTCATCTCAGTGGCATCTGTGAATGTCTAGGTGAACGAAATGTCAATGGTCTTTGTGTGCTTTGTGTTCCCCTAGGGTGAGTCTGGCAAGGCTGGAGAGAAGGGCCCTGCCGGACCCACTGGCCCCATTGTAAGTGCTCTCTACCATTCTACCTTCAAAATCATGATGGCTATTTCATCCAAAGCCTTGTTGCTTCTACTCAGAAGCAATGATGAACTGATATGAGTGTTGCTGTGAATGCTCAAGTACTGGATGGCATGAATTCAGTCTCTGATCTTCAAGACCAGTGCTCATCCTTGAGGTCTGCTCATGGACATTTTCACAGATCTTGTCCTTGACCTTACCCTCAGGGGTTAGGCCCCTGGTGTCTTTTGTGTTTTGCACTGATTAAAAGCACTAATGCATAAGCTCCGTTATTAATTCCTTAGCGAGGAATTTCGGTAGCTATTATGATGAAGCACAAGTTTAATATAGAGTTGCGTTACATTGACTGTCTTACCATTGAGAAAACTGGCCACATTGAAAAAAGATTAGTCAAAACTTTACATTTTAAGCCATGCTTAAAGGATAAGCTGTGCCGGCCAAAGCAGTGATGTCACGTGTCATGGTCTCACTTCCACTACTGAAGACTTGTGACGTAACACAACGTCCTCAGGAGATGTGTGATGTCTTGTGACATTACACGCCTCAACATACATTGACCCAAAGACTTCGGGTCTTGTAGCACTGTGCCTTGACTTTGGCCTCATGGGCCCCAGCCTTGAATCCAAAACTATGAATTGGACTTCTTAGGAGTTTTATCAAATATACAACACCAGTCAAAATGGAAAATAGTCATCATTACAGGCCCTGGGATACCCTTGCTATATGGAACAGAAGTTAGTCCTATGTCTAAAGATGAATTGGCACCTGATATTTGACCTGGGCTCCTCAGCTAGATCGATTCTCCCTTGTACGTGTAGCTGATGCGGTGTGAAAACCGATCCTGGGAAGGTGAAGGCCTGCACAGAGCTGGGCATAGTTCTGGCCACATCACATGCACATGATCTATGCAGGCCTTCAGAGGTTCTGACTCACAGAACCTGCCGTGTGTGCCACGTGTGCCTTATAGCAAGAGTATTAGAGCTCATAAAACGACTAAAGGTCACACTGTCCGTCATGGAAGTCCAAAGAATAAATTGCAGTAGTACATTATAGATGCTAATTACTGTGCATTGCAATCGTCTCTCAAACGGGAAAAGTTGTTGTTAACAATTAAGTCTATAATGTGCAATTTGAACGACCACTGATGTCGAACGACCCTGTTTCGTACTTCCTCACAGGGTCTGCCTGGCAAGGATGGAGAGCCTGGTCCTAGTGGTCCCGCTGGTCCTGCTGTGCGTAACCATGCCGCCACCTCAGCACACGCTGACACACACACGCACACACGCACATATACACGCACGCACACACAGTGATTTTCACTCGTGAAACAGCAGCGACAGGGTCAAAGCTCCTCTGCGATGTGCCCAGCGTCCCCTTTATGTAACCCGTCCTGATTAGCGAGACATCCCACGTAGGCTCCTGAAAATGCATTCTAAACATTCCAAATGCAAGGCATTATTTTCTATTAAAGATGTTTTCTTTTTAATATACTGTCACGTCAGTGTGCACAGTTATATCATTAATAACCTCAATGCAATTATTTCATTATGTACTGTTTGTGTCTAGGTGGGAGCTGTATTGTATTTTTTTTATATAATTATGAAGGAACAATTTTTATTTTACAAATCGGTTTCATATTATTGGGTGGCACAGTGGCCCAGTGGATATTACTTTCGCCTCGCAGCAAGAAGGTCCTGGTTTCGAATCTTGGCTCGGGTGCCTTTCTGTGTGGAGTTTGCGAGTTCTCCCCCCGTGTCCGCGTGGATATTTGCCAGCCACTCCGGTTTCCTCCCACAGTCCAAAAAACATGCTGCTGCATAGTGTAATTGGCTTGCAGACTTAATTGCCCTCAGTGCCCGGTGATGTACTGGCGTCCCATCGTGGGTGTGTCCCTACCTTGCGCCCTGTGTCTGCCTGGATAGGCTCCAGCTCACCGCGACCCTGTGTACAGGGCTAAGCGGTTTCTGATAGTGAGATGAGGATTCATATTATTTTAATGTGGAGGTCTGTGCTATGACGGTTAACATGATGCATCTTGCGCTTGCAATTGGAGCTTTTGGTAATCCCCTCACAAGAATAACTAGCAGCAGCTCTGATGAAGAGCCAAGGGCCCCCTGCAACCTGACTCATTGGCAATCTCACTACACACCAAGCTCTGCAGACACCTTGCGACACATCCAAAACACAATTCTCTATCCAATTGCTTTGAAATTAGCCGGTTGACGACGTCTACGGTGACTGACAGCCTGCTCTGCTGATAATCAATACTCACTGTGAAAAATAACTCTCGTTTGTACTCCGTGCTCTGCATTCATTTTGAAAATGTAATGATTAATGCGTGTATAGTTGCAACATTTCTAGCGATATTGTACAATACAAAATCATTTGAATAATTAAATAATCTGACAATTTGATCCGAGTTAATATACCGCTTTGCATACTGATCTGATTTCCCATCACCCCTATGAAAAAGTTGTTTTTAGCCTGATTTCTATTTGTTCGTAGCTTTATATGTTTATTATTAGGCTTTTATCATTGTGGTGACCAAGGTCACTTTTGTCTAAGACTGTCGCATTCTCTTGACTTTTCACCTCGATAAACAAAAGTAAACTTAGTCCTGATTGACTTTTTGCTGAATTAATGGAAGCAAATACTAACACGCCTACTTTTTCGATGCTTGTGACATTAAACAATATCTTTGAAAAACGTAGTTCACTTTATGAGCAGGCCATGAACTCTGCTGCTGACATAAAGAACATTATTTTCGTGCTGTTTTATTTCATGAAAATCAATACTATCAGAATGAAAAATATATCAGGAACCCCAATTGCTAAAATTGAAGTCGTTTTTTCGTCTACTAATGCACTGATGTGTGTGTATGTGTGTGTGTCTGCGTCCTGTATCATGGATATAACGAACAGGGTCCCGCTGGAGAGAGGGGAGAGGCAGGTCCTGTCGGTGCTCCTGGTTTTCAGGTAATCAGATGACATCGGCGTATATTGGTGTCATATGCTACCCACATAAAATGTGTTGCCCTTATTAACTTTTTATAGCCCCATCACATTTGCCAGCAAGAATTAAATTGTTAAATACAACATTACGCCACAAATCACATTAATGCATCCAGACAGAAAGTCTACATGTTTTGCATTGTGTGTGTGTGTTTAACAAAAGCCTGAATAAATCCATGTAATATTTGTCGTGCCAAGCTGGAGTTAGCTATACAATCAAAGGTCATGCATTGCCTTTGTTTCATGCAGTCATTAAATGTAACGTCAATAGTTCTGCAACCATTGCAACACATTCACTATGTATAAAATAATGTGCTATGAATGAACACTTGCTTTTCGAGATGAAGGAGATGGAAGCACTGCCTCTGTTCCTCCATACATGACTGGAGAGGTGCAGACTGCACTCTACAGTACAGCTGTGATCATCTAAAGACGTTGCCCACTGTGTGGTGGGCACAGTGTTTTAACCGCACCGTGTGTTGTGCAGGGATTGCCTGGTGCTCCTGGTGCCCCAGGCGAGCCTGGCAAAGCTGGCGAGGCGGTAGGCACATTCACAGCACAGAGCCTGCACGGGTGTCTCTTTCCTAACACGCACGCGCACCCACACACACAGGGACACACACAAAGTAACGCATACAAGTGCACGTACACAAACGTGTATGAAAATACGCATTAAATCAAACAATAAAACATATTGCATCGTGATCATCACACTGTCATCGTCACTGTCATCTCTACCACTGAATGATTGTCGGTGCAGTGACTGCACCTTTTTAGTGCTAACATTTATCACAATCCCATCATTCCCTCCTTTCTGCAAGATAAAACAATTCCTGTGTGGTAGTTGTAACAACAATGTTATTGATGTAAATAGAACTGTTTGCAAATATATTTTGTTAGTTGCAAAACGTTCTTGTGGGTGGTTGCAGTGATTAGCGGTGTTATGGATTCGTTTAATACTTTTTGTGGTGTTCCTGTAGGGTGTCCATGGTGAGAATGGGATGCCTGGTGCTGCTGGTCCAAGAGTAAGTCTGGCCTCACAACCATCACTTTCTCTACGTAAAACCGCACAAGCACGACTTTACACAGGGCTAGTCTCTCAAGCAGGTGAAGAAAGTGAGTCCCATTAAACAAATAGAATCACGATACACAACATAGCCTTACAGTGAATGAAAGATAATGTTGTTTGATAATTGCTTTAAAAATCTACTCTTTTGGCATATCCGTGTCAAGCGCTCCTCTCTCGCGGCTTTCCCGAAAAGAGCAACTTTTGGAATTAATCATGCATCAAGACATGAAAACCTACATCAGTACACTTCCGCATATTAACAAAACAAAGAAAACAATTTGTAGATATAATCAATGGGCGCTTTCTTGGAGGAGCTGTTGCAAGGTGACGTGGGTGAAACCTTCGCGTTTTTAATGACTAAAGGCCTCATTAAGGCGCGGCTCCACATGGAGCTGACCTTATTTAAAATTGCTAGGGAGGTGACCACTTTCCTGGAGCACTGAGGCAGCGCTCTGTGCACAGCTGCTCAAGGAATCCTCCATTTCACACATTCATTTGTCTTCTTTTCTGCGGGTCTTACCGCCGCTCTCTAAGGCCCCATCTTCTCTCTCACATTAGCTGTAATTTGAAAGCGTGCATGTTATTAATTGTATGGAAGGGGATGTGGGTCATGGGTTGTGTAAAGGATTGTACAAATTGTATGTTGTATTCGTTGTATATTTTGTTTTGGAAAACTTGCTCGGAAGAGCAATAAAATCAGATGTAAAAGTCAAAAAGAAGTCTTGATTGACATGCATAAACACAAAATTAACCACTTTGATAGGAATATCTGTTTTATCATTAGAATAAATGTCTCTCGTTGTCTTGACCAGCGTTCTCTAGCAGCAGTGGTTTAAGCAAACCAATACCTGCCCTGGTTTAATCCTCTCTGAATCTTATCTGCAGAGTGTGACTGAAGTTATAGTAAAAAGCAAGCTTAAAACCACAATCAGTTAAAACTATACATATCCAGCCCGCAGTCAGCTAATGACATAAACCCAGCATCACATAACCTGTAATGAAACATGCGTGAGATTGACTCCAACGATGAAACCCAAGCAAGATGATGGGGCTGTTGCTAAACGGTATGCATGACCTTGTGGTCCTCTGTAGGGCGAGCGTGGAGCTCCCGGAGAGAGGGGAGAAGTCGGCGGCAGTGGCCCTCCAGGACCCCGGGGAAGCAACGGTTCTCCTGGCCATGATGGAGCTCGGGTATGGTGGGCGATGATCACGGGCAATCCATGGCCGGCTAGGACAATAAGATCGTGAGCCGACGATCCTCACGGTCTCATTGTGCCAACAGTGCTGCCGGCTCACAGCACCTCACATAAGGCCACCCACTTGTGAGTAGGTGGCCCAATGTGAGCTGGGGCCGTGGCTCCAGGACCGTTTATCGGTGGTACTTGGCTCTGAGCCTGTATACGTGACTCTGAGCCTTGTTGTAACAACATCAACCGCCAATTGCCACTCAGTGGCGGTGACATCACCACGGCACTTCTGCCAGACCATATGCATTTTAAGGCCATGAAGAATGTGGAAGGGTTGCTGGCAGGTCACGGGAAATGTCCAGATGCCATGAATTGCCTGACTGAGATGACTGGCAGATTGCACCACCTGTACATCTTGCTGTGCAAGCTGTGGAAACTGTACCTTGTCATATACACACACACACATGGCTCTGTTCAGACTGTCTCAATTATCGGCAGGGAGAGGATGAAGTCTTACCTCCTGCAGCTATTACGTTTATGGGGTTTGAGTAATCTTCACCTAGTTCGCTAGGAACGTAATGCCTACCTCCTTTTGCAGAGATCTTCGGCAGAGCGTGGACTGAGTAGGTGCTTGCTAACTAAGCGGTTACAAAAAAAAGTCTAGAATTTGTGTGCGGGTGCCTGGGATGGATGCTAAGACTATGGTGATAATATAGGACAAGCAATGCAGAAATCTATAAGGGAACATGACAGGTAAGTGTTAAGACATGGTTAGGCAAAAGCAGATTGCACTCGGTCAAACACTGATGCAGGATAGAGGGGAGCCGGGCACTTAGATATGCATGGGAATGGTCTCCCCAAGCCAAGCCACCAGTAGAAAAACCCAAGTGTAGATAAATTAGATACGGTTGGGGGCAGATGTTAGATGTCGCGTGCCTGTTGTGCAGCAACTGCGTTGGTAGAGCGTGGCGTCAGCAACAGCCATGATGACATCTTGACGTCACTTGCCTCTGCAGTGGTGTGTGGCTGAATGGGAGGTCTTGGTCTGCGTGTGCACGTGCAGGGTGCTCCTGGTCCCGCTGGTCCCGCGGGCACTGTTGGTGCTGCCGGCCTGCAAGGGATGCCGGGAGAGCGCGGAGCTGCTGGTCTGCCTGGCTCCAAGGGCGAACGGGTGCGTACACAGCCCCTCGCAGATGAGGGGGGCACGAGCATGCGTGTGGATACGTTCAACCCCCTGAACACTGCACCACACTGGGACAGGGGCAGACAAAGCAGGTGTTATAGCCAACGCTCATGATGTCATAATTGGAGATACCTACAGGTATGCCGATACTAGTTTCACAATCCTTAAACTGTCGTTTTTCGATACAAGTCGGCGCACTTGTTGCGCTTGGTTATTCTGACATCATGATGCCATGGCAATGGACACATCAAGGGAAGTGTTCAATTGCATCAATGTCAGTTCAACAGTACCTTGTCAAACAAGACCGATTTGTTACCCTCACTGAAATCAGGTGATGCCAATATAGGGCAGCCTATTGATATATGGATGGTATTTGCAATGAGTGATATGGACCATTATATAATATACAGTATTTCGGAGAGATGTTCAGTATTGGCGAAAGACCTGTGACATTGAAGGGTATCGCATTGCTATTCTGTTGTGTTGCAGATCAATAGTAGTATCACAAGTATTAACCACCTCGACTTGCAAACCTTACATGTTTATAAAAGTAATGAGAGTAGCACTCTTCACCATATTATGTCATAAAAATGTAAAATACAGGGACACAATCTCTAAGTATTTAATGAAGTTGTGTTGTCAGTGTAGCAGCGTTTGTTGGTAATAAACAAAATGTTACTGCCTACAATCCATGAATAATGTATGGGTGGTGACTGCACCGCATTGTAAATTTAATTCCTACAACATGATATCATTGTCCCTCTCTCTCTTGTCATCTCCCTCAGGGCGAGCCTGGTCCTGTTGGTATCGCTGGTGGTCCCGGCAAGGATGGCCCCAGAGTGAGTGGAATTTTGTTCTCTTGGCCACAGAAAGCCAAGCCTGGTTATAGTGAGAAACACGAGCACTACACTTTCACACTATACTGCAACGTTCCAGTGCTAAGCATCGTTTTCCTACATTAAATCGACATGGCACAAAACTGAATGCGTGTTGTTTCTGGTATTGCGTACAAAATCGACTTAACTTTGACTGCAGCCATTCTAAATCGTCGATGCTGCTTTCAACGAAATGCTCGGTAGGTATGTTGAAAAGTGCAAAGGTTTAAAACTATTCCGTTAAGTTTGCAGCCTGTAAGGATTCATACAGCCATGAGGAATATCGATTCCCAATAGGTAATATGGAATGGCATATGCTTTTCCATTAATGATTTCCTATTTGGATGTTTATTTTCTACCAATGAAATCCCATCGCAGACCAGCCTATCATGGCCTAAAGAAGTAGACTTATCCTCACGATGAATCATACAATAGGTAGTCTCGTCACTTTAATTCTGAACAGGTACAAGTGCACCATGGGCACTTTTTGCCAGTGTACATATGTAATGAACAGAACAGGTTTTTACCATTCCTGGCAATAATGCAGGTGTTTTGACACATTTCACAAGTGAATTTTTTTTCTCGTTTACCCATGTCAAGAAATATATATATATTAAACAATTGATGTTAGATTAGAGGAGTAAATGAGTTTATAGCTCTTAACACCAACACACGGCAAATTTAAATATGGTCTTAGCGTTTCACTGTATCTGATCATCTATTTTGAACAGAAAATGTGTAAAACGTATACGCACAACAGATGAAGCATGATGAAATCTGTCTACCTGTCCTGCTGTTTTTGCGTGTGCCCAACAGGGATTGAGCGGTCCAGTCGGCCCTCCTGGGCCAACCGGGGCTCACGGAGAGAGGGTGAGTTATCCTCCTCGTCCTCGGCGTCAGCTCAGCCTCTTTCCACGACCGAGGCCGATAATCCCCTGGCGTAGCGGAGAACGATTTCAAACGCCGAGATGTGCATTTTGATCCCTGTCGAAACTTGTGACCGACTGTTAGTTTTGCTCTCAAATGCGCTCAAATATCCCTTACTACAAATCTCTGAACACAGTGTATTTTACGTCCACGATTAATGAGGCCTAGGAAATATTATGAAGAGTTTAAACGAGGGGCGGCGCGGTGGCGCAGTGGTTAGTGCTGACGCCTCACAGCAAGAAGGTCCCGGGTTCGAGTCTCTCGGCTCCGGTGCCTTTCTGTGTGGAGTTTGCATGCTCTCCCCGTGTCCGCGTGGGTTTTCGCCGGGTACTCCGGTTTCCTCCCACAGTCCAAAAGCATGCTCCTGGATAGGTTGATTGGCTCGCAGACTAAAATTGTCCCGCAATGCCCGGCGATGGACCGGCGTCCCGTCGTCGGGTGTATTCCTGCCTTACGCCCTATGTTTCCGGGATAGGCTCCGGCTTCACCGTGACCCTATATAGGATTAAGCGGTTTCAGATAATGAGATGAGATGAGTTTAAACGAAATTGATGAATCGCAACACATTTTGAACTTTCATTGGTATTCTGAACAACTGCAATTTCCTCGTTCCATACGCAAATTCAGATGTAACCTTTAAAGTTACACGCTGCGTGAGTATGATCACAATTTAACGTGTGTCACGTTAGTAATTTTTTAGTGTTCAGCACCTTTTTCATATTAGACAATATTTACTGCTCATACAATATATGTGCAAACGTGTCAGTTATCTCGGAGCGGTGTAAGTCGTGTAGTGCCAGTGCGTGACCACTGGAGGACAATGTCTCAATCACAACCACAGCCCTCTCACCGAGTCTACATTCATGTGCAGGTTTACTTTAATGCATTTTTGCATTTGCCTCCAATAGCTCCCAGCAAAGAATTTTTAAAAGTTACTTCAACGTTTATATACATATATAATTTTATTTGTTCACTAACATATCTCAAATCTATAATAAATATAAATGCTCGCATCACTGCCTTGCATGAAATGATCCCTGTAAGCACTGTTATACAGTGCATATTTTGCATTGATGCTTATTTATTTAAACAACTACAGGCTGCCAAATCATCCGCAGTATGTCAGGTTTGGGACGCTAAGCGGGTATCATCTTGCATAGTACTTGAATGGGTGACCACCGTGCAGAAAAGAGGTGTTATCAGCTGATGTGCGCCTCACTCGTGAGCAGAGTCCCAGCTTTGCCACATCAGTTGTTGTAAGGTGCCGTGCTTAATTGTCTATGCTCACCACCTGCCAGCGCCGTGAAGTGTGGTAAAATAATTAAACCCCTACGAGCGTTCATGGTGTAGGGATGCCCTCATGTGGCAGCAGCTTCGGCAAAGCGGCCAAACTTGTGCAATGCAAGGCACGCGTTGTGTGGCGTGTGCCTGTGCTGCTGCTCCATGCAGTTGATCTCATGGTGGTGTTGTGTCATGCGACGTGCAGGGTGAGGGAGGTTCTCCTGGTCCCGCCGGCCCTGTTGGTTCTCGTGGAAATCCCGTAAGTTCCCGCAGGAGGGTGTGCACCTGTGCGTGTGTGTGAGGCGTGCCCTCCTTTGTGGGCAGATAGAGGCTCGCTGACCTGTGGTTCGTGCCGCGTTGTTTGTCCCATAAATTGTGCTGCTTTGCATTTCACAATCAGAGATAGTTCCATGTATCGTGGTTGGTACATCTGGCAACAGGATTACGTTTCTGTGTACCTGCCATTTGACCCTTTGCCAAGTTGAATTGGTCCAAATTTATTACCATAGACTTATCAACATCAGCCGTTGATGGGTTTGAATCATGAACGATAGATAGTGTTAGCCCCACCACCTTCTCATGTGATCTTATTAATTGCATGCCAATGATATGATCCGCTATCTACAGAGCTCCTTGGGGGTGGTAATGGGGCATTTGTGCTGTTGTGCGTCAGTGCCAGTGCTGGTGCACATCCATATATCTCTAAAAACCTGTTCTACTTATTACATCTCCACACATCTGTTTAAATTTCAACAATGCCGATGAGATCACTGATATTTTATCCACCTGGTTCTCTACTAGTTTATTCACAAAGTTCCTATATCTCCTTCTGTAACAGGGTGAGCGTGGCGAGCCTGGTCCTCCTGGATCAGCTGGATTCCCAGGAGCTCCTGTAAGTGACACAGATGGTATCGTGAAGGCCTCGACAACAAATTTCCCATGAAGCATACATATGGCCAACGTTAGGTTAAAAATCAAGTCATTTGTACTTATTTCCATCAATATCTACTGTCTAAAAGCAAAAATACTTTCAAAATCAGTATTATTATTACACTTACACAAATATCACTTAGCCACACCAAAGCTTCTACTCGTACTGAATTAAAATTGAAACGCAATATTTGTTGCACTGCTAAATGCCCGTGTGCTGCGATGATGGGTGTGTATGCTTGCAGGGCGCCGATGGTCTGCCAGGTGCACGTGGTGAGACCGGAGAGACCGGAGCCCGTGGCGAGCCAGGCCAGGCGGGACCCCCAGGACACGTTGGTCCGTCTGGCCCTGTCGTAAGTTCAGTATAATTTCATTCCTCTTCACATTGAAATTCTGTGTGATATATAACTGTATGCAAGATGTTTTTCGGGGACATTAATCCTGATATTTCAGAAACGTATCTGTTTTTCAGCAACTCATTTAAAAGTAGCATTTGGTTTGCATCACTTTACATTGTATAAACATCCAATATAATAAAACTATCAAGTCAAAATGTAGATGGTAAATATTAAATTAAAGGGCAGCTTTAATTACTGTATTTGCCAGTTTGTAATACGTGGCGACAATGACCATTAGAAACTGACAAATGTTTCTGTGATGTGGAGGTCATGGCCATCGTTGATCAATGTGTAATTTTCATGATCGCCTTTCTGCACATCGTCCTCCCCGTGTCGTCTTGTCCAACCCTAGGGTCCACATGGAGCTGCTGGTGCCAAGGGAGACCGTGGCCCCGCTGGTCCTCCAGTGAGTGCATCCACCCTCTCATCCACCTACTACAACCACGGTTAATGCGCTTGACCGGCAAAAGAACGTAATGCCCCCCCCAGCCAATCCGGTTACTCCCAGCAGCCCATGCCTCTACAGCAGAGAGGTCCGTAACTCTCTCAGTTTGGTGCAGCCAGATGACATAACACTGGCCTCTAAAAGCTCCGAGATTTCTACAAAATAATAGACAATTCAAGGACTTGAAAAGTGTGTAGCATCTGAAATGCGTGTGGAGGTGTCGAAATGTTATTTTCCTCAAAGGTATTATAAGTGGTTCTTTGTGATGTTATTGCCATCACTTTGTTGTTGTGACCGTTCATTGATTTTGGATTGGTCGCCATATTAACCCAAAATGACCCAAAATGACCCAAAATCAAAATACTACATTAGCATCACCTATTAATCAACATTGGTTTGCAAGACGTATTGTAGCTTTGTCGTCTCTCCAAATACATACCTGCGGAATAAGATTCATAGTTTTGCACACAATTGCCCCAATGCTCATTTATGCCATTTCTCTTGGCAAGAAAATTGTGCTCATCGTGTCATACTAACGTTCCCATGTCCGTGGTACACACGTGTGTTTGTGCCTGTATTAAAAGGGAGCAACTGGATTCCCAGGATCTGCAGGACGAGTGGGTCCCGCCGGTGCTGCAGTGAGTAGCACAGTACCAGCGTCACTTTCGGCACCATCTCCTTTGTCACTGCAGCACAGAGGCTTGGGGCAGATCATGTGATTTTGTCACCATGCAGTACCAATAAATGGCATATGCTCCATACGATCAATAGTGTGCTTGCTATCAGACGACGAAAGATAACATTGGGTGAAAGCTTGTTTTCGTTATTTACAATCAATGTTAATGTTTACGGTACCGTAGTAAGCATTTGCCCACATATTGAAAAAATCATATAGCAGCACGTATTACTTTCAGTCATCATTATCAGCAGCAGCGACATATATCAATCTTATTTCTCCGCTGACCATAACGCAATTTGTCCAAGTGCCAAATCACCGCACGGACCGTGCAATGAAATGGCAAAACTATCGGTGCCGCTCTGATACTAATGGCGCTTGTCGTGCTCAGGGTGGCCCCGGTTCTCCTGGCCCAGCTGGTCCCGACGGCAAGGACGGCGGCAGGGGAATGCGTGGCGAGACCGGTCCCCCTGGAAAGAGTGGAGAGCTTGGACCTGTGGGACCTGCTGGGCCACCCGGAGAGAAAGGGTCATCTGGTGGCGATGGCCCCGCTGTGAGTGCAGCATGCTTTTCGCAAACACAACGAGGCACGTTTTTTACTCCGATTTTTTGAGATTGTGCTGTGATATTGTGCCGAACAACACACGGTATTGCCCACCTAGCACAACATAGAGCGATAAGTAAGACATGCAATGTATAATGACTCAAAAATATACAACAATTTTATCTCTGTGTTTCTCAATGTGTTGTTGATTTGTAGTTTGTGGAATAATCGCCATCTGTTTCAATCCGAATGGGGGGATAGTGTTGCCCCATCGTGCGCTTGGGGTTTTTTTCATTAATTTTCTTCAAACAAAGAAAACAACAACCCAATGCCTCCTGAATAAGTCACACAACTCAGTGCAGCTATCTCGGATAAATAAGTAAATATATACTCATTAGATATTGCATATTGCAGTGTTGATGAAAGACTGTATTTCCGATTTACATCCACAGGGACCCCAAGGACCTCCTGGATCATCTGGTTTGGCTGGCAGCCGTGGTTTGGTTGGTATGCCTGGCCAGCGTGGAGAGCGTGGATTTTCTGGACTTCCAGGACCTGCTGTGAGCAAGCGTCACTCATAGAATCTCCATCGCTTGTTAGCCGCTTAAATTCCTGTGTACGATAATGGCATGCTTGTTCCTCACTGGAAGTATGCGAGTCTTGGAAGGACATCGATATTGTTCATCTTCAGCAACTTCGTGAGCCATTCACACTTCCTCATAAAAGGCCCTCAACTTTGTGTTGGTAAATGCACGCTCTCGCGCGATTTTGAACATTTCCTGTTGGAGCCACTTACCGTGGCTCTGTCGTGTGTGGATATGGATTCACGAAGGTCTTTTTTTAGCATCACACATTGTGTTTACAAAATTGCAAACATTATCATAAGACCAAAATGGTCGACAAAGTGCTTCCAGTTGAGGAAAGTGGTAGCCGTTTTTCCATGGTAGAATCCAGTCTCTTCACTTGATTATCACTGCCATTTATGTGAGATGCATTACATCATCAACAGATTTGTTTTACATGTACATAATATAGTCCATCAGCCTACATTCTTTCCAGACAAATTCTAATGAATGGTATTGATTTAAAACAGCAAAAACCATGGACCTCTTATAACTGATTAATTTTTTTCATTTTCTTACCCATAGTTGCCTAAAATACAATGAGTTTTTATTCACATTACTCATAGAACTCCACAGCATGGGGAGACCCCGATTCAGCAGACAAATGACTGTACATGCCTGCGTTATTGGTAATAACTGTGGCTATTTAGTCATACTACAGCACTATAAAACTTGATAGCGAGTGATACATTTTTTTACGAATGTGCATCGCATGGTCATCTAATGGAGATAATGTTGTGCTGTAGGGTGAGCCCGGAAGACAGGGCCCACTTGGATCTGCTGGAGAGAGGGGAGCAGCTGGGCCTGCAGGCCCACCTGGTATCCCCGGACCAGCCGGAGAGAGCGGCCGTGATGTATGTCGACTACCCTCACACAGCCTCTAGCCATTGCTTTGTTAAGATTGAAACTCTCTTCGGAGTTTGTATTCGTTTCTCTATGCAAATTAATTCTGTAAAAACAACAGGTAAATCGGGCAAGTTGCCCCAATTTCTAATGCAAAATCAATCATTTATTTCGGTACATTCAGCTTTTGGGCAGGACTTTTATTGTCAAAGGATAAATTGCAACATCTTCAAGCTAGTATTGAGTTGCAATTATTTTCCATGGTGATGTTGAGTCGGTGGTGTAAAATTCTCAGTAAATATATGATTGAATGTATGGTGGGAATCCATTTTAGTTATCTCAGCGGCTACACTCTTGAAGAGCAGTCCAACGCAGTGTCAGATCCAGGGAGGAGACGGGGGCGCTTGAAGAGATGGCCCTCTTTTGAAACCCGTAAAATTTACAATTTTAAAATGTATAACAGAGATAATATTGGGAATGCTTATTATTGTTATTAATATGGGCCACATTTAAACGTATTCATATTTGTGGAATTCTACCATCATCCTCCCTCCACTCAGCTTGGGAAGTTTCAAGATCCGCCTGTGGTCCAGAAGCAGTTGTGGCTGCTGGAGAACTTCATAAAGGAGGACTTCATAAAGGCTTGAATCGTGGTTTATAACACCCGTTGTTTGAATTGTGCCCAGGGAAACCCAGGAGGTGATGGCTTGCCTGGCCGCGACGGAGCTCAGGGTGGGAAGGTGAGGAGGCATGACTGTCTGCTCGTCTATAGCTCATTGTTTTACGTTGCACATCAAATACATCACCAAGTAACTATCTTACCATACTGTGTATGGAGACATGTATAGTAACTGTGAATGTTATACCAGTATAGCTATAGATCAATATTAAAATATTTTTTCCCATTTGAATTTTAAAAATTGACAAATCTTTTTCAAGGTATTATCACACTTGAAGAGCTTATTCGATACGTTTCTATCTTACGTATATATACTATTGTCAACTTAATGATTTGTAAAAAAAAACACATGTATACAAACACTTGGCCATAGGCACATTGGTGGCCCTGAACCAACCAATAGTGAGCATTGCATATTCTGAAAGCAGGCATTAATATCTGTAGTAGTTCTACAAAATTATACCTATTTTATTGATAGGAGAAACTTCCATGGCATCATCTAACCCGACACCAAAAACGTTACCTTTACCAACCGATTGTGCGTCATGCATCGATGGATTATCGTTTCAGTGTCGGACATCGTTGGCACCATGGCTTCGACTGCAATCGTATTGTGTGAGCATGCCTTCGAGGCTCATTGTGCCCTGCCTGGATACCCTGTCTGTCGCGTGCATAGGGAGACCGTGGTCCTGCTGGGAACGCCGGTGCCCCCGGGAGCCCTGGCCCAGCTGGGCCACCTGGACCCCCTGGCCCCTCTGGAAGTAACGGACACAAGGGAGAGCCCGTGAGTTTCCCTTCTCACTTGGATGTGATTCTCTTTGGATTGTCCGACGGTTAAAGCTTTCACGTCTTAGGACACGTCGACAGGTTGTAAAGGAGTAAGCCCCAGACTTAGCATAATACTTCAGTTGTTAAGAAACTTTCATTTAGATTAAAGTAAAACCATGAAAGCACTTACTTCCACTGACGGAACAGCCTCTGCCATTGTAAGCTCAAAAGAGGCCGTCTAGAAGGTATTTGGTCTACTCGTCCATGCTGACCAGACGTCCGGACCAGGTGGGAGTACCCACACTCTTCCTAAGCACACGTGACTAACACAATGTATACTGCTGGAGTTAAAAAAATAAACTCTTTGATCACAGCATCCACGCAGAGCACATTGGACCTATCTTAGCAACACGTCTGAGGCTGTGTTTTCTTAATTTCTTTCCTCAACAGGGCCCTGCCGGTCCCTCTGGTGCTGCCGGCCCAGCCGGTCCCCGTGGTCCTGGGGTAAGTCCTCTGCCGCACACGCCCGCATGCCGCTCCACAGTGTGACTCATTCTCAGCGTGTTCTATTCGCAGGCAACGTGGAGAGACAGAACCGTTCACGTACTACACGTATAGACGTGCAGATATGCCTTGAACACAGCCTTTCACTTGAATACACGTATGTGTACACAGGCGTATGCGCCACTCACACATGTGAATGCAATGTCTCACTCTCACCTAACTAGACACACACGCAAAAGAAATTCACCCAACGCACGCAATGCAGGCAATTAAACCAATCTCACTGCGCTAGGTATCATCTTCATCGTCACCAGCTTATACTTATCCGCTGCTGGATGAAGACATTGCCATAATCATTGCAATGCCATAAATCAGCTTAGTGCTCCATATGAACTCAACTCATCCCTGCAACATCTTGATGGTCATCCTCTTGGATTTGATTTCATCACTTCTAATACCTTTCATAGTTTTTAAAAGCCATGCATAATAATGACATTGGAAGGTTATTTGTCTTTTTACACGATTTGACTCATAGTATATGGTCAGCAATAGGCAAAAACTTTCCAACATCCAGCATGCTCAGATGCTTAATTGGCCTCGAGATTATTTATTATTTGGTGCAGTCAGATATAAGTTATCCTTCAATAATGCAAACAAGAAGACACAGTTAAGTAAAGGTGAAACTGCACAGTTAATGTAAAATATATAATAGAGGTCAAAAATATTTATATTTGGTGTTATTTGATACTAACGTCAAACGTGCATGGACTACTACATAACACGTATTATCTCACATATGCTGGTGAAAGCTCTAAATGCCTATTTTGGCAAGTGTCCAGGGTTGGCCCCAACATGAGACCGTGTCCTTTCTGTGTACCTACAGGGCCCTGCTGGTCCTCGTGGTGACAAGGGTGACGCTGGTGGTGCTGGAGACGCTGGATTGAAGGGACACCGTGGATTCTCCGGTCTGCCCGGTCTCCCCGGACCCCCGGTGAGCAGCCAACAGCACGACGAACTTCTATAAGAGGCAGACGGCTAAATGTTCAAAGGCACACATTGGGAGTAGTATTCGTCTGGGAAAATTAATGTTACATTTGTCGTTATGTCTATAAGGTCTTTTTTCTTTGTTATGGCTGATGTAGGATGACCTAGGTAATTACGTGAGGAGTCATGGCATGTGTCACTGTTGTCCCTAATTCGTTTTGGGGTATTTGTCTCTGTGGCAATAGAGTGTCTGTCATGTGGCTAACTATGCCCACATTTCTGTATCTGAGTAGCCATATTTATTTGCTAAAATGTGATAAGTTATAAAGTGCAGATGTTTTCATATTTAGCACCAACTTAGGTAATAGTTTACCACCTGCTCAAACAAAAACAAGCCACTTCTCATTTCTATTTGCAGCCCTAAAGCAGTGGGGAAATGCTACTTTTCTCTGTGTGACATCCACTGTTGAGATCATAATACGTGGCATCTGCAGAGAAATGTTGGGGTTCATCAATCAAAATGTTAGCTCACATCCTTATGATTAACGTTTAAGCCCACCACTCAATACCCACAATCAAGATTGTGGCTCCATAGGTACAGAGTCTGTCATTGTAGCATTCTACGAATATGGTGGCTATGCCACTTGAGAACTGTGAGTGCTATCACTGATGCCTTACACATATCTGAAAAATCACATTCTAAACTTCATTACGAATTCAGTTCACATTAGCTCACAGATTGAAACATGGTTTGTGTTAACGGTCTGATATACTACAACTAATCTATTGTGTTTCTTGCTTACAGGGTGCTCCAGGTGATAGGGGTGTCGCTGGAGTTGGCGGCTCTGCTGGTGCCAGGGTAGGTGACCTCCCTCCCCGTTACTTATGCACACGTTACTCACAAACGAGCCGTGCTGCCCTAGAGGCTGTATGCGTGGTCACTCCATTGCCCCGTTGATAAGTGTGCCCGTGCATCCGCGTGTGTCTAGGGTCTCCCTGGCCCCAGCGGCCCCAGTGGAAAGGATGGCATCAGTGGGATTCCAGGCCCTGCCGGCCCTGCTGGACCTCGTGGCCGCTCTGGAGAGACTGGTCCTCCCGTAAGCCTTACCCAAAGGCCTCACTGCTCTAGTTTTATTTTTACCCACTCTATATTGCTGTGATCTGTTAGCCTTCTTCCTTTTGATGTATATAGTAATGGTATAGGTATTGAGGCAAAAATACCAGGTGTTGGTAGGCTGATGCTGTTGGACGACCAAGAGATAACACAGCAACGGATTCTTTAATATACCTTTACAGAGGTCTGAGTATTATCACCATGTGTTCACTGAGGACAGTCATCTGCTATCTACCGAAAAAGTCAAACATTACTTAAAATAACAAAACATTTCATTGCAGGACTCTTTTTAAAAGATCCCTTGAGGCTTAGAAAGTCGTCTACGGTCAAACAGAGGACTTCGTTAACATCACTGCAATTGTTTTACTTGCACCAACGCGACACATGCTGAACACGAACGGCCCAGCAGATGTTTTCGGCCCCACTGGTGGAGAGGGGTGATCCTCACGCTCGAACTTGTCTCACGTGATAGGGCCCTGCCGGAGCTCCCGGACCTCCCGGCCCTCCCGGCTCCTCTGGCGGCAGCTTTGACATGGGCGCGTACGCTGGGCTGATGGCGCGCCGCAAGATGGGCGACCAGGCCGACAACATGCTGCCATACGGCCTGGTGCTCGATGCCTCCATCAAGGCACTGAGCGCCCAGGTGGAGAGCATAACCACCCCAGATGGAAGCCGCAAGCACCCAGCCCGCTCCTGCCGCGACCTCATGCTCTGCCATCCCGAGTACAAGAGCGGTAAACTCTCTTCGATATTTGGTTTTGGTTTTGCTTAAGATTTTTTTTTTGGGGGGGGGGGGTTTGCGTGGGATATTTTGGTTTTTTTGTCTATGAAAGAAGATTAAATGCACCACTCGGCTGGATGTATTTGAAGCTTCGTTAATGAGAAAAAATGAGCTGAAGTTGTTTTTCTATAAATTCATGTTTTATTGACTAATGCTATTAATCACGCTATGAGCTAGAAACCCCATATAAAACATCTTTAGCCATAATAATTTTCTATCATAACAGTAAATGAACCCAGAAGATGATACTGGAGTGCTATTTCAAGTTGAATAGACTTTTGGCACCAAACACCAGATGGTTAGCCACTGTATTTAGTTATCTGTTGTATTCATTAGAACCTTCAGAGATAGACTCGGCAACAGTACACAAGGAATTTATATAGATTATGTACACATACTGTGCATTGGTTGTGCAATTGCTAGTGACAATGGACGCATCAATTTGCGCCAGATAAAAATATTTCGTTGTCAAGGGTGGCCGTCCACATTTAAAACTCACGGAGCATATTCCAGCAATGCTGGCCCAGTGCTCTCACGCGAGCACTACGAGTGCTGCCAGGTCTGTGAGGCCACGAAGCCTGAATAGATCTTCGGTCCACGCAGGCGAGTACTGGATCGATCCCAACGAGGGATGCCGCGCTGATGCCATCAAGGTGTGGTGCAACATGGAGACGGGAGAGAGCTGCGTGAACCCGGGCGTGCCCAGTCTGCCGCGCAAGAACTGGTGGCGCAGCCAGGCTGCTGACAAGAAGCATGTGTGGCTCGGAGAGACCATGAGCCCCGGATCCCAGGTGAGAGCAGGTGGCACGAGAGGGATTAGCGCATTTACAGCACTCATCGTATTATCATCACATCACCCGCAGCTTATTAAGCTGCGTTAGAGAATTTACTCACGTCAGATTATCAGCGTTCGTCGTGCCTCGTGCACAAGAGCATTAACATTTTAACCAGACAACAACAGTTTCTACCCCCAAGCCATCAGACTCCTCAATACCATGCTAGCCTGCCCCTCTTCATCATAGCAAGCAGGACACAGATGCTCCACCCCCAACACACACACTTATACATACCTGCACAGGTAACTTCACTGGACAATATGTAGTCTATATCG
>JAZEWT010000003.1:35455099-35465314 GCA_036362905.1 Mordacia mordax | reverse complement strand
AGGGATTGGGTCGTCGAGGCCCCCCGCCACGACTGCTACCCAAACCACATTGCACCGGCCCCTCATGGACCTTCCTGCGGGTGGTGAGCCTACTGGAAGTCAGATGTTGTTGACATGCCATTCTCTCCACAGCAATACAGTGCTTTGTAACCCTCGGATTTCATTGTTGCACACTCTAATGCTCTAAATTCGTTATATTTCCTTGGAATGCTATACATTGATTGCGTTTTTTAGTTGGTACTTGTGTTGCATCCCAGGAATCCCACATCCGGAGCTTGCAAGTTCGCTAATTATTTTCTGCTGTAACAATTTTTAAAAACCTCTCCCGGCTATTCCAGGACGGTTGGTAACTCGTATTGAGAGTTGAATGGCTGTAAGCAACCAGCACCACCGCGTGGGCGGTAAAGCGCAACTACAATAACCATGGGTTGTTGGGTGCGCCACGGTGGCGCAGTGAGCTGCAACTTACTGATGCCTCACTCTAATTTCCGGCTCAGGTGCCTGTTATCTGTGTGGAGTTTTCTCTCTCTCTCTCCATGTTCTCCCCTTGGGTTTTTCTCACGATACTCGGGCTTCCCCTCACTGTCCAGAGACACGCTGCTACCATTCAACCCACAACACCCCCCCCAATCCACTTGCCTCCAACACGGTGATTACCTGGTATCACTGTCAACATGCGTTTGTGATGCATGTGTAGCCGGCTCCAACCTGCACCGGTCTCGCCACACCCAACGATAGGGCCGCCGATCGCACGCGAGACTGCAGGCTGGCGCCCCGGCCAGCTAGATGTCAGACAACCAGGTGAACTCCACGCGTGAGTGCACACGTGGCGAGAGGGTATTCTGATGGTAAAGTTCTGCGTTGTGTCTTTTGTGAATCCCCCTCGCGCTCCACATGCACCGTTGATCCTTCGTCACACTCGATACTCTTCTTCCACCACAAGGACTTGATTCCACACGTACCTTCTCTCCAAATGATTATATTTATTAACTCTGCAGACGCAGCACCTTCAGACACATCCACCAACATACGAATGCCACATCAAATCTCTTTCACAGCCCTGCGGATAGTACAAAACACCTCATGACTAACCAACCTCTCGTGTATCATTTTACCAATATGTGCGGAGCTCTCGGGCAAGCGTCTTCACCTCTCTGATGCTTCGCTTACACGGAGAAATGCTTCTGCAAGGGTGGTCGTGTCCATGCTGACACGTCGGCATTGTAATATGTGCGACCATGCATATGTACAAGTCATTACCATCGCCACCGGTTACACATAGCCCAGGACGCTCTCCCTCCATCGCTCACACCCGCCCCACAGCCATGCACCGGCTCCGAGAGCACGCGGGAGAACACGCGGTATCACTCTCACCACGCCACCATACACGCCGACATACCACTCCAACGAGGGGACAGGAGACTTCTTGCTTTTCCAGTGTCCTTTATTCACTAACACTACACTCTACATAACACCACAACGACAGTTCAACTCAGTACCCTTCCGTCCCCACGCTTCGTGCGCTCGTTTCGACTACATCCTGACGTGGGTCCCTGTCAATATCCCATACCGGACTCTCCTCCTTGTGCTTCCGCACATCACCTTATATTCCCCCCAGACGTCACCTCGTCATGTCACATCACACCACGTCCTTACCCAATCCAATAACCTCACGTTTCGCTCTATCTTTCCTCGTTTCCAGACCACATGATGTTTACGATCTCGAGAGAGGGGGGAGGTACTGGCACAATCTCCAGAGAGGGAGGGGGGGGACTGGGTGATGACCCTAACCCCGCCTGCTTGCCCTGACACGTGCGTCGCGATGCACCTGTCCTGGCACAGCGTGAGGCTTGACACCACACGTTCATGAACACGCAATCGTGTCTAACGAGCCAATGTGATCTGCAATGCACACCGAACCCAAGAATAGTCCCAATGGGACCACCTGTAATCTTATGTAGTGCTGCAACTTCATAGAGAGGTCCCGGATTTCATTGCCAACGCAGGTACCTGTGTGGAGTTTGCACGTTTTCGCCAAGTTCGTGTGAGTTTTTCCTGGACACCAGTTTCATTCCACAATTGAAAGCCATGCTTCCCAGGCCAATTGGCCATACTAAATTGCCATAGGTGCACTGTGGGGACTTAAGTCCTATCACACCTGTACCGAGATAGGCTCCAGCTTACCGCGACTCGAGGAGAATAAGTGAGGTGCTGATAATAATGATTGCACTTCCAGAGCGCTTTTTACCCGAGGATCACAAAGCGCTGCACAGAGGAGTGATGAATGATGCAGAGCTAATAAAGGACAAGGCAACAGCCAAGTGAAAACACTTAGGGCTCTCAGTGTGGAGGTTCGCTTGTGTGGTGATTCAAGACAATTATTGGTCAAGCACCCATAGCGGCTATTTTTTGCATTTTAGGTCTCTGGTATTTTGGGCACGTTAATGGTTAACAATAGATACTGTCGGCTGCCAAAGGTAAAAATATAACAATGTAACATACAAAAACATATGGTGTTTGACATGTACTAAAACTCATGCAATGTTAGTACTGTAAATGAGCCATTCTATGATAGCCAAATATATGGTGTAATATATACAAAATGACATGTACATTTGTGCTGCCATTTTCGCGACGTGTAGAGGTTGAGTACATGTTGACACTCACGCTGGAGTCAGATCGAGTCGTTCGTCAGGTTACTCTGGGTCAGTATGTAAGCAGCCGTGGGTAAATGCTGATTGGCTAGCGGAGTGGGGTGACATCGCGTGACTGGGTAACGTCAGACAGGACTGGGAGTGGGAGCTGAAAGGATAAAAGGGGGATGTGCGGAAGGCTGTTCAGGAGAGATAGTGAAGTCATCAAGTGAGAGCCGAGACAGCTTCGTAGAGTGTGGTTGTAAAGTGTCATGTTAGAGAGTCGCGCTGAAGGCGAGAGTTCGTTCGTGTGCCCGTGAGATGACCGCTTGATCATTGTTCGGGTTCAGCGCATCCGAATAAATCATACCTCGTTTGTTGAGATGGGGAGACTTCAGAGTCCTAGTATGTCTGTGCTGGAGAGAAGAGGATGAGTGGCTGCCAACACAAGCGCGATCGTCGCTGGTGCATGAAGGTGCGCAAGAAGAACCCATACCGGGAAAGTTCACGTGTCGCAACAGTTTGGTGTCAGAATGGGATGCAAACCCAGGTCGGGGGAAGCAGTGTGAAGATCGCGTTGACATATGAGAGGTGCGTTTCGGAGTCCGAGGAGGACTTCCAGTGACACGTGACCGGCGCACAGCATCTGGGAGGCTAGTCAGACGAGGAGACGGCGATGCAGGTCCACCTTCAGCTACGGGGATGCGTGGCGCGGCTCCTAGGTGGGCTGGAGGCGAGGATCAGGGACGATTGGCCCCTGCTCAAACAGGCGGTCGAGGAGCGATTCGACCGGATCATACCGGCAGCCATGCAAGAAGAACTGGTGCAGCAACGAAAACGACCGGACGAACCCCTGCTCGACTACGTCGAGAGCTTTGCGATGCTCATTGATCGGGCTCACCCGAAGGAGGGACGTTCCTTCACCCAGAGCCTGGTCATGATCGAGCTACTTTGGTACCTCCGGGGGACAGACTGATAGCAGGAGGACGTGGAATGCCCTGAGCTGACGCTCGTGCAGATTCAGGCCTGTGCTCTGGTTTGCGCGAGCGTGGCACGTGGCCAGGCCCGCCGACGCAAGGGGGTGCTGCTGGCCTGCGGAGGCCCAGAGGAGGACAAAGGGGACGTGGCGGCGGTGAAGCACAGCGACCACGGAGTGAGCCCAGCGGACCTGAGCGACATGCTCAGGAATATCCAGCGTCGCCTAGACTCATTGGTGATGAGATCCAGAGGAGGATCTGGAAGTAACAACTATGGACGCTGGAGGGTCGTCAATCGTCAGGATCCCGGCGAAGCGACGGAGATGGTCCAAGTCCAAAACCCCGTACCCGAGGGGGCACGCATGTTACCGATGCCGACGGAGGGGGCAAGTGCGATGAGATTGTCCACCCGAGACCACGCGCTCCTCTCGGAACCCATTTAACGACAATGGGCCCTGCTAGTCGGGAGTACCAGGGGTCGTAGCAGGATCCCAAGGCCAGTGGGGCTCGTTCCAGCGATGAGGAGTGGCGGGTTGCCATTGGGACCAGCCACGGTGGTACGAGGGTCGGTGGAAGGGTGGACGACTCGGATCCTACTGGATACGGGGGCTACTGTGTCGGTAGTAAGCCGCGAGCTGTGTCAGCATGCGGGGGTCGACCCACGGCGACTGTGCTCTCCAGACCATGTCCAAATGCAAACCAATGGCGGCGACCTACAAACCATCGGGTGGCCCTCGCTGGAGATCCGGATAGGTACGGCGAGGGGTCATCTCGATGTGTACGTGGCGACGAGACTACGCCATCCCTGCATCCTCGGGACGGGAGCGCTGGAGGCCCTGGGCATGACCATGAGCATCCCAAGAAAATGTGCGCAGGTTGGTACAGGACAGGAAGAGGTTCCGTTCTGCGGGTGCGAGCGAGTGTCCATGCCGGGTCGGAGTGTCGGAAACAGGGCGACGGAGGTGGCGTCAAACCCGAGGGTTGTAGGCATGACGTCAGTTCCCGGAAGCACGGTTGTGACGTCTAACTTGGGGGTCAAGGACATGACGTCATCTCCTGGGTCAAGGGGCGGAGAGCCAGATGCGAGAAAATATGGCGTCGGCTACGTGATCCACCGAGTGCAGGTGGGCCCAAACTCCGAAGGGCTGCTACACCGCACCACCCGCAAACAAAATGGGGCCGCGCTCACCGGTGAAGTTATGCTGATGCCCCGTCTGGAATTCGCTCGCCGCTACCAACTAGTCGGCGCGGCAACAGCAGTGACCTGGTGATGAGATTCTTAAAGCCCCACAATGTGCCAATACGGCTCCATGCTGGAATGGAGGTCGTGGAGATTCATCCACTGCGGGCATGGACCGATCTGGGAGCGGTGTACACCCGATGGGCTGGGGAGGCGGAACAGTCCACGGAGGATGAGCGGGACCTAGCCTGGCGAGTGGGACCTGTGACCCGAGAACCGGGTCCCCCACTCCTCGACAAGGTGCAGGTGGCCTGGGCAGCCCTGTCAGGAGGCGAGGCGACACAGCTGCGGAGGCTCTTGCGGGAATTCGCAGATGTGTTCAGCCGGCACGACGCAGACGTGGGGAGGACAGATCGCGCGCAGCACCAGATCAACACAGAAGTCGCACGACCGATGAGAATTCCGCCCTACCGCATGGGGGCCCCCGAGCAGGAGACGGTTTCATTCAGCCATCCTCGAGTCCCTGGGCGGCTCCTGTAGTGCTGGTCACTAAAAACGATGGGTCCACCCGTTTCTGCGTTGACTAAATGCCGTGACGGTAGGCGATGCATTTCCAATGCCACACGTGGACGAGACCTTGGATGGCTGAGCAGGGCCCAGGACTTTTTAACCCTCAATATGGTGCCCGGGTACTGGCAAGTCGGGGTGGCCGAGGAGGACCGGCCAAAGACCGCATTCACCACCCCGCTGGGTCTATTCGAGTTCCGGATAATGTTGTTTGGCCTGCCCAATGCCCCAGCTACATTCCAGCACTTAATGGAGCACGTGATGGGGGGGTCTGCAGTAGAGACAATGCCTCATCTACCTGGACGACATCATCGTCTTTGGGAGAACGATGGAGGAACATCTGGGTCGCCTACATGAGGTGCTTCGATGGCTGAGGGGAGCTAACCTCAAATTGAAACCCCGCAAGTGTTACCTCACTCAACGACAAATGACATACTTGGGGCACCGGGTGAGTGGGGAGGAAGTGCGCAAAGTACCCGATAAGATACGGGCAGTTACCGAGTAGCCGTGACCTCGTACATCGGCCGAGGTGCGCTCCTTCCTCGGACTCACCACCAACTACCGGAGGTTTGTGTCGCACTTCAGCACCCTCGCTCGACCCCTCACCTAATTCACATCCACCAAGAGGCCCTTTGAGTGGACTGAGGACTGCGAAGCCACATTGCTGGGCCTACGAGGCTGGCGAGGAAGCCCACACGAGGCAAGAAGCGGCGGCACGACTGAGGGGTGACGCCACAGAGTACCGGGCCGGCAAGCAGGTGTGGGTGTTCTCACCGCAAGTCCGCCCAGGGCGGGGAGAAAACTCACCTCGCCCTGGGAGAGACCCCACACGGTGGTACAGCAGCTGTCGCCTGAGACGGTGTTGGTGAAAAAAAAAGGCTGTAGGGCATTGCGCGTAATCAACGTGCGGCGTCTGAAGGCTTGGAGACCACCCCCTCGGGGGGATCCGGCCCTGAGAACGGCCGGGTCGAACGACGACAACGGTGAACCATGGAAGTGGCCCACGCGCACCTGACAAGTTCTGCGCCCGCTACAGCGGATTCCACCCGAGCGGACGACTGCAGAGGCTCGGGGAGTTTCCCCAGACGCAGGGATCGCAGCGGCCCCGGAGGTGGATGGCGGCTCCTCGGCGATCAAGTGGCCGAGACGAGCCCCGGTCTGCCTGTGGAACTATGTCACGGTGGTCGAGCCTCGTCACGACAACGGCGAGGGGTCCCGGCGGGGACTTCTCACTGGGGGGGGGGGGGAACCGTGGTGCCAAGCCTCACGACGTGTCGTGATTCAGTACACATTGACACTCATGCCGGGGGTTGGATCGGATTGTTCGTCAGGATACTCCGGGTCAGTATGTAAGCAGCCGTGGGTAAATGCTGATTGGCTAGCGGAGTGGGGTAACATTGCGTTACTCGCTGATGTCAGACGGGACCGGGAAAGGGAGTTGAGAGGATGAAAGGGGGATGTGCAGAAGTACGGGGGGCTGTTCAGGGGAGATCGTGAAGTCGTCGAGAGCCGAGATAGCGTCGAAGAGGTCGTAAAGTGTCGTATTAAAGAGTCGTGCTGAAGGTGAGATTTAGTTTGTGTGCCCATGAGTTGACCGCCTGATCGTTGTTCGGGTTCGGCACGGCCGAATAAAAGCATACCTCGTTTGTTGAGATGGAGAGCCTTCGAGGTCCCAGTATGCCTGGAGAGAGAGGATGAGTGGCCGCCAACGCAAGCGCGATTGTCGCCGGCGCGTAAAGGTGCGCAAGAACCCATACCGGGGAAGTTCACGTGTCGTGACACATTTATTACATTTTGTTTATATACAATACAGTATACATATAAAGATACAGAGCTGTTAAATGTTTTCTTTAAGCAATCGGAGGGTAAAAAAATACATTTTCATACAGCATTTCATTTTTAAACTTTGCATGTTGATGGCATGGACAGACATCTACACTTTATTATGGTGTTACTACGATTTCATACGTAATATATTTGAAATTCACAAATGTCTATAAATGATGGTATTAACAATGGAATTCTTATGCTAGTTTTACTTGGCAACACTGTAGCTTTGCTACTCATGCACATCTCTTTAAGAAAGGACACATTTCAATTGATAAAGACAAAATACGACTGTGCAACTGAACTGAGTTTGTGCTCCAGCACGAAGGGACTTTTTGTTGTTTTGTGTGCTTAAGCCAAGAATGCAGTGCCCTCCCGTGCAGTGGGCGTGAGTAAGTAAACAAGTACAAAGGTCTGTACTTGCAAACAAGTGGTATCAGCTTGTTTCACAAGACCTTGCTGTTTTTGAGAGCTAAATGCACAGGCCTTCACTTAAATGTTTTTTTCCTTCAATTAATCCAGCACCTACACTGGAAGCTATTCTGTATGAATAACAATCATTCTGATTGCAAAAACAACTGTTAAGCTAACGTGACTACGTCAACAAAATCCTAGGACCAAACTTGATGTCACTGTTGAAACAATTTATGAACACATCTTATTTGTGTTTCATCAATGGGCCACGAGCACTACCTAGTCGTTTATGGGGACCATACCCAAGTGGGCCATCAAGGGGCCAACATATGAGAACGCCTGACCTAGAGGATATCTTAAATTATGAACTTTCATTCAAAAATGTTCATGCACGATTGTTGAGTATGTTAATACACTTCATTATTTGTATTTTCAAAATGTACGCTATATACATAATGTCCACATGTTTTAATGTTCGGGTCGCTGTTTTTCATATTCAGCTTTCTTTGTCCTTTAAACTTGCCTTCCGAGGATCTGGAAAAAAAAAACCTGCAAAACCTTCCCAGTCCATCACTTGAGCCCAAACAGGATCAATGTTGTCTTGCCGAGATGATGGGCAGCGCTTTGTGACCCTCGGGTGAAAAGCGCTCTATAAATGCAATTATTATTAATAGTATATCTTCCTTTATATGTTCGTTTTATTTTCAAAAGCTTATCCGTAGTATTCTGTCTGGCTGATATCTCTGAAGGCTTGAGCGCCATCTGCAGGAGGCATGTTCACCGGGTTTGTTGCACCAACACCTCCAGCAGAGAGCAGCACAGTGCCTGGCGTTCCGTAAATAGCCGCCATCTGGAAAAGACCAAAATTGAGTGGGTGGATAATTAGGAAAATTAACACGATTTTAGTGAACACAAGAAAAAAATAATTCTCTGGAAAACCTAGTGGACATGTGTACTGCTTTAACATTTATCTGCAAAACATTGGAAGCTATTGCCTTTCTTCCATCGTGCAATAGACTTTTCGAAAGGCGCCAATACACTTTGCTACATTGCAATGATCTTTGTGTGTATTCCATTATTTAAGGCACAGCGGAAACGTATGCTATATTCAGAACTCATTCTGCCAACACGACTGTTGTGTAGACAAAACCATCGATCACCGCATTTCAAAGCACCATTGCGAGTCACATCAATGGAGTGATATAATATACTGTAAAGTCAATATAGGATGATATTTTGGCAACGGATCATTAAACACATACATTTTTGCTGGCACGTATTTCCTTACCCACAACCATGTACGGTATACGTGCCACGTCGTTTCAGGTCAGGTATCTGTGCAATCAGCAACCATGTGTTTATTGTGCCATGTAGAGCAAATATGGTAATTACGAAAGACAGTGGAACAATTCATGGAGCTTTTTTGTAGGGCCAATGGTAAGCCACGGAGGCAGCAGCTTTTGCAAATAATTGTATTATGTATCTATTGACAGTCTTTTAGCATTTGCAGCTGGTGTTTCTAGTTTTAGTGGAAGATGATGGCAAGATTATACCCTTGGGTCATTGGTAGACTGGAGTTGATGTTATCGGTCTCAACCACTGAGGAGGTAAAAGTAATGGATGCATGGGGCAGGTGGAAACATTTTCATGGTTGCAAACTACAACAAATCCAGCGATAAAGACTCCCTGGATGGCCGTGAGAAAATAAGGTAACTATCCCATGTTAAATGAACTGTGGCATGACATCGGAGGTCTCAGTGTAGATTCCTTCTGTTTAGTTACAAAACCCTAATGTGTTATCACTTTGTTTTATGCTAATTGAGAAACAAATATGCTTCAATGGCGAAGAGTATTGTGAAAAGCACTTGGAATTAGCTGAAGGTATGCATTTCCTCTTGGGCTTTACATATGTGAATGAGTCACGTCTATATACAAAGCAACTTGCAACAAAACCCGAACTGAACACCGCACTGTTGTTACACTTTGACCCAAGGCCTATCCTAGCCAGACCCAAAATGACACCATTGGTAAACATTAAAATCATCCAACTTGATCCATGAACTTGGTTGTGAGAATCTAAAACTAATGCGAGTAATGCAAGCAGCACAAGTATGCATGCACGTGTGTGCTTATTTATAAGTCTTTTATGTCTAATTGTCTTCAGAAATGTATCAACCATTGTATTACTAAACAGGTTTCATTCTTGAAAAACCTCTTATTGAAAAAAACTCAAAAGGTATGGTTTGGGTGATCTTTTTAAAAGCCATTGAAACACGGACACATCTGTCTACTTGGTGAAAAGCAAGTTCTGTGCCGAAAACAGTTTTACAATATAGTAGTCTAAGCATTAAAAATTTAAGTTGCATTAATATAAAGGTAGTTGCATCATTAGCTGTTTACACTTGGAGAAAATTTATTTTTCTCACAGTATTTGCAAACTGCCACGTGGATAACTGCAAACGTGTTCTGCAGGTCACGTCAGTTGCTTTGAGGTCATGTGGCAGGAAAACTTACATACAGCGTTTCGCATTGTACAAATAATAACCTTGCAATGAAATCCATTTTTTTGGGTCAGGTCACGTAAAAAGTTTATAGATTGTAAAATAGTGTCGTTTAA
>JAZEWT010000003.1:35429539-35444293 GCA_036362905.1 Mordacia mordax | reverse complement strand
GTGTCTGGGGTGAGGGAAGTTTGGGCATCGCTGCTTAGACTGCTGCCCCCGCGACCCGGCACCGGATAAGCGGAAGAAGATGGATGGATGGATGGATTTAATATGTTGCCCGTGCAATAAATCACAAGGTGATAAACAATGTGGTTGTATTTGGATTGCATCCTCTCTGTCCAATGGTTCATCAAATATAACAGCTCTAACGTGACATGAGTTACTATGCACATGGATTACATATTCGTACAACTGCTGATTAAAAAATAGATTTTAAAATGGCCTTTGTTATCGCGAGCCTGGAAACATGTCCTTTCCTCTTAGGGATATGTGTGGAATGTATGTTTAGATAGATAGATGTTTATTATTACAACAAAAAGTACCAAGCAAGCTTGCAAGCTCTAGATGTGGGTTTCTTGAGACGCAAAACAAACGTCCGAACTGACCCAACGTAACAACGTAACACATAATGGTAGCAGCAAACATTGTTTTGAGTATAAGGTAACTGGTCATGTAATATTGTACCAAAGAACATAATAATGCATTTATTATGCACACAGAAATGTGGCTCATTCACCACCAATATCCTGCTCTCATTGCTGAGCCATGTTTACAGTGTCCTATGGATTGTAAATTGGCTCGGCAATAACGATGCTTAAGATGCCGTACATACCTGAGCCCTCCTTGTGTGCATCTCTGGCTGCCGCTGGTGGCTTGAGAGCCCAATGCAGTTGTCGAAGGAACTCGTATCTGTCTTCAGAGTGGACCAGTTCGTACACACTCTGATGGACCACGTCGCACTGCACACCAAACAGAAACAAGCAAAATAAACCCCCCTTGCGGAGCATTTTTGTAGGTGCAACGTGTTAATATTACTAGCTGACAAGGCCAGGCACAATGGCACGTGCTTGTCATTCAGTGTTTTTGGTGCAAGGTTGGCAGGCAGATGACACAAATTGTTGTGACAACAAGTGGGTTGCTCAATTAGCTTAAAAGATTATGGAATAATCCCCTAATACAGGTGGATGTTCTCTGAACACTATGGTTTCCTTTCATATGTAAAGAAATATTCAATAGGACATTGGTCAAATATCCAAAGAGATGCCTTCCTTACAAACGTCTGAGGTTCAATAAGGACTTCTTCTCGGGGGTGGGGGGGGGTTACAAAAAGCAGTTACAATATCAGAAGGTTCTACAATGAAGACCAGTAGCTGCATGTGATGTCAAAAAGAGAGTGAAACCAGGAAGAAAATATATTTCTCCCTGACTAATTTGTTCGCAGATGATATACAAGGCTGGGAGCCTGCTGAAAGCGTTGTAAATCAATCTCAACCTGGGATTTTGGAGACTACAAAAAAAATTCCAACGTTAGTATGCATTACAATTATTACGTGCATTATTGTGCTAAAATAGCTGTGTTCCTTCCTCCACTGCCCCTATTGAAAGGTCAATTTACAGTGTTCTGCATAGAACCCTTAAATACGAGCCTCAACAAATAATAGTAATAATTGCATTTCTATAGCGCCTTTCACCTGAGGGTCACAAAGCGCTGCACAGACTTGCAGCGAGAACGGCACGTTAACAACAATGACATAAGAACGGCAAATAAGCAACAATAACGTGTTTCGGGGTGCTTTTTGTACAAATCCGAGCTGTGGAGAAAACAGCATGTTAACAACAATATCAAGACAGTTCAACTAAAAGTCAAATAGTAGCTGACGAACTGCTTCGGGTCTGAGAGGTAGGAGCTCAGCCAATTCAAGGCACAGCCAGATACCCCTATACCCTCCAGGCGCTCAAGTAAGATCAGATGGTCAATGGTATCAAAGGCAGCACTCAGGTCAAGGAGGACAAGAATATTTGGCAAGCCCTCATCAGCAGCGACGAGTAGGTCATCAACTACTTTTACCAGAGCAGATTTAGTACTATGGCCGAATCTGAACCCAGATTAGAAGGGATCGAGGAGGTCAATGTTGAGAATGTGGTTCTGGAATTGTGCGGCTTCCAGTACATTCAAGGACCTTAGAGAGGAATGGCAAATTTGAGATGGGGCGATAATTATCAGGGATGTTGCAATCGAGGCCAGGTTTTTTTAAGCAGAGGGGTAACTGCGGCACATTTGAATAGTGGGGGAACAATACCAGAGCGAAGTGAGTTATTAAAAAGATTAGTGACGAATGGTGACCATAGCTAAGTTCAGCATTAACTAAAATGTGAGGCAGCTGTGTATTCAGTGGGTAACATTACAGGAGGTAGCTGGGTGGCCAGACATTCTGGGGTAACATGTGGCTGTGTGTGTCTGCAAAATATTGTGCCCTGCAATCCCCAACACTTACTACAATGATGAGAGAGATTAGTTTACATCACTGGAACTTATTTTTTTGACTCAGTCGTATTTTCAGATATATTACCATCTTGAGCGACATCGATTATTTATATCGTTATAGACATGGGACAAAAATGAAAAGTGCAATAATATTTATGCATAACGATTGCTATACAAAGGTGTCCTTTCAGGATTGACGTGTCAAGTGCTCCCCCTCTCTCCTTCGCAACATTTTGCCTCCCATGTTGGAGGCATTCTCAAGCGTTCTGAGACGGTGAAATATGAGTGCGGTGTGCTATATGTTGCCCGATGTCAAAAATTGCATAGGAGAGAGGGGGAGTGCTCGACACAGCTATCCTGAAAGAACAGCATTGGTAAGCAATCATCATGCATCGAGCCATGACAAACCAACATTTTTCATAACTCGATGCATGATGATTGCTTCCAAAAGCTGCTCTTTCGGAATAGCCGCGTCGATTGCTCCCCCCTCTCTCATTCGCAACGTTTTGCCTCCAACGTTGGAGGCATTCTCAGGAGGATGCCTCCAACGTGCCAGATGCACGTTGGAGTTCATGAGATCATGAACTGTTTGATATAAGTTGAAGTACTCACACAATATCACTGCTGTCCTATGCATATATGCGCGCCCTTTTGTCTATTCACTGTTGGATGACTCTCCAATGACGTGTGGATCATGGCGGTCATTTGATCATACTTCACAATGTGGGGATCATAGAGGTGGAGTCGCGAATAAATGCAATATTTATAATGCAACTTTTTTGTGGGTTCCACAACAATATTTACATAAATAGGGGTGGAGCAGTGGGGTTATGCAATATGGATATGAAATTGGTGACGAGCGTTTAATTACCGATCATGTCTATCATCAGTTGAGTATTGTAATACCTCTAACCAGTTTGGTAGATCCCTTCACTAACCTTTATGGACCAGCTTGGTGAACTATAATCAAACGACATGGCCCAGGAAGGCCCTTGTCATTCCAATATAGATATAAAAGTTCCAGCTCCTAATGGACTGTGCTCACGATATATGTGAGGATGATAGTCACTAAATAGTTTAGAAAGGGGTAGCGATGAGGGAATGCCACGGGTATTCTTGCATGAGTAGGGAGCAAACGAGTGCATCTGCCAATCATCTCGAGCTGGGATAATGGCTCGCTGCCATCCTGCGCCTGCTCAGAAACACAATTATTTTATCGAAAAGCTGCTCTCTCAGGACAGCCGCGTCGATTGCTTCCTCTCTCCACCTTGCGATGTTTTGCCTCACATGTTAGAGGCAGCCTTAGGCGCACTGCCTGAGGATGCCTCTAACGCATCTTTTCGAAGCAATCATCATGCATCGAGCCGTGAAAACCTACATCATTACAATTTTATTTATCGCTTATTTTATGTCCTTCTCTAAATTACAGCCATTATTTGACTGCCAATTGAACTGCTCTGATGTTGTTGTTGTTATGCCGTTCTCTCCACAGCTCAAATTTGTAACACATTTTTTATTGTTGCTCATTTGCTGTTCATATGTTGTTATTGTTGCTAACATGCCATTCTCTCCACAGCTCTGCACAGCGCTGTGACCCTCTGGTGAAAAGCGCTCTAGAAGTGCTATTATTATTATTATCTCAGGAAATCCATAACACATGGGTCTGTCCCTGGCATCCCATCGGCGAGCCCTCTACTATTCACGTGGCCTTAAAGGGCATATGGCCTGGCATATGCGCTGTGATGACGTCACCGCCACTTAGTGGCAAATGGCGGTTATTGTTATTCTTGCGTGGGACCTATTTAAGTTTAAAACAGAGATTGTGCTGACGTTTCATGTGATGCTTGAACTGGAATCAAAGACCTATCTGGCAATGTAACTCATGCAGGCCACTCGTGGAGCCAATGTGCTGAAGTTCCTCACAATTACACTGACAAATCGTGATTTGAGCACTTCATCAACCACAGGGTCTCTATTGCATAAAAAAAAATCCATTCTTTTACAATAAGCTTCAAAGGATCTGCTGAAACACTGACATACTTATCACTTGAAAATCAGTTTCATTACGCAAAAACTGTATTTTTAAAACCTGTTAATAAAATGGCTTATCTAAACAAGAGGGAGGTGTTTACATATTGAGGGAACAAGATCGTGCATTCCTGAATATGACATCAAACAGCCACGGGATGACTCTGGCCGTTTAGGTGAGTGCAGGATGGCGCGGGCGGTATGTGAATTGTGAACTTTTGGTGAGGAGAACCTGATGGAAGCCAAGGTACTCCTGGATGGTGTGGGAGACATAAAAGACCAGTCCCTCAGCCGTTACCACCAGCACGAAGCCATTCAGAGCCTGGGGAGAGGGGAAAAAAAACCTGTCCTTATTCATTCGTTCATGTGCATTCGGTCACGTTTACAACACACGTACACACAGCACTGAAAGATGTAAATTTTTATTGACTGTATGGGCCGGTACTCTTAATGCATACTTTCTGAGCATGAGTCGATGGTGTGACGAATCCCACATCTGACTGCCTTTGCCCTCGATTCTGATGTTCACATATCACACTACGTACTCAATTAAATCTGAATGAACTCTGAAGGGTAAAAAAAAGATATATTCTGCTCTGTAATGATTCATGTGACCCGTGTTTGAAATCCAGCCATAAACCTCGAAGGCAATTGGTATCTCAGCCTGTGTAAGCATGCCCAAGCCTTGATTAAAAAAGAGCCAAGCAGGCATATAATTGTGCTTATTCCATTTAAATTATAAACACATGCATTAACAAATGTCTCTACTAAAAAACAATAATTGTTTTGGGCCATTTATGGAATTTGCCCCAATTACACTGCCAACCCTCTGATCACTCTAGGATTCTCGCTATTACCAGACAGCATGCAGCTATTGAAGCAGGTGTTCTAAACATAACCCAACAACACTGACTGCCATTAGGAAACTTTATATTCTTGGATTCAATTATGGCTAATATTGTTTCAAGATGTATCGATACCTTAAACCTTAACATACCTTCAAGTTCCTATAAAGCATTAATATGGAAATGTTTTTGCTATTGTTATAACATATCACTGCTTGCATAAGTACTACAGTAATGATCACCTTTATCATTACTTCCAAATTGATTTTTTTATTATTATTCATCATCCACAGGGTGAACTTTGCTATTAGACTCTCCTTTACTCAAAAATATGCACTTGTATTGATGTATTGTTATCTTATGCACGCAGGGCTGAACGGACTTGGAGAAAATCTGTCCTCACCATTCATGGTCAGATCTTTAAGGAACAACTCCTCTGTTACCAGAAAGCACTTGACTGTTCCCGTACCAGCCATCTTTCCAGCATTCTGGCTGATACTTGCGACAAGCCCAAGATGCTTTTCTCGACCATTAATCAGCTCTTTTGTCCTACCAGTCACTCACCCTCACCTCCCTTCACTAATAAAGATCAGGCAGATAAGATGATTCAGTTTTTCTCTGAAAAAACTGAAGCCCATCGTATATCTAACCAGCCTCAATCACCAACCAATACCTCAATAATAATTCCTCCACCTTCCTTGCCACGTTCGTCACTAATATGTTCAATAACACCCTCCTCAACCTGACAACTTCGATCCTCCAATACAGGCTTGCTGTATGTGCCCAGGTCACACCTCCATTCAATGGGTGACAGCGTTCTCTCATACTGCTCCAAAACTCTGGAATGCCCTGCCACTGGAAATTCGTTCAGCCGAGTCCTTCGCCATCTTCAAATCTCGTCTCAAGACTCTTTTGTTCAGTAAAGCTTTCAAGTCCTCTGGCAAGGACTATTGATGCGGCTCAGTGTAGTCGTGCCAGGATGTTGGCTCTCTTCCGTCCTGCGCCTGCACGGGAACATATATTCCTTCCTCCGGCTAGGACTATTGATGCGGCTCAGTGTCGTCGTGCCGGGATGCTGGCTCTCTTCCGTCCTGCGCCTGCACGGGAACATTCATTCCTTCCTTCGGCTAGGACTATTGATGCGGCTGTCCCGAGAGAGCAGCTTTTTGAAGCAATCGTCATGCATCGAGCCGTGAAAACCAACATCATTACATTTGTTCCTTCCTTATTTGTTGAAAAAAAAATCTGCTGACTTTGTCCTATAATTTATTGCTACTGTTTGACTTTCAATTGAACTTTCTTGATGTTGTTGACGTGCCGTTCTCTCCACAGCTCGGAATTGTATACGAAAAAATGTTGCTTTTCAACACACCGGTGTGCTGAGATAGTAAAGGAATTGGCACGTCTTCTGTTCAACGTGACAACCCCTTGCTGATTGGCCGTGTGGGGTGGTGGAGGGTTAAACGACACTATTTTATAATCTACAATTTTTTACGTGACCTGACACCAAAAAATGGATTTCATTAATAAGTAACCTGTTTACATTGCTGGCTGCAGGGCAGTTGTGTCTGTCAAAAAAAAACCTTTCACTAAGAAAGACTCAAGTGTGGCAAAGAAAAACAATTGCAAAGTAGTGCCCTTTTGTCAATGTGGAAATCTCATCTCATCTCATTATCTGAAACCGCTTAATCCTATATAGGGTCACGGTGAGCTGGAGCCTATCCCGGAAACACAGGGCGTAAGGCAGGAATACATCCGACGACGGGACGCCAGTCCATCGCCGGGCATTGCGGGACAATTTTAGTCTGCGAGCCAATCAACCTATCCAGGAGCATGCTTTTGGACTGTGGGAGGAAACCGGAGTACCCGGCGAAAACCCACGCGGACACGGGGAGAGCATGCAAACTCCACACAGAAAGGCACCCGAGCCGAGAGATTCGAACCCGGGACCTTCTTGCTGTGAGGCGACAGCGCTAACCACTGGGCCACCGCGCCGCCCAATGTGGAAATAAGTATACCATAAATACACCCTCGCATGCACAAGGGGATTGATTCGAATTTTAAAGAAATGTTCGTTGTTTTGTGTAGCACCTAATATTTCCACCACAGAGGCAGCATATAACAATGAGATCCGCTTAGTTTTGTACCATTTGTACTGCACAATCACTCACCCATTCTGTAAATACCGGGGAGATAAACGAGTGTCTCAAAGGGAAGAACATACCAAAGACTAGTGTGTGTGTCTGTAGGAAACGCATGGTTCTTTTAACACTCACCTGCATATCAGATCACTGATAGCACGGAGACAAAGGTCACATAAAGCTCACACGGCACACCGCTTAAAATCCCTCATGCCTTTTCACTTTGGGTCAACTTTTTTGTACACTGAGCACTGTAAACAATACCACTTGTTGCGTGGAGAGAATACTTATTAATGGGGAATAATAGTACGTTAAACAGAACCTTAATTTTTCAGTCTTCCAATCTATTCAATGTTAATTAGAAATATAAAAACCTATCTTGCCTAATGTATATCGTAAGTGAATTCCAGAGATATAAGCAACTCAAATTCAACAACACATTTCCCTCTAATGAAAATCCACACAACTTAAATATACAACTTAAAGCATGTAAAAAAGAGAAAAGTTTTCTTTTCACCATTTCTGGCAATTATACAGGTGTTAAGTTCTTAAAACACCAAATAGACACATTTCACAAAGTGCCTAGTTTGCAAAAGCCACATACCCATGGTAAAATCTGCAAACAAAAAGCTTTGATAATATATGCATTGTCCTTGAAATGGATTGGCCCACACTGGACATGTGGCCTTTTGGCCACATCTGGCATAATTGCCAGAAATGGTAAAAACTTTTCTTTTTTTAACATATGTATACTGGCAAGAGTACCCATAGTTTAAACTTTAAGCATATTCACAAAGCCACCCATGTAATGAAATAAAATATGATTTAGTTATCTCTCTGATGTGTTTGCTAGTTGCACCACATTTTGTTCGGCACAATGTTCGATGTTTTGCCCCATATACTGGGGGATTATTGTCGGCGTTTCTATCCTAAAGCTCCCAGCACGCCAAGCGAAACATCGGAACACCAACAATTAGAAAATCCTACTTGCATTAAAGCAGATCCACAGTACTCACATTGTGCTGTTGATGGCTTGTGAGTGTTACTGATGAAATATGCGTGAATAGCCCCTAGTTTATGATAATCACAGATACCAGGATAGTTTTGTTTATGCTGTCTGGTAACTTCTTAGCCAGGCAAAGGCCCGGATAATAGGAACGATTTAACATGGATGCAAAATAGGAAGACGTGCAGATGGCGAGTGATATGGATAATATGGTCTAGGAAAAACAATTTTTTTTATGGTACTCTTTTAAAACATTGATAGATCAATGATTAGATGAAGTAAAGTTCGTGGAATTTCACAGAAGTAACATTTCTGCCATAGTGTGCACTGCCTAGCAAAACATGATAAATCAGTACTGTGTGTGGACTGAATCAAAAAAACAAATGGGAATAATTTGACCAGGACAATAACAACCTCTATTCATTTCAGTCCAATGCAGTAAATAAACATAACACCAACCTAGAATCCATAATAATGATACTTTCAAAGTAAGAAAACTTTGTACTGTTGAATGTACAACATAGACCGACAAAAGCAGATGCATATTGCTGTACTACACTTAAAAATATGTTTTGTGGTAGACAATGGAATTTACCACAGTTCTCTGGCAATTTCTCCATTTTCTCTTTAAACCTAAAACTATGAGGCGTCGTCAGTCAGCGGCGGAGGGGGATCAGGCAGACTAGGCAGTCTGGAGTAAGGATGGGTAAACAGGCAGAGGAGGAGCTGAACAATTTGTTTTCTACTGCAGATAAGTCACGCAAAGGGGACCTTATCAGGGTTCACCATCACAGCTCGGGGAAGGCGATAGTTCAGATAGTGGGTGGGTATTTAAGGTTTGGCCAGACGCCAGTGAGTGGGGCTAATGCAAAGAGCATGCCGTAATGAAGGCCAGAGACTTGTTGAAATTAATACACGCCATTGCTCCATCTGGACAGAGAAATGGAATATTATAATAAGTAACTAAAAAATCAACCGCAGCAATCGACCTATTAAAGAAATCCAGTTTTCCCCCACCGGAAGTACATTATTAAGGGTGTAATATGTGTTTGTAGCTTCTTGAACTTCATCTGAAAAATGGTTAAATTGCTGAAATATAAAAAAAATTTCTGCAATAAAGACATACACACAATTCTTGCACTAAATTTAAGACCTCGCGTGATATGCTTCCATATTTCTCTCATTTGCGAATTGTCCATCATCGACCTCTGTTTTTTGCATTTAAGCTCCAATTACAAATTGTACCCTGTATTTATAGCTGTGTTAACTTTTCTGGAATGTTTGTGCTATGAAAACAAACAAGTGTAATATTTAGGTTCGCCAAAAAATAACAGAAAACCACTTTACCTCTGCACGAATCACATTATATTACGTATACACATGAAATGTAACCGAAAAAGTGGATTTTTCCTTTCAAAAGGTGACACCATGATTCGCCTTCTACTACACAACTCTTGATGTGCCAATGTGTGTATTGAAATCTTGCAACCTACCTAATGTAAGTAACAAAGACACCAAATGCCAAATTTTGTTTACTGTATTGTATTTGGTGGACCAGACAGCAGCTAAATGTGCTGTTAAGATGAACTGTACCTTAATGCTCATGTGGTTTGAGCAATATTTTGGTATCCAGAGTAAAAGTTCTTAAAAAACACCCCGACGGCTCATGGAAAGCGTTTTAACTATTTAGTTATCTGGTTAGATTAACATATTCAACGCTATCCCCACATGGGTATTTTTTATTGTAAATACAGAAAACCATATGTACATCTGTGCCTGTGTTAACTGAAATAAAACGACGGATTATTTATGTCAATATGTGCTTGCCAAATACTACACTTTTCTAATAGCCCATTTCACATTTAGACTAAAAATAGTACAAGTATACAAGGTGTAAATTACGGGTCACTGACTCGTATTACGTTATGAGCTTCAGCTGCTTCGGAACAGGGCTTCGAAAACCATCTAATTTAGTCCAGGATGACTACGCATGTATGATATTTTTGGAAAAATGAAACATTCTTTTAAATGTAAACAATCCATATTGGTATGGCTATAAAATTACATTGTACGTGTTAATCACAAAAAAGAGATGCTGTTGTAAATTAAAACTACTCAGAAGTCAATAAGCACTAATTTAATACTGATCTACTAAATTCAATTGTATCCTGGCTCTATGGCAAATGTTCACACGCACCACCCACATGCAGAATGAATTAAAAGCATTGTATGGATTTACTGTTCAATATTACTTAATGGGTATAATAAGTCCACGTGTTTACCCATGCTTGTCACTTGGCTCATATGAGTATGCCATAGCTCATGCAAAACCATGTGTCCCTATATCCCCAAAGGCTCCAAAATGTTTCTATATTTTGCTCCAAGGGGGAGCGACATTACGAATGGTGGCCTAGGGCAAAGAGGCAAGACCTGTGCGTTTGAGGTCAGGCTGCAGTGATTCCATGCTGACATACCACTATATTTTTGGCATAAGGTTGCGTGCCAAAATCTGTCCCATAGACTCGTCAGAATATCCTGCGGATGGCTTGTTTGTTTGAGCAAGATTTTTGGACTGATGTCACCACACTGCAAAAGTAAGCTGAAGGCTCCTACTTGTGTGTTTGCGAACGACACGTGTGTTGCAAGATGGCAACAGCTGCAGAAACACAGCAAGCGTGTTGAGTGCAATTCACAGACTTTAAGATGTTTTCAAGCACGTGTGTGTGCGTGCGCACGTCTGGACACGTGCATGATGGCATGTGTGTAGGTATTTGTTTAAGTGTGTAACTGGCATCCTTCTGCATGGTTTGTACAAAACGTTTCACGAATGTAATTTGTTTTGTCCTGTTTGTACTGCAGAATTTCCACATATAGGTGTCAGGTGAGTAAGAGAAGTAAAAGTGTGCATTTGCAGAATGGTCGAGGGCAATCGATAAACACGTGAAGTAGCAAATCAGGTGACACATGGGTACACAGGGAGCTGTGTTGGCTGTGCTGATAAAGGTAAGACATGGTTACACACACATACACATTAAATAATGTTGGCTACACAGGAAAACATAGGAATATTGAGTTGAGATTAAATGCCAAAAATCCTTGAAATTGTCTCACCAGATGTTTCAGTTTCTCCCCAACTTGTTTTTCTCCTCAAAGCAACACCTGAGCCTCACCACCATTAATCACTTTGAGGTTCATAAATCTATAGTGATAAGTGTTGTTCGACAGACAGTAACCAGTGTGGGAAATTGCTGCCTACTCACCTGCAGGAGGTGCTCCCCCTCTGCGATAGGTAGTTCCAGACAAGGCTTGACCCCCTGAGATCTTGGGTCCATAGAGGCATTGTACATTTGGTTGCTATTCGTGAGCTCCTGACTCCGACTCTTCCCTGTGACTGTGTGGGGTTGAAGGGTCGGAGAGCATTGGGTAACAGACAGGGTGTTGGAAAAGCAAAAACATTTCATATCCTATAAACAAACATATACATCTAATTGTAATAACTAACATATAATGAGCCATACGAGTTTCTCAGAACTGCCTAAGTGTTCCATGCTTATAAAGATAGGCTGCAGCATGCATTTTTTTCTGGCTTATTAAACGTGGCCATTACTAGCAATAATGCAAGTGTTAAGGTCTTAAAATACCAAAGACACCTATCGTAAAGTGTAAAGTTAGCAAAAACACATGGGGTTTTTTGCCACAAACGTCTGCGGATTTTAAAACTTGACACTTTTAAGATAAGTATCTATTTCGTGTTTTATGACCTTAAAACTTGGATTATTGCCAAAATGGTAAATCCCCTTCTTTTTATATCTCTATACTGGCAAAAAGTACCCATAGAAGAAACAAAAAAATGACAATTTTACCAAATCGGGTATCCTAGCGTCACTTCTATACCAGCGATGCTTCAATATGATAATACTACATTCAATGCATGCTTGTGCTATTACGACCTTCCACACATTTGTCATTAACATTTATTTAATGTGATATAACGAGGTAAAATAACATTCCAAGCAAGCATGTATGACCAGCCAACCAATATCCTAACTTAATGTCTGACACAGGCAAGTCAGGCTGAAGTGAGTGCTGCACACCACTTACGGGCACAGGTGAAGAAGGGCTGTTTTGTGCTTCACATGTCAGGATATGATTCATTCACATGCTTAGGCCAGTCTCGAAGGTACAGTCACCCAGTGTAACTTGTACCGTGTGCGTGCCAACAATCAGTATTTCCGATTCGAGTTTTGGCAGCACGATAACAGATAGGCAGACAACGATTTATACAGCATTGTAACAAAAACTCGCCTCGTGTGAAGGTATTGCCACGCACGTGGTCGGAATGGTTGGTTTACCAGAGGGAGGGGGGAGGAATTTGCTTAGCTAATATATTTCCGGTTTTTGCAATGTGGTTTTTCTCTACTTTTTTTCTTATCAGCCACTAACTGTGCATTACAATATAATTTATGGTTTCGTTTTTGCAAACGTTAGTATCTCATTTTATCTTGTATTTACAATTGGGTATAATTTCTCCATTATTTTAAGCAACGTACTATTTTCATTACAGTGTTGTGACGCGATGCAGTCAACGTGTTTGTTTAAATTAGTTGTCTGTTCACTCATTACATTTTGTCAACACTTCATGTGCAATAAAATCGCTTGAAGCAGGTTTACAGTAAGCCAGAATTCATACTAAGTGGGAAATGCAATTATTATATGTAAATAAATACATTTTATGATTAACAATATCAAACTGCAACATAGTTCACACACTAGCAAAAGCGGCACACGATATAATCCGCAACCGGAGTAACGTGAGAAACCCATGTGTGCGAAGGAGCAGCACGATTGAATGGATGGAGATTAGTCTACACTGACTATACTGTCAACTACCGAGCAAGCCGGGGTACGACAAATTTTGACACCCATGGAAAGGTAATTTCGCAACATTTGTGTGGTGATCCACCAACCCTCACCTCCACGGTGCTGGATTACAGGCGTGCATAGCCATCACCACCTGGCACGTCAACTCTCTTGTTTGATCACATTTACTGTGCTCTGCAATTTATTTTACAAGTAGTCGACATAGATTATTCAAGGCCATCAGAAAATATCCACAGCCTGCCTCACATCCTTCCACATCCAGCCTCTTATTTCATAGTAATGCTAAATGTCTAGGATTGAACTGTATTGGTAGTAATTTTCAAGTGTTATAACTCTATAAAGCTTAAACTAATAATGTATGTAATCGTTAAGTGTTACCTAAATATATAATTGCATGTAATTTAAAGCTATAGTTTAATGTCATATTCTGTACCCCAGTCATCCCCCATAAACAGAGAGGCTCTTCCCTACAATTGGGCCAGCTCTGAGAGGTTCACTGCATGAAGGTGAAAAATTCAGATCGCATACACAGGTATGTATAGCACAGCAAAACATTAAACAGTTAACCACATTGATATGTGTTTATACAAAATGTGACCTAACAAAAGGTTTGATTCAAGTTTTAACTGGGTTAAATTGTAAGTACATTTTTTCGGCACAACACTTTATATGTCTGTGATTATGATCCCACTCGGATATGTAGTTTGGCTGATTTAGCAATGCATGCATTTATGTATGAAGTTTGCATGCTCTCCCCGTGTCCGCGTGTGAGTTTGCTGAGAACTCCGGTTTCCTCCCACCGTCCAAATACATGCTACTACCTAGGTTAATTGGCCTGCCTCTGCAGAAGCGCCATGCGATGTACTGGCCTATCCTAGGTATAGCCCTGCCTTGAGCCCTGTGTTTGCCGGGACTGGCTCTGGCCCCGGAGGAGAGGAGAGAGAACCATCAACGCGGCTGTACCGAGAGAGCAGCTTTTCGAAGCAATCATCATGATTTACACTTAGTAAGCATTTCCTTTTGGCGGATTACGAATACTGTACCAACATACATACCATGAACTAACAATACATACAAGAAAAACGATGTTTGTCACGAGTGGGTAGCACATCATTATTATACAATGTTATTAACTGACAATACCATCAACGCTCACATAACTAAGGGACTACTGCACGAAGCCTAGAGCTTTGTCATGATCTCTGGCATTTCGTCCAACCAGTCAGCTGTATGAGCCACTGAAAGCCAAACCATTTGAAACAATGTGCCAGACTCGGAAAACAAAGACTTTCAAGATACAGCAGCAAAGACAACAAACTTTTTTTAAAATCATGAAGCACACTCTAATATGCCCAAAAGCATAGCTTGCATATGATAAAAAAAAACATAAAAGGAAAACATATCAAAAAAGTTTATCTTTATTCTCATTATCTGAAACGCTTAATCCTATATAGGGTCACGGTGAAGCCGGAGCCTATCCCGGAAACACAGGGCGCAAGGCAGGAATACACCCGACGACGGGACGCCGGTCCATCG
>JAZEWT010000003.1:35412837-35426986 GCA_036362905.1 Mordacia mordax | reverse complement strand
GATTGGGTCGTCGAGGCCCCCCGCCACGACTGCTACCCAAACCACATTGCACCGGCCCCTCACGGACCTTCCTGCGGGTGGTGAGCCTACTGGAAGGCTGTTACATAATTACAATATTAAAAGTACGAATTTTTAAATGATGGGGTGCAAGGATTGTGTTTAATTGAATAACTATTTTAGCATACAAACAATAATTGCATGTCTAACTTGAACCAACCGTGTTAATAATAAAAACAATTTATAACGCGCACAAATTTTGTGCGGATACTGAGATACTGAGGAGCTTGTACAGCATCTGGTCGTTCCCAAAGTCAGATCAAACCCAAAAAATGTTGGAAGCGAATGTTACTATCGGAAAAGTAACTTAGTCAAAAGTTGAAGATTATCAGCCAAACGGTGTTCACGCTGCAGTCGTTCAAAGAGCCCTTCACACACAAGCCCACAGAGCGCCTGTCATTTATGTTAATCATCATTATCAATACCCGCTTAACCTTGTACGGGGGGGGGCAGAGCCTATCCCGGCAGACAGAGGGCGCAAGGTGAAGTTATACCCACGATACGCCACCAGTACATCGCAGCCGTTTATGTTTAGCAATACCGTTTTGCTATTTAACCTGCCTCTGTTTCGTAAACTGATTTACCTCACACCAGGTCACCGAAAAGGTGCAGTGACATCCAAATAGTTATCTTATCACAATGCGGCCAAGACAAGCGGCATGCCATCCCCCAGACCATGTTGTACTTGAACATTGCATTGCATAACATGAGGTTAAAAATAAACAAAACCGACCACGGTATTGTGTATACGTGTGTACACAAGAAAAGAGAGGGAACGTGTATTGAGGGAGATGGAGCATAGAAATCAAGCAATATAGTTGGCAATGTGTCACAATCTTCAGTGCAGTGGAGTCTACATTAAAATTCCTTCATCTCTTAGTGAAATGAGAGCAAGGGATACTGGCGGTTCTACTGGGGCTGCAGACGTCGACATTTGTTATTCTTGTTGACATTTCTTTTAGGATATTGGCTGATCAGATTTGGTCAGGAGGGTTTCTGAGAGAGAAAAAAAATCTTAGTTCAGAACAGTTCCCAGAAGTTTATAGCCCTGTCCTCTGCTAAGCCATGCGTGTGGTTTGATGTTAGTTTTTAGCATTATTAATGGAAACGCTTTACAGAATGCAATTGCAATGGCCACCATTCTAATCATCCAATTATGATCATCGTGGCATGAGAACTATAATTATATAGACTGGATAGAACTGTAAATAATAGGGGGGGGGGTGAGAGTTTTCTTTTTTAAAAGATCAAAGCATCAATGTGCGTCACAATTATCAACACAACGATATGGTCTTTATTAAAATAAAGATAAAACGACAAAACACGCAGACACAAGGGGAACATACATCCCCAGTAACTGGTCAAACAGGTGTAGCAAGCTAGTCTACCCTTCCAACGAACAGCAGCATCCTTTGTTTATGGTGGCTGGCACTGTTTATATCTGCTTCAAACAGTCTGGCGTCAGTGTGTCTGTTGGGGTAATACAGTATGGTGTTCCGCCTTTCCAAAATGAATTTAAATCAAATCCTTGTGGCATGCAGAGCATATTATATAATTCATGCGAGCCACTGCCAAACGCACACACAATACATCGATCTTACACTACTGCACTAAGTTTATAAAGTTGAACAAATAACTTTGCAAATGGGGTGGAGTACTGGCACTGCGATTAGTGTGGATTACACTTAGACTCTTGTGACGTGAGTTTAAGTCATGGTAATGGTAAACATAAGCAACAAGTGATATCAAAACCGATCCAGGCCTCCTCAGCCATGGTCCAACCTGCATTAACATAGCACGGTGAGGTCTGGAAAAGCATAAGTAGGCCTCTGTCAAGTAGTAGATAGACAAAGACCTGTAAATTCGCACTTAGTTTACTATACAACATGAAAGTTTTTGTGTCGGGGCATACACTCACTTGAGGTTCACGTGATGTTCTTTTCAATATATTGTATGTTATCTCTGTTGTAGATGAACACGTGGCTTTGCTTTGAAAGCAAGGCAGGTGTTTTCGGCTTTAAATATTAGATTTTAAGGATCCGTATTACTTCTGATGGTGTTTTTTTTCTTCCAGTTTATCCTTTTCTTATTCATATGACGATGATTTTGATGGCTTGTTTGTTAATTTATTGCTACAGAGGCAAATACCCGAGTAAAATAACATCTAATGCTGCCGTTTCCTGTTGCTCGTCACGGTGCAGATATCTTTCAATCAGTGGAAAATATCTTCGTTCCATGAGCCTGCGATTGGTGGATTTGAAACCACAATTGGTTGGCTACATTAATGGGCATGCCACATGGTGGCGACTATGATAGTTTGCTGTTTTGGTGATTGCTACCAAGGCTGTTTTTTCGGAATAGCCGTGTCGAGTGCTCTTCTTCTCTCCTTAGAGACGTTTCTCCCCACGTGTTGGAGGATAAACATGTGGGAGGGGAAAGCATTGGAGGCATCCTTAGGCATGTTTATCCTCCAACACGTGGGGAGGGGAAAGCATTGGAGGCAGCAATGGTACTCACTGTGCCACTGCTTCACCCTAAAAATTGCTTCCTCCATGACTCAAGCCTGCAATGCTACAAGATTCAAAAATGGCAGCAAACGTTTTACCAGACGGTGACATTGTGCCGTAATTAGTTAATCAGTAAAAAGTTACAAGAAATAACTATCAACAGTCTGCAAATAGCAATCCTCATGCAGTTAGGGAAGTCATCGCAAATGAGATTGATGCCAGCACCCTGCATAACATGTGCAATCCACACATGAGTAGACATGCTGGCTTCCTTGGAAACACATACTCAACTACTGTAAAACTGTGAGCTCATCAACTTCCTCCACAATTCTATAATTCCACTGATCCCATAGCATGCTAGGATTCACAGTGGTGCGGTGGTGCTGCTGCTGCCTCACGTAAAAAAAATGTGCTGGGTTCGAGTCCTGGCACAGGTGCCTTTCTGTGTGGAGTTTGCATAATCTCACCGTAACCACATGGGTTTTTAAGGGATACTCCGGTTTCTTCCCACAGTCCAAAGACATGCTGCCTAGGTTAATTGTCCTCACAAAATTTCCCCCAGGGCACTGAGATGTTGTACCTTGCTTATCCCTTCCCGCTGGCCAATTGTTAAAAAATAGCTACAAAGCTCAACGGTTCCTTCCAGCTGACTGAATGATTTAATCCCAAGAATGGAATCATGATTCTAGGCTCAGAATCATCCAGCCAATTTGTAAAGAAAGTGTTATTTTTGCAATTGGACACTTCGTTGAAGATCTTCTTCATAATCACACTTTGATTTTGCTGAGAAAAAAGCATTACATTGGTGTGCAGTACAAAGCGTGGTATCATGATTAATATGCCTATTTAGTTAATGACTATGTAAACTTTAATCAAAAGTCTAATTCCCAAAAAGGACGTTCAGTGCCTGCTGGTTTTTGGAAAACTGGGTTGGAAATGTTTATCTAATAAAACGACAGCAGAACATCTAGCACGAGTAAGCATGATTCAGGACAATTTTACCTCATTCAAGGAAAAATGAGCCATGCATAAAAGCAAATGAACAAAGGGCAAGCCTATAATTTTCCCGCTTTAATGACAAACGGACTTTTAGCCAAGTTAAAATGAACTGTTAACCCTATTTCGCTACAATTATATTCTAATGTTAAGCATAATTGTGGAATGTGCTTGGTTTTGACTTATATTAAGCCAATGTCAAGTTCAAACGAGGCAAGTGTTATTTTAAAATCGCATAGCTTCATACTTGCTTTTCAAAGTTCATTTAAAAATGTACACATTCGCTTAACTACATTTCCAAAGACAAAAAATCCGCATTTATTCACATAACTATAACAATATTATTAACCAGGCTGGCATCGAATGCAATGTAATTGGCAAGTTGGATAGGACCCAATGTACTCCGGTTTCCTCCCACAGTCCAAAAAACATGCTGCTGCATCGGTTAATTGGCTTGCAGACTAAATTATCCACAGTGCCCGGTGATGGACTGACGTCCCATCGTGGGTATATCCCTGGCTTGCGCCCTGTGTCTGCCGGCATAGGCTCCGGCTCACCGCGACCCTGTACAGGACTAAGTGGTTTCTGACAATGAGATGAGATGAGATACAGCCCAAGGATAGTATGCAGCTTCCTTAACTCTTCTACCTCTGTGTGTTTATTCATATACATAAAGGAAATTCGGGCGGCACGGTGGCCCAGTGAGTAGCGCTGTCGCCTCACAGCAAGAAGTCCCAGGATCGAATCTCGGCTCGGGTGCCTTTCTGTGTGGAGTTTGCATGTTCTCCCCGTGTCCGCGTGGGTTTTCGCGAGGCACTCCAGTTTCCTCCCACAGTCCAAAAAACATGCTGCTGCATAGGTTCATTGGCTTTCAGACGAAATTGTCCGCAGTGCTCGGTGATGGACTGGCGTCCCATCGTGGGTATGTCCCTGCCTTGCGCCCTGTGTCTGCGGAATAGGCTCCGGCTCACCGCGACCCTGTACAGGACTAAGCGGTTTCTGACAATGAGATGAGATAAAGGAAATGCGTAATGATTGCACACAATTATCTTTTAGTTAATCCATAGCACACACTGGTAAGAATTTAAAATAAGATTTCACTAAAGCCACGAATTCATCATCCAGTTATCCAAGATCAATAAAAACAATGTAATTAAATGCATATGGTATGAGCATTTCACGAGGTGTCATTGTGGTAAGAGTCACTCGAATCTGAAAGCTTTACTATTTCAATCACAGTACTGTGTGCCACATGTTCCTAAGTGCACATCACAATTCGGGAGAAAAATAATTGTGTAGCCCCTGGTTTTTGAAACAATAATGCCATGGGCCTGAGGCTCCAGTCACGACCATCGTTGAACCACCTTAGATCCCAATCATAATTAAATGTTTTGCCTGCTGCATTTGCAAAAAAAGGATAGGTGGTTTTGAAGTGCTGCTTGTTAAGCAAAACGTTTCTTCAAGGTATTCTCATGGCACTGTGACACCTCTTTGTCTCTTATAAGACATTGGAATTATTGGTCATTTTTGTGCTGTGCAATTTTGCATGTTCCCGTTTACTAATGGTTATGGTTAGGCTTTAATCCTCCAACAAACTGGTGCTGAGTTTTTTTTATTTACCTTGTGATTTTATATGTTGTTGCGTTCCTCAGTTAGAACGGTTGTTGTATCCCAGGAATCGCACAGTCACAGCGTGCAAGCTCACTGGGTATTTTCTGCTGTAATACATACAGGAAGCGGTGTTTGGCGGGTTGGCGCTGGCTCATCGCCTAGTTGACGACCCCTCTCTGTGATTCCCTCACGCCTCCGTATCGCGTCCATGACCAGCCGTGGAATTTGTGCGCATCATAAATTGTATTACTCTTATTTTAATTATCGATAACAAACCTTTATCCATATAGTAGGGGGTAAACTCAGCCTATACGCCTTGCAAGGTCATTAAACGAGTGTCGCTTTGTGGCAGGAAAATGGTAGTCATTCTATGGAATATGGTTTCCACCGAGCTAATATGAAATTCTTACCATTGCCTCAAGGCTGGCAATTGAAGTCAGAGGGAGCCATAGTGTTTGTTTGCGCAGACAAACTTACATTTTCAATAGTTTATGTGATTCGCTAAAGGTGCTGCCCTGCAATTACTTACTGACAACTACTGGTGAAATGGCTTGCACTCGGGTGAGCTCGAGAGAGCCTCATATTTGGCCTAATCTTTCACACTAACTAGATGCATTGGAAGAGGTAGGAGTACCTACACTTTAACCCACCACATGCGACCTTCCGATCGAATGGTTTACATTTTACAGTACTGTACACTGTTGTGTGAACCAAGAAACGCGTCCTCAGTTTAAACGTCCCCACCAGGAAATTAAGCCGGCAACCTCTGGAGTGCAAGTCCAGTGCATTAACCTTGTTGCACCGTGGAGCTTCTTTACTCGAATTTATAACGCAAAAAATGTGCTGACTTTTAGGTTATCCCTTCACAAGAACGGGCAAGATTAAGCACTGTAAAACAGTGTATCTGTGTGAATCAGCAACAGTGTACCTATGGACATGCCCTGGCCTACAGCTCGTCTCTAATAACTCGTTTGAAGAAATTTAATGAAGCCCAAGTCTGCGAATTTAACCGAAAGGTGCAGACGGACACCCCATTAACAATTGACACAGCACATCACGGCACATGACTACCCTGTGAAAATGTTGAGCAATATGCATCAATGGCCCTGCTATACTCGTTCCCTGCACTATTAAGTTTTTTGTCTTTGCATTGTTGTTGCTGTGCTTCCGCACCATGGATCTGCCTTATAAAATAGTGCAACATGTCGTTAAAAGGGACAGAGGAAGAAATGAAGTTAGATTAATGGATTGCATCACGTATTCATAGTTACAACGCTTCACTCTTTTTCACGGTTCTTGTCCATTATAATCAAGACAGTAATTTTTGCAACAAATCAATCCCAACATTCACAAATCTAGCAATTGGAGTCTTACCCTTTTTGATATAAAATAATAAATATTGTTACACTCTCTAAGCAACCCAATATGTCAGAAACATATCAGCTGTATTGTTAAAAACTAGCACTGATTATTTTGGAGAACATAACCACCAAGCTTGTTATGTGAAAACCTTATAGACCTTAAAATACTTTCAAAGCAAACAAAAACTATATTTTGCAGCTTGAGGCAAGGAAATGCACATTTACCAAAAATGATTACAGATGCCCCAACTGACAATGCACAATTTAAACAAAGAAAAATAAGCATTTGCCATTTAAACAAGCTAAAAAAATCATGTTTAAAAGTAAATATTTTCGAACAACCTATATAGCATGAGGGCAGGCACCCAATATTAATGTCTATGCAACAGAGTTTAGGGATAACGTGTAAATGGTGGGGCAGAAATTCTCTTTGATTTTGCGACAAGGCAAGGGGAAGTTTACAGTCGTGACGGTGAAACTGTCCAATAGGCAGGAATGTGGTCGGATAACATGAGTGAGGCAGATTTGGAGCTCGCTGTGTACAGCCCTTATATAGCCTAAGGCTTGTTTTAAATCAAAAGATTTATACAATGCTAAAGGCGGCATTGAAGTTCAACTCTACCAGTGAACCTTTCTGCACTATAAATTAATGTTATTTTGATTAGTCCAGTCAAGGCTGGCTTAAATCAAGCAAAGCTAAAATAGTCTCGTTCAATGTTGTGGCTCGAGCGGCCTTTACCCCAGTTTAGTGCTGTGACGTTAACTGCTCACCTGTGGAGGCCACTTGTAAAATCGTACGTGTGTAATATACAGACGTTCCTGGATACAAATAAAGTTTTAAAACATGTTTTTAAACATTTATAGAGCAGATTTTCCCATGTATATCTCTTCCACTGTGACAGCACCAGACTGGAGTTGTAAAATACTTTCAAAGGCTTAATGCAGCAGGATCAACAAGGATCACTGTCAGTTCCCCACACTGATGATGCTCTTAGGTGGATGGAGCTTGGGGCACCAGTGCCAGACTCAATTTTTAAACGAGCACAATTTGTGGATGAGGGGTCAGAGCATTGGCCATCCCACAACTGACCTGGCAAGCCAAATTAACCAGCCATATATTTAATCGCTAATAAAAATTATGCAACAATTAATTATTTTAATGTTATTAGTGATATGTTGTAACGTGCTTATCATAGTATGGAGCGCCCCTTAAGAGTACTTTTAGTTGAGTTTGAACAAAAGTCATGCATTCCCAAAAATAATATTCCAGTCAAGCCAAAATAATTTTCTCACCTATGACACGTCTCAAAAACATCTTGTGCGTTTCAGGTAGGTGTAGAGCTTCAGGGAAATACCCGATTGAGAGACCCTGCTGCTCATCAAAGCTTAACGAACGCCCAAGGGTAGTTTTCAGGCAGATGAAACATTCGTTTCATATATGGCCGACTATCCTCTAAGGTGTGAATGAGATGACATAGAGCTGATATCCATTTACGAAAGGTTGAACAATGTTTTGTTCCACATTAATATTGGTCAAAATAGGTTTCGTGTGCCCTGAATATCACCTGAAATGTCACAAAAGTGAGGATGCTCTCCACGACTCATTAATATTGGTCAAAATAGGTTTCGTGTGCCCTGAATATCACCTGAAATGTCACAAAAGTGAGGATGCTCTCCACGACTCATCCTCTCCACTTAACATGAATTATTGTGTTACGCAGCATTACCAAGGTCATTAAACAAACATGTCCGAAGCATTTATCTGACAACTTTACAATCAAATTGAACCTAGAAGTTTCTAGCCAGGCGGCACGGTGACGCAGTGAGCAGCGCTGTCACATCCTAGGTATAGCCCTGTCTTGTGCTCTGTATCTGCCAGATAGGGTCCAGCCCCCCGCGACCCTATACAGAATTAAGTGAGTACTGATGATGATGAAGTTTCTATCCATGATCCGGAATTCCACTTGCATAACAGAATAAATTTCACAGTGAGTCCTCTATTTTCTACCTTAGCTTGGACAACAGGGAACATCGATGTGCGGATAAAATAGTTTGCTCTGAGTTGGGAATGTCGTGATTTGGAATTATTGGTATATTACCTCTAGAAAACGTACAAATATATGTTGAAACCTGTTGTCGACTGAAGAAAATTTGAGAAAAAAATTAACTCAGACTTAAAGTCAGCTATGAGCCAAACGTTCTGTTATGACTTTAAGTTACATGTCTCAATGATTTTGTTGCCACAAATATACTTTTTTCCTACGCTGTCACCTTACAATGTGCATGTTTATTACAAATGTTACACAGCTTTTGATGTGGGTTCATTATAACATTAAGACAATGAGTGAAATACGTGCTCCAAGAGGGGGGGGGGGGGCTCCCGTGTGTATGTAAGTCATGGAAATTCGTTGTCGGGTCAAACACTTGTTGGTCTACCTTGGTTTGCTTACTCGTTGTAATAAAGCATGTGATAATGCGAATTGTTAACGAGATAGCAGATAAATATGATACACAGTATTGTTTCACTTGCTCTTTTGTACTTATTTTTCCACCTCGAGTGTTGGCTGCTGCCACAAAAATAAGTGCAATGTCGTTTGTATTATTGGAAAAGCACATAATGGTATTTGTGTGCATGCCTCGTGGCTATTAACGAGCATATGGTCACTGAAATTTCCAATTAGGTTGTGTAGCCGGTTCTGAGAAGTGTTTATTATTTTATAACGATTTGAACAATGCACTTTATAATCGTGTACCATATCATTATATATACTTGCAACTGGATAAAGCAGCACTTTTGCAAAAAGTATAATTTTTTACTTTTTGCAGCATGTTATTCCACGGTTTATTAAGTACGGTCTGCATTGTCTGCAGTTATGTAACTGCTGTTATGAATACTATTATTGAACTGTTCAAGATTGCACCATTTTAATTTTAAGAATGTGAAAAATGTGGCAATGCCAGCAAATGATAATGCCAAATGTATATACTGTTCCATATAATGAAAGAGCTTACATCATTTGTTTTATTTTCGAAATCTATTCATGGAAATGGAGTGATGAGATCAGCTGGTTTAGAGAAGCAATTTTGATTGAAAAAAAAATGTTGATATGGCGTGCAGATGTTGTTGTTGACAAGTCGTTCTCTCCACAGCTCTGTGCAGCGTTTTGTGACCATCGGGTAAAAAGCGCTTTAGAAGTGCAAATATTATTATATTATTAAGAAAACGAAAATGTCCTTTTCAGGTCAGTTTGTGGCCTAAAAGTCTAGACAATTTCCTGCCAAACCACCATACTGCATGAAGGTGGAAAATATAACACTGCCGAGTTCCTTTATCATAAAAAAAAAATGTGCAACACTTCCTATATTTGCTTGCTGCTGATAACATGTGTATGTAAAATTATGCAAAACAATTAATTAATGAATAATGAATATTCCTACCCATATCATAAGCAGGCCCATACACAGTATTACATATGTGTAAGTAAAGTGGCATACAATTGTGTTCATAAAATAACGCTACTCGAAATTGACTTCATTTGTATCAGTAGAGAAGTAAAATTTTCGAAAAACTCAAGACGCCCATCAATGATGTTGAAGCTTTAAAGAAAAACATATAACATGCGTTTCAAGCCATAGCCCTTCTATGTAGCGCATAGAGAGGCGAGAGAGATAGTGTCAATAAGGGTTGGAGACTACACGTAATGCTATGGGGCTTGATAATTAAAATGTAAACAAATGTTTTTCAATCACCATTTTTTGTTCGGGCGGCACGGTGGCCCAGTGGGTAGCGCTGTCTCCTCACAGCAAGAAGTCGTAAGTTCGAATTTCGGCTCGGGTGCCTTTCTGTGTGGAGTTTGCATGTTCTCCCCGTGTCCGCGTGGGTTTTTCCCTGGGCACTCCGGTTTCCTCCCACAGTCCAAAAAACATTTTGCTGCATAGGTTAATTGGCTCACAGACTAAATTGCCCTCAGTGCCCGGTGATGGACTGGCGTCCCATCGTGGGTATATCCCTGCTTTGCGCCCTGTGTCTGCCGGGCTAGGCTCTGGCTTACCACGACCCTCTGGCTTAAGCGCTTCTGACAATGAGATGAGATGAGTTTTTTTTCTAAACAGGCACGAGTCGTCTAGTAATAGACACTGAGGAACTTACAATTCCTGAGGAGACAAGTTGCATCCGTACAGAGCTTCTATAAACTAAGCACTGGCCAACACCTGCTGGAGTAAGCTGCTGGCCAAACAGGTTTCATACTGAGAAATCCAAATTTTCATTTCGATCACTGCGCACAACTGCAGCATCGTAATGGTGTAAAATATTTAATATTTAAATTACTTATTCAACTGCCAACTTGCCATAAAAGGACTGCAGTAAAAGGACTGCCTTTTACTGTTATACACTCATTAGCCATGAACATGGACTAATAATAGACGGCTGTTCACAATCACATTGGTTTGCACGCTTAGTGGCCACCGTTTGAAACTTAATCTAGCGGGTATTGCGTCAGCAAGAGCGCTGGGGACGAGACTTGACCTATTATTTGAACCGCATTTCTAAGTTCCGTGCAGTGTGCTGGGTGCATGAGTCAAAGAGCTGTGTGATTAATACTAATACTTGCATTTATAGAGCGCTTTTGACCAGAGGGTCACAAAAGCGCTTCATACCAACAACAGCGACACTAGAACGGAAAATCAGCAGTAATAACATTTTTGGGGTTTTTTTTTAAATATACAAGGGAGGAAAAGCCCGAGGTTGCAATGTCCATAAATTCCACAAAATGAATATTTAGAATGCCTTTATATCGCTATCGTGAAGATCTCAACACGCACTCCACGAGACAAATTCAACCTGTGCTACTCTGTGGATGTTGTTTAAAAGTCACCAACATATTTACTATGTGATTTATTATGCTTATTAAACTAAGATTTCCTCACAGGGTCCACATACTTTTAACAATGTTTTCGCAGTAGGGGGGTGATGTTGCTATGCGTAATCCCAAATGAGTAATTGCAGGTAATGTTTAAACTTTTGGCACGTTTTGGACAATACAAGCAATGTCGTTTTAGCTATGAAGCGACACCAGAGAACCCAGAGAAAGCCCATGCACAACAGGCAGACAACGTACAAACGCCATTGAAAAGTCCAAATTCTGGAATGAAACCCAGGAAAATCATGCTGTGAAGCAAAGGTGTTTACCACTGCCATCCGATCACCCAATTAGGGGTGTTAAATGATAACCACTAACAGTGGTAAAGGTTTTCATTATTGATTAATGATTTGGCAAACTGGTAATCAGTAAAAATTAATTCTGAAATCAAACACCACGCAGCTTGTGTGAGGCTACCCCACGTCTAAAGGCACCAGTGTCAGGCCTATTTTACCCCCGTGGTAAGTTTGCTATCCTTTTTCAAGCACAAACTAATAGTGCAGCCCTGCACTTACTTGCTCAAGCAACTGTTAGTGAAGGGCCTCAACTAAAGGGAACGCTAATATTTATATCAATTAACTGTTCTACAACACTTATATTGGGCGGCGCGGTGGCGCAGTGGGTAGCGCTGACGCCTCACAGCAAGAAGGTCCCGGGTTCGAATCTCTCGGCTCGGGTGCCTTTCTGTGTGGAGTTTGCATGCTCTCCCCGTGTCCGCGTGGGTTTTCGCCGGGTACTCCGGTTTCCTCCCACAGTCCAAAAGCATGCTCCTGGATAGGTTGATTGGCTCGCAGACTAAAATTGTCCCGCAATGCCCGGCGATGGACCGGCGTCCCGTCGTCGGATGTATTCCTGCCTTACGCCCTATGTTTCCGGGATAGGCTCCGGCTTCACCGTGACCCTATATAGGATTAAGCGGTTTCAGATAATGAGATGAGAGATGAGACAACACTTATATTAGTTTGGTTTAATTTAGGTATTCCATTTTCCCATGAGCTGCCTCTGGCAAACGTTAATTTACCTTTTAATGACTTTATTTTAAACTACAAGAGTCCTTCCATCGACGCGGCTGTCCCGAGAGAGCAGCTTTTCGAAGCAATCATCTTCCATGACTTGTCGATAATATTTAATTATCATATAGAAAAAGTGGCATATCAATGTGTGCTGTTTGTAAGTGAGAAATGAACACCATGATATTATAAAGTGTAGGGCTTTCACTTATTAAACAAAAAGCCAAGAGTAATGATGTAGGTTTTCACGGCTCGATGCACGATTGCTTCGAAAAGCTGCTCACTCGGGGCAGCCGCGTCGATCGCTCCCATTCCCTCCATTGCAACATTCACACACGCCGGTTCTTCGTGACATGATGATTCTCTCCTGATGTCGGCATTTTAGAGCTCTGAAGCTGTGCGCTGCCGGCTTCAATAACTCGCCTCCAGCACCTGAGAATGCCTCTAATGTGTGAGGCGAAACGTCGCGATTGAGGGAGAGGGAGCGATCGACGTGACTGTCCCGAGAGGGTAGCTTTTCAAAGCAATCATCAAAAAGCCAAGACCTAAATTAATGCTATCTCCAGCTATATTTAAAAGACAAATGCCAAACTGCTCTAGGCAATTTCGTGTGTTTTTCTTTCACTCCACGTGCTAAGAACTTCTTCAGGAACTGAATCTTAGCACGTGAAGCGATACACTGGGTCATCATGCCGAACACATGGGTACAACCCTGAAAACACATCGGTCAGCTTTAGAGAACTGTGAAATCCCTATACAGTGGTGATACTCTAGGCTTTCACTAGACAAACTTTGCTTTATGGAACTCAACAAAACTAACTACATCATATCGTATATCTCTTTGTGATAATGATATGAATTGGTGCAATTCATTACTTTTTTGTTTTCATAAACGTGTCTTGATTAAATTTGATTTGACGTACAAAGAAGAATCGATTCACACACCAACATAAATGTTATAGATCACGATAAACGTACTGAATGACGTGCATCAGATTCAATGTTTTCAGGTGGTGTACATACTGTCATGCTCACTCGTGACCTCTTGAGCCCTGAGTGCAGCTGCATTCACCACAGTTGAAATAAATCTAATTTGATTTTTTAATCACATCACGACCCTGAATTCAACGGCTTATTGAAGCAGAAGCACATTACATTGTGACACCTGAAGTTTATTTCTCTTATGATGCAATGCCTGTACTCCTCCAACATCGTCATGTTTTTTCTTTCATACACGCCGATGTTTATTGTTTCACAAGCCAACATTTCATAAACGTCCCTCACCACAAGAATGTGATATTTCCTCCAATGGCACAAGGCCACCAATGAGCACCACTCAGCACTCCAGTAAGCAAGGAGACACGCAACTACTGGATCATAAAGTACTTTTAGATTTTGCAGACACATCATAAATGTAGGTACAGAGTAAATATGTATACGTGGTACAATATTCTTACATGTATCTGTTAGCAGCTTTCATAATGCCAAGGGAATAGATTCGTGGCACTCACTCTCTCCGCATGCCCACAACAACCTTTACTTAGCTGTTGCTGCAACGGTGCCGTAAAACATTGTCCACAAACGTTGTCATATAAAGTGTTGTGTTCAGAATAGGTTATGTTTGGTTATACTGTACTCCATCCATCCATCCATCTTCATCCGCTTTATCCGATGCCGGGTCGCGG
>JAZEWT010000003.1:35388270-35403973 GCA_036362905.1 Mordacia mordax | reverse complement strand
CCCCCGCGACCCAGCACCGGATAAGCGGAAGAAGATGGATGGATGGATGGAATACTTTTAACAAATCCAGCAAAGAGTGTTCTGTTCTTAGAGTAAGGGGGAGCACCCTGTTTGTGGTAAAAAAATTAAATCGTTTCTGTCCAGTGCCGCCAACATGAAAGCACTTGGTTGAGTGTCTACGCCAAGCCGAAAGTAAACATTCAGAAACAAGTTTATTATTGTTTTCAGCGGAACTTTTTTTCCATGCCCGTACCAAGAACATATGATAAGGAAATCATTGTATTTTTTAAATGATTTTTTTATGTAATACAGTACAATAGTGGAAAATTATGTTTATGTTGTAAATGTACTTACCATTGAAAATTACTTTTTGAGTTTAAAACATGACATTTGTAAATGTTGTAAAAGAGTATTTGTTAACGTAATATTGAAACAGCCACATAAACGGTTACATCTATCACTTTTTAGAGCTTATACCATGGCCTGAACCAAAAAGTCAGTAATACAGCAGGGAAAGAGACCCAAGATCACTGAACTGAATGCCATTATCATCCAAGTCAACGAGCCACACTAAAACGATGGGTACGTTTTCCAGGACAAAGATGTAAAAAAAGAAGAGGTTTTAACCATTTCTGGCAATTATACACGCTAGGCAGAAACTGCAAAGTTCGATCCATATGACCCCCAATTACAACTAGTAACAGTCAGTGAGTTGAAAACAGCACAGGAAGTAGGTTAGGTTTTGGAACAAGTGATACTGTGTTTGATATGTTTATATTGATAGTATACTCTATCTCGGAGTCGAACACAGATTATTTTGCTATGAGGCAGCAGCACTACTCGCTGGGCGACTATTCCTCTCCCTCACCCTCCACTGCACTTGAATGCAAAACATGGGCGTCCATCTTGTAATCTGGTGGGTGCATGTTTTATGAGAATTGCACAACTTTATTGACGAGGTGTACCGTTTTGGGGTACAATTCTTTCCGGAGCGTCTTATATTCCTGAGAATACAGTCATTGATTGAGCGTATGTTGACTATATTTGCACGTCGTCACATATCTTAGATGTCAGGGGTCACATTCGAGATTGCCTGCCCCACAGCTGAGCTTTATGGCACCTGCGGCAGAACCTCTAACCACCTCGTATTTAATTTTGATTTTTACATTTCAGGGTCGAAGCAACGTAGTAATTCCATTTAATGTTATAGCGTTGCTGTTATTAAACGTTGACGATGTGCGAGCGCACAGCAAATATCGTTTTTTCTGGAAGCGTTAATGTTTAGTTGATCTTGGGGGTGACCTTCAGTCGCTTCCCCCTTATATTGCAGTGGCTTGTGGGTTACAAATATGGGTAACCGACAAAAGCAAAATGGAAAGCAAAACTGGCTAGGACTTTATCACCTTAAAATGTAACGCAAAAGCCGTCAATTATTTCATTGCCGTTCAAATGTTGTTGACATTGTGCTCTCCACAGCTCTGTGCAGCGCTTTTTGACCCTCGGGTGAAACGCACTCTAGAAGCACAACTTATCATTTTTATTGTACTGATGCAGGTTTTTACAGCTCGATGCATAATGATTGCTTCCAAAAGCTGCTCTCTCAGGACAGCCGCGTCGATCGCTCCCTCTCTCTCCTTCGCAACGTTTCGCCTCACACATTAGAGGCATCCTCAGCTGTCGTGAAGGTGAGAGGAGTAATCAACACAGCTATTCCAAAAGAGCAGCTTTTGGAAGCAATGATCAGTATACTATACTGTTAATTCTACCTCATAGGCTTAGGAGCATAGTGCACAGAACCTAATAATTACTACTTTTTACATCAACATCATTTGAGCTTTTATGGTTCAGAAATTGTTCTTTGCACAGGTCAGTGTGTTAATAAAGAAGATCTAATTTATTTATCGTGTATATTGCACCCACAGGGTTATTTTTATGCTACTCTTATAGAATTGTCAAACTATATTCGTACAATGATAGATGCGCATAAGGGAGAACTCCTATCCACAGTGTTATAGGGGATAAATATCGCGGCTCCTATTATCCGCGGGGTTATCTCCAATTCTACTCCAATTATACATGGGGTGATCATTTGAGGATAACCCACCGATAATGGAAATTTTCACAGACCTAACCAGCTGCTGCGGATAATAGAAATCGCGAATGGGTAATAGTTCTCCACCAGTAATTATCACAAGCCTCCTCTGTAGTCTAGACTACCTCCTACTATATCTCAGGGCCATGTGCTTGTAAGGAGCACCTAATTAGGCCAGCAGGATATAAAATAGGGTGCTGGAGCCAGCAGAAGACATGGCTAATGGCCACCATTGTCTCTCAATCCCAGACGATGAACACTCGAAGTACTTATTTTAAGTTACACTGTCCCAGGAAGAGGAGCACAACAAACTCTGCCACTGGTCTATTTAGCCAGAGCTCAAGTCAAAAGTGGCTGGGATAATGTTTCAGAAGTATAATGCAATCACTCTGCTGTAGCCATAAATTTCCATTTAAAATGTGCCTTTAATAAGTATATACCGTGGAATATTCGCAGCAGGCGACATGCACAAGCATGGTAGCCGACACAAAAAGGAGTACTTTTAGTGAGTGGGTGCGGTATATGGCTTCGGCTAAAACACTGGGCTGTCACTGGTGATGAGATTGAACTTGGCTTCCATTTCACTCTGCGGGTGTCTGATCGGCATGATTGCTAAAACAGTGCAGTCATGGGGGTGAGATTTGTGTTAGCACTCAGGCATAACTTTGCAGCTTCTACTATTTATCAAACTGTCAAATAGCCACAATGAAGTGATGAACAGTGGTAGGACGGGAAACATTTGAACTGTTCACAGTTTAAAAACAAAAAAATCCAAAGAGCAAACGAAAGAACCGGCAAGCTGAAAAACAAAGTGGGGCTGTGTGCCCACATTTTTTTCAGTGGGAAGCCTTACTCTTGCAAAATGAACATCTAAATCTAATACATCGTTTAAAAATGATAATTCCATTGTGCACGACTTTATATTAAAATGCGTCTCAACGTACCATGGTAATACTTGAATTCAAAAAACATTTGTATTAGCATTTAAAATGCATTACCATATGCTAGAGAAGTTTACATATACATTGATAGAGAAGGCCGATGCGCTTGCACTTCTTGAAATACTGAATGTTGTATTTTTTTTAAAGTTTCTACGGTTACCTCATCTCATCGTCAGAAACCGCTTAGTCCTGTACAGGGTTGCGGTGAGCCGGAGCCTATCCCGGCAGACACAGGGCGCAAGGCAAGGATATACCGACGACAGGACGCCAGTCCATGACCGGGCACTGCGGGCAATTTAGTCTGCAAGCCAATTAACCAATGCAGCAGCATGTTTGTTGGACTGTGGGAGGAAACCGGAGTGCCCAATGAAAACCCACGCGGACATGGGGAGAACATGCAAACTCCACACGGAAAGGCACCCGAGCCGAGATTCGAACCCGGGGCCTTCTTGCTGTGAGGCGACAGCGCTACCCACTGGGCCACCGTGGCGCCTTTTATTACGGCTAAAAAAAAATTAAACACTGCAATTAGCTACCAGCCTTGCACATTGTTCATCCACAGCAGCTGTAATAACACGTTGCATTGCCGGACTCTGTATCGATTTAAAAAACGCAGGTCATTACAAGTACAGCATGAATTATTTTAGGCAACTGCCAAAATTGGCTACATTTTATGAGTGGCTGCTCTATGCATATTGGAGTGTGCTTCATAATGTAGGTAATCAGCTGTAAACAATTTGGCGATTACTGATCAACTACCTTGGTGAATTTCTGCTTTTTTTTACCCAGTGGATAGAAACCGTGACTGCTAGTTGACACTTTATAATCACTTGTGAAAAATCAACTCACATCCACCTATAGTCACTCATACGCAGCGTTTAGTCTTCTGTATAAATTATGATGTATGGTCGAGTCCATGCCTCAAGCACTTCAACTGGCTGACTTTCATATTCGTTATTTGTTTAATCTTGTCGCAAATATGTGCGTTAATATTAAGGATTTTATGACCAACATTATCCATTCAATCCCTTAAATCTCTTTTTGGGTCGTAAACATGCCTCAACCCGATGCAGAAATTCAGTGAGGCGTTGTCATGTGAACCTCTTGTTCTAAATTAGTTCCAATTACCTGATGACGCTGATTGCAATTATCAGTGAAACGTCGTATTTTATTGTAAAAGTTGTTGGTTTGCTAAGAGAGTAAAAAATTAGCGCATTCTGTTCAAGTGACAAAACCTTACTGATTGTGTCGGGTCGAGGCGGATTTATGACACATTTTTTTACATGAACTAACCCAAAAAAAGGATTTTTATGGAAAAATATGCATAATATAATGTAGTGATATTTGAACTTCTAGAGGGATTTAACCCGAAGGTCACAAAGTGCTGCATAGATCTGTGGAGAGAACAGCACATCAGCAACAACATCAGAATAGATCAATTAAAGTAAAATAATGGCTATAAATCAATGGACATAAAATAACAAATACAATAATTGTTAAACAAATAAAGGAATAACTAAGTGTTCCTAAGTAGGCGCAGGTCAGCGGTGTGCCATCATCCAAGCATACAGCAGTGAGGAGCATCAACAGTTCTTGCCAGAGGATTTCCAGGCCTTACAAAACAAGTGAGTCTTGAGACGGGATTTGAGGATGCCCAGGGACTCAGCTGACCGAATTTCCAATGGAAGTGCATTCCAGAGTCTGAGAGCAGCACGCCAGAAGGCTCTGTCACCCATCGAACGAAGGTGCGATCTGGGCGCTTGGAGCAAGCCAGTACTGGAGGATCGAACTTGCCGTGTTGAGGAGGGTACCTGAAGTTGGTCTTGGATGTACATTGGAGCAGTGCCAGTGAAAGCCTTGTATGTAAGGAGGATCTTGAATTCAATCCTGTATTTACCCGGTAGCAAGTGGAGAGACACCAGCACTGAGGTTATGCAATCATGGATGGGTGTGCGAATGAGGACTAGCAGCCGCATTATACACACGTTGGAGACTATTGATCAGGTAGGCAGGGATGCCAGGGAGTAGTGCATTGTAATAATCGAAGAGATGAAATGTGGATCAGCATCTCAGCGTCAGGGGGTGACAGGATGTTGCACAGTTTGGCTATGTTTCTAAGATGGAAATAGGCTACCTTTGTCACCTTGTTGATGTGTGTCTCGAAGGTGAGTGAGGAATCAAGAATCACTCCTTGACTCCGGACTACCTTAGCAACTTCGATGGTCTGGTTGGCAAACATAAAATCGATGGGCTTAGCCTCGGACAATTGGTGTGGGGTTCTGACAAGCAAAACGTCTGTTTTGTCACCATTAGATTTGAGAAAAACTGAATTGAGCTAGGCTTTCACAGTTAACGGTGAGGACGACATGCAAAGACCAGATGCATTGATGGATGGTTTTGCGGGGATATAGATTTGGATGTCATCGACATAACAATAGAAGCTGAGATTGATGCTGCGCAGGATATGGCCAAGTGGTTTTATGTAAATACTGAAGAGGAATGGGCCGAGGACTGAACCCTGAGGAACTCCAGACAAAACAGCATGGATTTCTGAGTTACATTCTCCGAGGCTGACGAACTGCTTCTGGTCAGAGAGGTGGGAGTTCAGCCAATGCAGGACGGAGCCAGAGACCCCAAATCCCTTCAGTCGCTCCAGTAAGACTGGGGGGTCAATGGTATCAAAGGCTACGCTCAGGTCCAGGAGGACAAGAATACTTGACAAGCCTTCGTGTGCTATCTACTAGAGCAACCATATGGTACAAGTAATCAATGGTATTTTTAAAAATGCTTAGAGAGTCAGTTTTTTATTGATCTGACCGAGAAAGAACCATTGAACTATGTAGTTATTTTTAACAGATGTCCAGTCGGGAGAGGTAAGCAACTTACAAAATCTCAGAGCACCAGGGGCAATTCAGGCAGGACAATTAACCAAGACAGCTTGTCCTTGGACTGTAGAGTGGTGTGCTTGGCACCACTGTGGAAAACAGCCCTGTGGGCAATGCTTGACTGAATAAAGCACTAAACTACATATTAACAGTGTATTTTCATGATGTAGTAATTGGTCTACCCATCACCAAAAACTCACTAAAATTACAAAGACGGCCGTAATTTTGCTGCATGTGAGAGCCCAAGGATGTTGAGCTCCTCAATGATCAATGCTTATGTTTCAACGAAAAATGCCTGCACGTAACAGTTGAAATAGTAGTAACCGCATATGCAGTATTTTCCAAAAAGAACAGACATAATAGATCAGTCTGTCATATTTAAGCTGGAAGGAGCCATTGAGCTATATAACTCTCTTTAACAGTTATGCAGCATGGTGGAGTACGGCATCACCAGAGGCAATCATCTCAGCACCGGAGTAATTTGGTCAGGTCAATCAACCTAGGAAACATATCTTTGGACTATGGGAGGAAACAGGAGTACGTGGCGAAAACCCAAACGGACACGGGGAGAACACGCAAACTCCACACAGAACGGCACCCGAGTCGGGAATCGAACCGGGGTTCTTATTTCTGTGAGACGGAAACGCTAATTGCTGCAGCAGTGTGCCGTCCAATGGGGTATTTAAATCATATAATTGTACTATAACCTGACATTTTGACAAGTAACACGGAGTAGAGTTTGAATACGAACGCCGTGACATTTTGGACCTGAAACTATAAGGAGCAAAAACACGCATGTCCTTTTCTACAACATAACCACGGCAGTAATACGCATGAATTCATGCCCCCAGCAGGGCCCCAAGAGTCCAGCTTCCAAGACAACACTGCCATGCTATCCGCGTCTCCATTTACCCGCCTACGCAGCGTGTCTGTAGGTGTTAAAATTTGAATGCACAGTGGTCGAGAGCTTACTACAGTCTAAACCCGTTAGGTTTACACGCCTACATCGTTTGTCCAAGTGCTCTCGGATCAATTTCCTCTCCATACACTTCGACAATACCCACAGTGGGCCTCTTATAGGGGTGACTAGGCAGTGAGTAACGAGATTGGTATTTTCTTGAACTGGGAGGTAAAGACAAACAGATGTGTTCTTGAGCACTCTCCCTCCCGTATGCGAGCAAGATTTGGCCAATAAGCATAAAACTTGATTCAAAAGTCGCAATTATTCTAGGGTGGATTGATATCTCCTGCTTAACTGGCACTTGGCCGATAAAACACATATGCTCGCATTACACCTGTGTACATGTCAAAACTGCATCAGCCTCAACACTGCACCCTGGCTTGCAATAATATTAACATTCACATACTTACACAGATCAGCACAAAGTAACGCGGTTTTCAATGACACGATATTATACTACACTATGCATACACACATTCTATTATCTATAAAGTAACTGCTCGTTAATCCGTAGATGTCTGGGTCGAAGTAAACATGTGGCTGAGTGGGACGAGATTAAAGCAGTGTCAGCGATAATGGACGGGGCATACACAGTGTCTGGTATTGTGCATGACTTAACTAGGTCGACTCATCCTCAAACGAGCACCTTGTGTGGTGTGTAAACATCGCCACTAGGGAGACACAGGCAGCCGGGAGTGCTGCTGGTCACCCACCTCGTGTGCCGTGTCGACCTTCATTGGTGCTTGATAATGGCTCTTGACAGTTATGTCTGTTAGGGTCATATCTACTTTATTCAGTCGTGCTCTTCTAACGTGTGAAGGATGACCAGTCAGCATTAACGTTTAATGTGGGCCAGCACAATAACACATCCACGCTGACGATATGTCTTACTCCATGCAGCACACATACGAACAAACAACAAATCCCTCAAATGACATTTTTAGACCACTGCGGGCAAACGCCATTAAGACGGACCAATTCAGGACTGCAATACATAACGGTATGGTGTGGCCAGTTCCATAGCTGATTAACGATGTCTCGACAATGCTCATGTTTACACACCTGGCCAGCTGTTCATATAAGGCTATGTTGACCTACGGGAGGCCCAGGGTAGGTTCTGACCCCACTGAAACTCAGATTCCTAATTAAATATCAACCCGTGCATCGATTTAAGACGTGTTTGACAAAGACAAATTAATCATATCATATACGTATTGGTCGATTTTTGGTTAAATATGTTGTATGTAATTGGTATGTAAGTGGTTCACGTGTCCCACGTCATCAACCCCACTGAGCGTATGCTGATTAGATTCCGCACCAGCCATGGTCTGTGCGCAGCTTACCGCCATACCATGGGGTCTACGACACGACCCGTTATGCGACTGCAAACGACGACAGTCACACATTGTCAATTGCTGCCCTCGAACGAGGTTTAGAGGAGGCCTGAGGGCTCTCTGCACGCTCGTTGAGCAAAGCAAACGCTACAAGACGCTTGGGTCACATGACCCCTACAACCACTAAATGTAACACATTCACCATAGTGTAAAACATTCATTGATTAGCGAATCAAACAGTGACTGCAAATTGTGATAAATGCACAAATCACAATTATAGGCCAATCGTTAATTGCCTATTGCTGGGTTCATAGGGCAGTGCATCTCCCACACACAAAAACAAAGTTTTAATTTCCTTGTAAATCTATATATGCTGCTGGCACATTGATAATTCATTCCTATGGCAAGCACTGCTAGGGAATCCCTATAAGAGCTAATCGAGGCACATTATTATATAATAATATACACACAGGGGATACGACTACTGCTGTATCCAGCTTTAAGTGTCTCCCACAAACTGATATTGACCATGCATTATGGGCTCACTTTTTGTCAAATTATCCTTGAGAAGCCCACTGCTATGCACGACCAAACAATGTTGTTTGGTAACAGCAAACCACAACAAGAAAGGGCACCATTCGCCATAAACGGTAGTGCCATCACTATGATGCTTGAAACAGGCCAAGTGCATTTCAAGACCATAGGCTCTATGGAATATAAATGTCAGGAGATTTATAGGACAGACCAACGTGTTGCATTGGTCAAGGCACACGTTAGACGGGTTACGATGCTTTGATTAAAATCGACTCCATTAAGCAATCGTCAACAATTTATAATAATTTCATGCTGTCATATGTAGCCTATGGAGCAAACAAAACTGCTCAAACAAGACAGGCAATACAACCGAGGCACTAAACACAAGACTAAATAAATAAATTCTTGATTGTGAACAGTAATTTCATTAAGTCCCAGCAGCTGCTCTAGTTAGCTTTACGGCATTAGCATGGTAACAGAGCTTGACTTATATTGTGTTAACACAGCATTCTCGTTCCCCACCTTCCATCTCACAGACGTGTGTGCGAATAACCGAGCCTGTTTTGCTGCAACAGGAGCGTGTCAGGCCGCACCGTCACTCACCACTGAAGTAGGTCTTGGCGCGTAGGTAGCTGACGCTCAGGCGCAGGATGGACAGCTTGTCGAGTTTGGCCACAACGTCCTGGGGGAAAGGCAGCATGTTGGCCAGCCTCTCCATCTCCGAGTTGAGGCGGTCGCGGTGCCGCTTCGACGGGTTGGTCTTGACCAGCAGCCCACCTTCCATCTTTGGGCTAATAGAGAAGTAGACGTGTGAGCTGGAGGCGGCAACATCATCTTCCTCTCCTTTTCCTCATCTCCACCTCTTCTCTATCTCTTAGACTTGTGTTTTCACTTTCGTCTACTCGTTGTGTTATAATGAGCGGGATGGTTTCAGCGTCTACAAGCATATCAGTGTAATCTTTGCTGATTTTTACATGTGGAGTTAGTGGGCAAGCTCTGCACAGGAATTAATGTTACATTCAGAGCCAAAGGTTAATGAGAAATATAATGTTGGGGATTGTGTTAAGAGCCAAGTACAAGCAGAGGCCAAAAATATCTCACCACCGACTGTATAAATGCATTATAATACAAATACTAAGTAGGCTGTTGTTTTTAGCAGTCACCATCGTTTAATCCTAGAATCCCAGTTTATGATTAAAAAATATTACATAATTAACCCAATGGCATACCACAATAACATAAAAAGCATCAGCTCACCTACTACATACCTTGTGTTAAACAAATTGTGGCGACAATTACATGTTAGTATTTTTTAATTAATCATAATACAGTAACATTATAATCTTCAACAGCATAGGAAACTTGTATATAACTATTGTAAAAAAAAACTATATGTTAAGCACCATTTGCAATGGTCTTTAGTCTATCACATTTTTCTGTAATTTCCATCAGTTCGTTTTCATTGGTTATCATGAAGACTGCCATCAAAGGGAATGTCGTTGATATAGTAAGGAAGCATGTCAATTAGAACAACATGACCATAAAACCTAAATGTAATTATATCGGTTTTCACAACTGCTGTAAAAGAATTTCTTCATGCAGCGAGCAAATCTCGTACAAACAGTAACGTGAAAAATCAAGTTTGTTAAATCAGCATGAGAGAAACAAACTGTACACATTGAATTTCCTCGTTTCCTGCTACACTGCGATTCTCTGCAACAATTATACACCTAGCACCTTGTACAATATGTTTAATTTTAATTTATTGTTGCAAAGGTAAATAACAATGATTAATGATTACACATTGCATTAGGTGTTTTACAGCTCATAATTTATCTGACAAGTTAATCAATAGCACCTGGAAAATGAAGTCTAGGTTGTGTAACTACTATGATTATTGAAAACAAATTGCTTTCAAAATAATTGGTCGAGGGCATGTAGGTATAACAATGCGTGAGAGAAAATAACACTTTCACCACGAGCATAAACACAGGGCCACATGCACAAGTTGATAAAAACACATAAGCAATTTACTCCAAATGTTTGTCCTATTTTCATCAGATATCCCTTAAAATAGGATGAAAAGAAACATTTTCCAACACATACTTCTCACCCACAGTGTGTTCAATAATGATAATACAATTACTACTTCTGTATTATCAACACCCGGTTATCGCTGACGCCTCACAGCAAGAAGGTCCCGGGTTCGAATCTCTCGGCTCGGGTGCCTTTCTGTGTGGAGTTTGCATGCTCTCCCCGTGTCCGCGTGGGTTTTCGCCGGGTACTCCGGTTTCCTCCCACAGTCCAAAAGCATGCTCCTGGATAGGTTGATTGGCTCGCAGACTAAAATTGTCCCGCAATGCCCGGCAATGGACTGGCGTCCCGTCGTCGGGTGTATTCCTGCCTTACGCCCTGTGTTTCCGGGATAGGCTCCGGCTTCACCGTGACTCTATATAGGATTAAGCGGTTTCAGATAATGAGAGATGAGATATACAGAGTCGCATTTATACAGAGAGAGGTGAAGTTGGAGGCAATGGCTCTTCAAGCAGATATAAAGGCCAAATAAAAATCTGGATAACAGATGGAGACTGCACTTTACACCATGATAATAATTAATCAAACGTTAAACATATTCATAGCTTCATAGGGAAATCAAAAAAAGGTTATCCATTGTCAGGCTCCAGTAAAGGCGGCACGGTGGCCCAGTGGGTAGCGCTGTCGCCTCACAGCAAGAAGGTCCAAGGTTCGAATCTCGGCTTGGGTGCTTTTCTGTGTGGAGTTTACATGTTCTCCCCGTGTCGGCGTGGGTTTTTGCCGGGCACTCCGGTTTCCTCCCAGAGTCCAAAAAACATGCTGCTGCATACAATGAGATGAGATGAGACAAAATTGCCCGCAGTGCCCGGTGATGGACTGACGTCCCATCGTGGGTATATCCCTGCCTTACGCCCTGTCTGCCGGGATAGGCTCCAGCTCACTGCGACCCTGTACAGGACTAAAGCAGTTTCTGACAATGAGATGAGAGCTCTAGTAAAACGTGCACTAAACGACAATATCTGACCTTGTACACGTGTCCGTTTGCACAAACACACACGCCTGCCCTTAAAAAAAATTTCATACGCTGGGAGCTGGATATCTGCACACGTGTGGGTGTAACCTGCGGTGACGGTGCTATATTTGGCCATTTCCATCGATGTTTATAATTTGTTCAAAAGGTTAGATAAATCCTTATATTCATGCAAGAATACTTGTGCAGGAAACACCGTGGAACAAATTAGAAATAGTTTTATTAATTTTACAGTTTACTGTGGTGAGAAATATTTCGTGAATCCTTCAGAATCGTTTGTATTTCTGCATGAACTTAATCTCTATGTGTTATGAGAAGTCCTAATAATACAGAGAAATTGAGTAAACAAATAGCACACGAAAATATTTACTTTTTTCATTTACATATTCAGCAAACTAATCCAACATGTAATTTCTCTGTCGAGAAAAGTTAGAGAACCTTTACATTCAGTGACTGGTACACCCCTTTGAACAGCAATAACTTCAACCAAACGTTTCCTGTAATAGATAACTCCTGAACATCGGCTTGAGTGGAGGTAGTTCTGTAAGGAGGAATAGGCCATGATTCCTCCTTACAGAATTTCTTCAACTCAGGAATTAGATGAAGATATGATCACATTTTACGTTACATTTATGCAGAAACACAGAAAATTATAAAGGGATCACAAACTTATTCTCACCACTCATCTCATTGTCAGAAACCGCTTGGTCCTATAGAGGGTACGTGGTGAGCCGCGGCCTATCCCAGCAGACACAGGGCGCAAGGCAGGGATACACCCACAATGGGACGCCAGTCCATCACCGGGCACTGCGAGCAATTTAGTCTGCAAAGCCAATTAACCTATGCAGCAGCATGTTTTTTGGACTGTAGGAGGAAACCGGAATGCCCGGCAAAAACCCACGCGGACACGGGGAGAACATGAAAACTCCACATAGAAAGGCACCCGAGCCCAGATTCGAACCCGGGCACTTCTTGCTGTGAGATGACAACGCTACCCACTGGGCCACTGTGCCGCCCTATTCTCACCAATGTATTTCAAAATAAAACCAACCTACACTGAATAAGTACGACGAGCCTGCACATATCACATTGCACACTGCAGTAGCAACAGATTATCATTATGCCATCCAATTTAATATTACACTATGAAAACTACTTTTCCAAACATAAATGTTGTTAAGCAGGTTGGGTGTGTATGTTGGCCACACCACTACTCTATCATGAAGGAAAACAGACGTAAGAGGTGCTCACGAACAACACTGGCCCATGCAGTTCATTTATAGAGCCCAGAAAAGGTCAAACGTATAGAACCAGACTGCAACCCCAAAGAAAACATCAAAATTTGCATGATATCAGCATTAAGATTTTTTGCACGCTGCACAGCCCCTTTCCTTTTCATGGAATTTTTACAACTACAGTACAGCAGCACCACAGGTAAAACAATAATACATGGAAATGCTGATGTACGATAAATGTATTCAACATTGTATAAGTATGAAATGCAAAAAACGCCCATTCGGGATACATGCCAGCATAAAAAAAACCCACTGGAAAAATTATCTGCCAGTGCTGAAATATTATTGGGTGGAAAGGTAAGACTTGTTGCAAACAGCACATTACTTTAGTGTTTTCGGGCTGTACCGTGTGTTTGCCATGATGTCCAGTGGTTTCCTCCATGTGCTGACATCATCTTCAGGAACTGAATTCCTAAAGAAATTCCCAGCACGTGCAGTGAAACGTCAGACATCATGCCGAAGAACATACGGTGTCGCCAGAATACCCACCCGAGAGCTCTATACCATGCTGTATTGCATCAAAACTCGACAGGCAGTTCACGTAGTACAAGATGGCTTCTAAAATATGTCCTACGTGGTGGGCTTTATTTGTTTAAAGTAAGATACCACACATTCCACTAAACGTAACATGTCAAAACTACTTTTGAGCTTCACTCAATCCTATTTCAAGACTGGGTGAATTACACACCACCATGATAACACCTTGGTGGTTCCTCTACAGAAGTGCAAGACAGTGTCACAGATGAGATATGCACGCTGTACAGTAATCATAGCGCTCACAACATTCAGATGGGTCACGGTAATCCAAACACTGTAATTGACAGCGTATTGATACACCGCGAGACAGTGCAAGTGCTAGCGATATTATGTAGGTCACGGTAATCCAGAGGCACCTACCACTTAACAGTGCCCAACCTACAGTGTGGTTATGCTGCAAATGAAGACGCGTTTATGTGATGTAGAGGCGATATAATTGGCAGCATATCGATATCAAACGAGGCTAGACCGTAGGTGACTAGAAACCCGATGGGTCACTTTGACCCAGACATTAATTTAATTGACAGACAGAAGTGGAATGACGGACAAACTAATCAGGTCCTGTTTAAACCCCAGTCTGGCTTCCTATGTACCTGTTCGAGTAAATTATATTGGGCAGAGGGCCGTTTGATTGTTCGAGGGAGACCGGGAGAGAGAGATATCAAATGACATTTGCCGAGAACAGACAGCCAGGGGAAGAAATCAAGAAAGAGAGAGCCAGACAGCTCGGAGACTCAACACTTGACTCGACCCAAACCAATGACCTTGCAGACACGACATTTCAGATGTCGAGACACCGTCTGCAGAGAAAGACAGAGTCTGTGGAGAGAGACAGACACTGAGAGAGGGCGACCCGGTCACGCTTCTTGCCATGGCACGCACACCGTAGCTGGAGCATAGCAATGCAGCACGATCGACTCGATAGCACAGAACAGGTACGATCGACTCGGACAAAGGACAAGGTGCAGCACTATTATCTCGGACAACGGACAAGGGTGAGGTGCGATCGACTCATGATCAGGGCTGACTCCGCTGTCTCAACAGCGACCGAGCAGAGTTCACGTGAGACCGCTGACTACGGCTATGTGTGCATCAGACATCACTTCACAGTCACACACTCATAGATCTACGTATACCCACAAGCACGCGCTATTCTGTAATAATAATAATTGCACTTATAGAGCGGTTTTCACCCGAGGGTCACAAAGCCCTGCAGAGAGCTATGAAGAGAAGGACATGTCAACAACAACATCAGGGCAGTTCAAATTAAAGTCAAGAAGAAGCAACAAATTATAGGACGATATAAGCAATATTTTTAAAAAGAAAATAATTCTTAACAAACAAGGAAGAAATGTTTCCCAGCAGGCGCAGGTCGGCAGACAGCCATCGTCCCAGCACGATAAAATTGAACCGCATCAACAGTCCTAGCCAACAGGCTTGAAAGCCTTACGGAATAAGTGAGTCTTGAGACGAGATTTGAAGATGCCCAGGGACTCAGCTGATCTAATCTCCAATGGAAGGGCATTCCATAGTCTGGGAGCAGCGCGAGAAGGCTCTGTCACCCATCGAATGAAGGTGCGATCTGGGCACATTGTAGCAAACCCATATTGAAGGATCGGAGTGGTCGGGTTAAGGAGGATGCCTGAAGTATGTCACTGATGTATGTCCTAGCAGCGCCAGTGAGAGTCTTGTAGGTGAGGAGGAGAATCTTGAATTCAATCCAGTATTTAACTGGTAACCAGTGGAGAGACATCAGCACTGGGAATATGTGATCGTGGATGAGTGTGCGGGTGAGGACTCTAGCAGCTACATTCTGCACACATTAGAGATGATTGATCAGCTAGGCAGGGGTGTCAGGGAGCAGTACATTGCAGTAATCGATTCGTGAGGAAATCTCATCTCATTATCTGAAACCGCTTAATGCTATATAGGGTCACAATCCTATATAGGGTCACGGTGTGCCGGAGCCTATCCCGGAAACACAGGGCGTAAGGCAGGAATACACCCGACGACGGGACGCCAGTCCATCGCCGGCCATTGCGGGACAATTTTAGTCTGCG
>JAZEWT010000003.1:35304503-35370131 GCA_036362905.1 Mordacia mordax | reverse complement strand
AGATTCGAACCCGGGACCATCTTGCTGTGAGGCGACAGCGCTAACCACTGGGCCACCGTGCCGCCCTCTGAATCGTTACGTTATTCGTATATGCCTCAGCTAGAGGTTTTTTTTTAGCTGCAGTAAATTTTGGTGCGCGCTGACAAACGAGGCGCGGCTGCCAGAGGCGGAGAGCCGTACCCGGCTCCCTCGACATGAAGCCTTCCGTGCAGCGCTTTGTGACCCTCGGGTAGAAAGAGCTCTATAAATACTACTATTATTAATACTGTTATATCGACGAGTAGTCATTGATGTAGCGAGCACACACACACACATGCGCATACTTGAGCATATCCACATTCTCTCACACACACCGGCCACATTCATATTTAAAGCGCAGGCCAATGTTGCAAGTTGACGCGAGTTCTATTAAAACAATGTTTCCAGCGGCAGAGAAATCAAATGGAAACGGCAATTATTACGCTGAGTACCGACATATACAGAAAGCAACTTCAGTCTTATGTTTGCAGCAGTGGGATAAACTTAGTGTACGTATCAAGTGTTGCTTGGGCTGGTTGTGGGAGCCTGAACACAACAAGTGGGCAACACGATAGAGCAACGGTAACAATGCCTTTCCGTGTGGAGTTGGCATGTTCTCTCCCTGTTCTGCGTGAGTTTCCTCCGTCTTCTTCAGTTTACTTTCCACAACTAAAAACACCAATTAATTGGCTGATGGAATCATAATATATAGGAAGCAGTGTCTAGCGAGTTGGCGCCAGCATACTGCCTGGTTGACTCCTCCTCCCCCCCTCTCTGCGCCTACCTCGCTGTGTCTCCACATTCCGTGTCTCGACCATAATCAGGCGTGGAATTTGCGTGTGTTAGAAATTGTATTTTATTCTTCTCATCTCATCTCATTATCTGAAACCGCTTAATCCTATATAGGGTCACGGTGAGCCGGAGCCCATCCCGGAAACACAGGGCGTAAGGCAGGAATACACCCGACGACGGGACGCCAGTCCATCGCCGGGATTTTATTCTTATTAAATGTAACATTATCCGATGAAAAATGGATCCTCCTGCCAGCAGAATGAGACACAGACATTGCTTTGGAAGTGTTTATGGAGCTGACAGCGTGCCTATAAAATGCCTCGGTTGAATTAATAGCAGCTGCCGGCATTGCAGGTCAGCAGCAGACAAAACACCCAGCCGCCTCTATCACACTGTGAGACCATTGTTTTGGAAAAAAAGTGGTTGCCTGGCCAACACATTTGCAGGTCAGTGGCCAATGTGTATAATCTCTCATCTCTCATCTCATTATCTGAAACCGCTTAATCCTATATAGGGTCACGGTGAGCCGGAGCCTATCCCGGAAACACAGGGCGTAAGGCAGGAATACACCCGACGACGGGACGCCGGTCCATCGCCGGGCATTGCGGGACAATTTTAGTCTGCGAGCCAATCAACCTATCCAGGAGCATGCTTTTGGACTGCGGGAGGAAACCGGAGTACCCGGCGAAAACCCACGCGGACACGGGGAGAGCATGCAAACTCCACACAGAAAGGCACCGGAGCCGAGAGACTCGAACCCGGGACCTTCTTGCTGTGAGGCGTCAGCGCTAACCACTGCGCCACCGCGCCGCCCGTGTATAATCTGTGAAGCCTATTCCAACGGTTTAATTGCGTCTGCGTTTTGGAGCAACAAGAACAATAGCAATTTCATTTCGAAAGTAATATTTGCCAGTTAGCCGTCCGAATATTAATGGAACCTGCCATATTTTGATAGTACAATATTTGAAAGTTACTACTGTATAGTACTTTAAAAAAACATGGTTATCCTGTTGTGTACTACATTCCAGTGATAGTAGTTCCAATGCACAGAGACCACACAAGTGGTGTGATAATAACGTCCTCTAAAAACACAGCTATGCATTCAATTAGCACGAATACAATGATATGATCCACGAGTGACATATAACTGAAAGGGTATGGAATCAGTGGCCCACAATGACTCATAATCTGTTATAATTGAAAACCTGCCAAGCCACATCAAACGATGAGAATCATACCCAAGGTGGTTTGTGGCTGTGACACTAATTTCAGATGAACCCCAAGACGGCGATATCAACAAAAACGGTAAAGAAAAGGCGGTTTACATCAAATGCACGTTCATAAAGCTTCTGAGCAAGGCAGACCACCAAAGGTGAGTGGTACACAGACTGTAGAGGCCCAACCCTCACTCAGCACGTATTCTATAAACAGTTTTACTTCTTGCGCATGAGAGGGCCCAGCAGGAATGTGGCTGTGGCTCGGAATGCCGCTTTGTTTATTTTCCAGGGCTATGCTGTTGCAGGGCTTTCTCACAGCCAGGGTTTGCTTGGCTGCTGGAATCAGAGCAGGTGAAAGTGCATCACGACTTGTTATTGAGGAATAGCATGGTAGCTTTTTTATTTAAACAGCAAAACTGTAGACACAACGCTCACCTGAGAGCCAGGCGCAGGGAATGTAGGATGGCGGATGACTCGCTTGAAATACTTTTCTGCTTCAAATGGTTAATGTGGAGTTAAAGGAGATCAGTTAAAAAGTAAACGAGCTGAAATGCAGAAGTTGTTCAAACGAAGTGGTCCATGAAAAGATTTTGTTAGTGCTGATGTCCTTTCAAAAATAATTCACATCGTTGTTAAGCTAACTGATGAGAATGTTGATGTTTTAAGTCAACATAACCCAATTTATCACAAAATGAAATGTATATTGATGCAAATCAATCATGTACAGTATATGTTGGACTCTCTTCTGTTCACCAGTGCGTTTAACACCACGATTAGATTTGACTTCTATGAGAAACACAATCTTCCAAAAGCCCTTCTTGCAACGACAACCAGATAGTGTCCTGTGCGCTGATACCTGTGCGTGTTTGAGGTCACATTCAAGGGGTGACAGGTGTAATCCTTAAATAACAGCTGCAGGAAAGGGACGCATTGTTTTCAGAATTAAAACGGCACGGCGTACGCTTGAGCGGACACAATAGCTAAGCTGCGACAGTAACGTCCACCAAACATCCTGCTTGATGGTAGCTCTAAGGTATACCTCGAATGGGGCGGCTTAAGCAAAAGTCACGCCTTGCTTTACCCCGCATTGCACTACAGTGCTGGCACAAAGACAAAGACCCCCCTTATAGCCTCGACTTACTGCTGCGGCAAATGCTTTTAGCGAATATCAATAAAGTTCGGCTCGGCGCACGTGCTGGTGGGTGGCCTAACCCATGCCCTGCAACGTTTGTCTCCCGAGTGGCGATGTTTACGGCACCCCATAAGGAACTCGTTTGGGATTGAGTCGACGTAGGGGGTGTCCATGACTGGTGTTGGTCATGAGCCGTAACGCCGACATTACCTCGCGGTCTTTGTGTATATAACAAGTGCTAGCACTGTACACATACCGAAACGGAGAACGATCTATGGTCCAGCCCCGTGTGGGAACAACCACGTGATTGATTTATGGAGGAGTCGGTTGTGGAGGTGTGGCAAACGCACACACACCGCGCGTCAGAAAGCCTTCTGTGACAGATGTCACAGGCACACAAGCGTTCACTTTTGTGGCTACCTGTGAGATGTTGACCGCCCACCCCTGTGCGAGGATGTTGAGGGCGCCGTCAGAACGTTCACTCATGGTTACTGTCAATGCGTTTAGAACGCGTGCACCGAGCATTCTCAGTTTCAACGAAATCAGGTACATTTTTCGTTACCAGGTGAATGTCAAGTGAGAGAAGGAGGCTTTTGTTTTTCAAAGGGAAACCTGAGCGTGGGGCGGTGCGGTGGTGCGGTGAATAGCCCTGTCGCCTCACAGCAAGAAGAACCTTTCCCTGTAAAGTTTGCGTGTTTTCCCCGTGCCCGCGTGGGTTTTCGCCGAATACTCCGGCTTCCTCCCACCGTCCAAAAACACGCTACTGCCTTGGTTAGTTGGCCAACTGAGTAAACTGCCCACAGTGCCCTGCGATGTACTGGCATCATATCCCGGGTACAGTATTAAGCGGGCATTCGTGTTGATGAAGATGTGGGTCGAGGATAGCCAACGTTGTCATTGCTCGTGCAGTGCGCCGTGACGTGGCAAGACGGGCGGTTCAAACAAGAGCAGGAAAGGTTTTTTACCGGCGATTATGCAGCAGTGTTAAGATCTTAACACCTGCAGAATTGCCAGGCAGTTATGCAGGTGTTAAGATCCCAAACACCAAAATAGACACATTTCACAATGTGTCCAGTTCGCAAAAGCCACACATACTAGTGGCAAAATATGCAAACAGGTAGCTTTGATAACCTATGCATTGTCCTTCAACTGACCGACCTTCACCAAGCAATGGCTTCCTTTTTGAGCCTATTTGCCAGTGTCAGCCATTACCAAAAGGCAGTCAACTCAGGACAATGCAGTATCAATGCTTATAGCTTAGATGGAGCTGTTAAGGCTATGGGTACTTTTTGGCAGTATACATATATATAAGAGTAGGAAAGGGTTTTACCGTATCTGGCAATTATGCGGGTGTTAAGATCTTAACACCTGCATTAAGATCTTAACACCTGCATAATCGCCAGATCTTAACAGCTGCATAATCGCCAGATCTTAACACCTGCATAATCGCCAGATACGGTAAAACCCTTTCCTACTCTTATATATGTATACTGGCAAAAAGTACCCATAGGTTCAAACAAACTTGACGGTGTGCTATGAAAACGGAAGTCCTACACCTGCTAGACTGTGACATGGCCAGGAGGTGGCAGCACAGCAGACCATTGACCATTTACGCCCTGATGTCCAAACATCCAAATTGAGGACACTCCTGATTACAAATGTTTTAGACTATTACGCACAAAGATTTCCTTGATAAATAATATAAAAAGTGTGTTTAAATAAATATGTTCCTGGCCTCAAAGCACTTGCACAAACGTTGAATTCATGAAATGATGGTACTGTGCTAAGAAGTCAAATCAATATTCTTGACGTCTCAGCACACACAATTTACATTTTATATTAAGTTCACACAGTGCTGTTAAAATGTATAACCTCACCGCGAACGAAAATTGAATAGTCACCAAGCATCCGATTGTTCAACCCTCATGAAATAAATCTCAAGATTTCCTGAAACTTTCCTGGCAAGAAGTAATATGTTGATACAAAGCAACCCCAGTGCCTGTTTGAGAATTAAACCTTGACTCCCTTTTTACTTTCACAAATATGTGTTTTCTGCAATACAAGTAAGTTCGTATCCATAAATTGCAAAAGTGCAGAAGACCGTGATTTTTACCAACGTTTAACGTTCTGAATGGTATTGCTTTTTTAGGTTAAGAGCCACTTTTACTGATACCAGAAGTTCACAGTCAATGCACTGATGTAGGTTTTCATGACTTGATTTTTGAGAATTGCTCTCCGTAGATGTTTTTTTTTGGGGATAGCGAGAAGGAACACTCATAACACTCGTCATGACAATCCCAAAAGAACACCTACGGAGAGCAATTGGCAATATGAAGAATGTACACAGTGGTAAGACTAGGGTACGAAACCATATTCCCCTCTCTCTCAAATATTTAATATTTTTAGCGCTGTATTGCCATGTAAATTAGCACGTTAAATGTGTGATGCGTATTTTTCAGAGCAATTGGCCTATTTGTCATGATATTCCACTACAATGCAGCTGCTCTCCCTGTGAAATTTACAAAAGTGCAGGCGTAGTACAATACATTAATTGGACCAGAGCACGACTCAGTGTTGAGCAACAATACGTGAACTCACTAATAGTTATATTAAACAGTTGCTGATGTCTGTCTGTCCAGTCAGGTGATACCCCCTCCGCGTTTGTATGTGTGTCTTGTATACGTAACTTTCCCTACGTGTGTCTGTGTATTACATAGTATGAGTATGCATAGACCCGGGTAGCGGTGCGAGTTTGCGTGGCAGACCAAAACACCTGGGTCGCGCCTGGAAAACCCCCGTTAGGAAAAGGTGGAGAATGGTAGAAGGGTTGCAGCTTCTCGCTTCTATAAAGGCAGTCTGAAAGTGCCAAGACTGCAACATAACGGACCTTGGAGGAAGCACCACACCGGCCCACGTGAATCGCAAAGGGGAGTTATCCGGCACTCCGGTTATGACGTGGTGACCAAGGCGTCCAAGCTGTTGTTAGTCTCTGTCAAGATTTGTGTGATTATAGACACGAATCCTCTGCATTGGTGATGGCGAAGACTCCACAATGAGTTCGAGCAAGTCTCGGCTAAAGACAAAGCTTTAAAGCAGGCGCACTTTAGTTTTATTCTTGTTCTAATATGGGAAGCACAGGGAGACAAGGGACGGCTCAGAGACGAGGAGAGACACAGAGACGAGGGGGAGACATGAAGACGAGGGGAGTCACAGAGAAACAATGGGTAACATAGACACGAAGACACAAAAATAGACAGATAAAGACATAGAGACAATGTAGTACTTGGATAGTCAACTCTGATATTGATAGGTTTTAACCATTTAACTTTCTAATAGATTTCATTAATATATATAAGATAATGTGTACAAAATAACTTGGACATCATGTATCACAACGATGTATAACCTGATTGAGGCCCGAGAATAAGGCCCAACAGTCTAGTAACTGCATAAATATGTATGGTGTCTTGGCGGGGAACCCTCCAAGGGAGTCGACCTCAATCGCAATCCCCGCCAGACACCCGGGGGTTGACTTGCGCATGAGGTCATGTGGCGCCGGCATCCAGAGCTTCAGCGGTGGTATAACGATTTCACCATCACTCAGCGATGCACCCACCCAGCCAGCGACAGATGAGCAGAGGCCTTCTGCTCCAGAGAACCCATCACCACTGGGTCACAAAGCGCTGCACAGAACTGCGGAGAGAAAGGCACATCAACAACGAGATAAGAACGGCAAATCAGCAATTACGGTTTTTTATTTGGAAATTTTTTTTTTACAAATCCGAGCTGCGGAGAGAACGGCATGTCAACAACATCAGGACAGTTCAGCTGAAAATCAAATATTAGCAACAAATTATAGAAAGACATAAAAGAAGTGAAAAAAAATTCTGCAACAAACAAGGTAGGAATAAATGTTCTCGAATAGGTGCAGGTCGAAAGAGAGCCATCATCCCAGCACGACAACACTGAGCCGCATCAATAGTCCGAGCCAGAAGACTTGAAAGCCTTACAGAACAAGTCAGTCTTGAGACGATATTTGAAGATGCCCAAGCACTCAGCTGATCGAATCACCAATGGAAGGGCATTCCAGAGTCTGGGAGCAGCACGCCAGAAGGCTCTGTCATCCATTGAATGGAGCTGTGACCTGGGCACATGCAAACAAGCCCGTATTTGAGGATCGAAGTTGTCGTGGTGAGGAGGGTGCCTGCTGTAGGTCACGGATGTATGTCAGAGCAGCGCCAGTGAGACCCTTGTCGGTGATAAGGAGGACCTTAAATTCAATCCTGTATTTAACAGGTAACCAATAGAGAGACTTCAGTACTGGGTATATGTGATCGTGGATGGGTGTGTGAGTGCGGACTCTAGCAATCGCATTCTGCACACGTTGGAGACGACTGATTAGGTAGGCAGGGGTGGCAGGGAGCAGTGCATTGCAGTAATTGATTTTTGAGATGTAAATGTGTATTAGCTTCTCAGCATTAGCGGGTGACAGGATGTTGCGCAGTCTGGCTGTATTTCTGAGATGTAATAGGCTACCTTCGTCACCTTGTTGATGTGTGTCTCGAACGTGAGTGAGGAATAAAGAGTCACACCTCGACTCTAGACTGCCTTAGCAACTTCAGTGGTCTAGTCGTCAAGCATCAATTGGATAGGTTCAGCTTTGGACAACGCCGATGGACCGGCGTCCCGTCGTCGGGTGTATTCCTGCCTTACGCCCTATGTTTCCGGGATAGGCTCCGGCTTCACCGTGACCCTATATAGGATTAAGCGGTTTCAGATAATGAGAGATGAGAGATGAGAGCTTTGGACAATTGTTGCGGTGTTCCGATAAGCAAAACTTCTATTTTGTCGCCATTTAGTTTTAGAAAATTTGAATTGAGCCAAGACTTCTCAGTTGACAGTGAGGCTATCATGCAAAGACCAGACGCATTGATGAATTACTTTGACTTTGCTAGAAGAAACTAAATATAGCAGTTCTCAAAAAGACGTAAAAATTATCTTCCCTCTCATCCCGATATTTACTTGACTTTACAAGCCGAACGATTATAGCAATGCTGCTAAAGGTTGTGACTTTACGAAGGGTAATCGAAACGTACAAACCCCTTAATCAAGCTCAGGACAAGTTGTGGCACGCACTATTGTGTTTTTTTTTGGCAAGTCAGTTGGACCTTGGGACGACCCGGGAAAAGGTTCGAATCTCATTTTGCACGTGATATATTACTTGGCTAATAATGAAACCAACATGATTTGGTTCATAGTGTAATGGTGAGTGGATTATGCAATAGAAAAATAAAAAAAATATGTCTCGTGTCGACAGTCTGTTGGTGTAAGTGCTGCGTTAGCGAGGGGGTGGTGTTACTAGGACCACATCCGGCCGCCTTTGACTCTCCAGTGGTGACATTTGCGCGCTGTATGATATTACTCCTCTAAAACTGAATTGACTTCAGAGAGATACAGGGGATGCAGATAATGTTATTGTTGCTGAGATACCGTCCTCTCCACAACTCTGTGCAGCACTTTGTGACCCCCGGGTGAAAAGCGCTTGAGAAGTGCAATTATTATTATAACCAGCACTTGTGTTGGCTGTGGCTATAATCGTGTGATAAGATCGTTGGGCATTGTACGAAGGTCTGCACTCACACGCAGCAACACCTGTACTCAAACACCCACACGATTTTAACGAATACTGAGGCCTGATGTTGAGACTTACAGTTAATCCAAGACACACAGTTCACAATTGCATTAGCACACAAGAGTCCGTTATTAGTGTTTACTGAAACAACAAATATTTCTGTAGATAGAGAGCCTTTCCTACTCGTGCCCTTGGCACTAGGTGTTTGCACAGGTGCTTGCATCACTAGCCGTTCGTGTACGGTTTGAAGCATTGTGTTATTCTATTATAATTACTGTTCTCCATCCCAGGCAGATGGTCAATTTATTCATAGCCAGAGTGACTTAGGCCGTATGATTAAATTCGGCAATGCAATATTTTATTGTTTTTTTTTTGTACGCTGGTGTTCTGCGGGTGTCACGGCCCAGTGAAAGCTGCGCATTCCAATCGGGTTGACTGCAACACTCGCAACCGCCGTGGCCTCCGCTCGATCCGAGCAGCTTGGAAACGCCTCGTTGACAGTTACTCAGTGTCGTCGCTCAGCTTACCGCACGGACAAGTCCAAGCTCAAATGGCTTGACACTCCACCAGTGAAGACCACAGCCCACGTGACATGGTGGCAGTGAGATCAGAAATGGTGTCAGTGAGATCAGACGTGGTGTCAGTGAGATCAGATATGGTGTCAGTGAAATCAAACGTGGTGTTAGTGAGATCAGACGTGGTGTCAGTGACATCAGACGTGGTGTCAGTGAGATAAAACATGGTATCAGTGAGATCAGACGTGGTGTCAGTGAGATCAAACGTGGTATCAGTGAGATCAAACATGGTGTTAGTGAGATCAGACGTGGTGTCAGTGAGACCAGACGTGGTGTTAGTGAGATTAGACATGACAGCAGTGAGATCAGACATGACAGCAGTGGGATCAGATATGGTGCCAGTGAGATCAGACGTGGTGTCAGTAAGATCACATATGGTGTCAGTGGAATCAAACGTAGTGTTAGTGAGATCAGACGTGGTGTCAGTGAGATCAAACATAGTATCAGTGAGATCAGACGTGGTGTCAGTGAGATCAAACGTGGTGTCAGTGAGATCAAACATGGTGTTAGTGAGATCAGACGTGGTGTCAGTGAGGTCAGACGTGGTGTCAGTGACATCAGACATGACAGCAGTGATATCAGATATGGTGTCAGTGAGATCAGACGTGGTGTCTGTAAGATTAGACGTGGTGTCAGTGACATTAGACATGACAGCAGTGCTATCAGATATGGTGTCAGTGAGATCAGACGTGGTGTCTGTGAGATCAGACGTGGTGTCAGTGAGATCAGGCGTGGTGTCAGTGAGATCAGACATGACAGCAGTGGGATCAGATATGGTGTCAGTAGGATCAGACGTGGTATAAGTAAGATCAGACGTGGTGTCTGTCTGTAAGATCAGACGTGGTGTCAGTGAGATCAAACGTGGTGTCAGTGAGATCGGATGTGATGTCAATGAGATCTGAATAAGGAGAGAAGTCCGCTTCCTGTGCAATTGAACTCCATGCAACTGGCAGAACTGACTGAACGCCTCACTTTCACTTAAATTATTGAACGCTGGATAAATCGTATCGCTGTTAATTTTTTTCGAGTGCAGTTTCATAGACGTGTACCTCATGTTTTAGTTCTCAAATTTGTCCACCTCACGAGTTACATTCGTTTAATTCAAATGGTGATTGCGCCCAGAAATCCATTGCGAAGTGGAAAATGTCCATGATTTAATGTCTCATCTCATTTCATTGTCAGAAACCACTTAGTCCTGTACAGAGTCGCGGTGAACCGGCAGGGATATACCCACGATGGGACGTCAGTCCATCACCGGGCACTGAGGGCAAGTTAGTCTGCGAGCCAATTAACATATGCAGCAGCATGTTTTTGGATTGTGGGAGGAAACCGAAGTCTCTCATCTCATCTCATTATCTGAAACCGCTTAATCCTATATAGGGTCACGGTGAAGCCGGAGCCTATCCCGGAAACACAGGGCGTAAGGCAGGAATACACCCGACGACGGGACGCCGGTCCAAGGAAACCGAAGTGCACGGCGAAAACACACTACGACACAGGGAGAACATGCAAACTCCACATAGAAAGGGCACCTGAACCGAGATTCGAACCCGGGACCTTCTTGCTGTGAGGCGACAGCGCTACCGACTGGGCCATCGTGCCGCCCGCAAGTAATGTTATGAATCGCAATATTTGAGGGGTTATCTGCGAATTTACTCCACTTATGTGTCTGGAAAAATGTGGATAATTGAGTTCTGGATAAGAGAGGTTCTGTGTACTGTATTACCCCAGTTGTATAGTGCTGGTTGGAACCGATAAGCCTGTCTTTGTTGTATGGAACTATTTTTTTCTAAAGGGTAGTTTGATTGAAAATGATAACACAAATAGAACTATTTTGCAGTAATCACCTTTTTTCTCATCTCATCTCATTGTCTGAAACCGCTTAGTCATATACAGGGTCACGGTGAAGCCGGAGCCTATCCCGGCAGACACAGGGCGCAAGGCAAGGATATACCGACGATGGGATGCCAGTCCATCGCCGCACCTTTTTTTAAAGGTTATACCTATATTGGAATGTATGACCAATCCCCATATGGGGAGGATTTCGCCTGTTCTTTTTTACGTGATCTATTCTTATTTGAGAGAAGCAAAACGGATATTAATATCTGTTGGCTGTAGTGTATAATCATCTATATATAAGGTGTATAGAAAATAAATAGCCTGTGCTCCGGCAGAGGAACGTGTAAGTTTCACAAATGGCTCAGAAATACCAATTGGGAGGCATATATATAAACTCAGTGTTTGTAAATGTTCTACTGTACTGCACTTTATGCTCGCTCTTTGAAAAAAACACCAGGAGGTGTTTATGGTAAATTTCCAAGATAAACTTTAAAGTGCAATAGTGCCACCTAATGGAAGTTAGAGTTTCAAATCAATCGAATTTTCGGTTTCGAACAAGTATAGTTACATTAAAGTATACGTTGGTTGTTCTAGTGCAATATTTTTTATGGTAATTGTTAATATAAAAGAAATCTAAATTCAACATGAAAACTTGAATATCCAGACGTCACTAAAACATCCTATTTTCACAAATGTATATTAAAATAATGGATTTAGGTCTGTTTTCCTGTAAACACATATTTTCCTACATACTGTCAACGATCAAACTATGATATAGAAACATTGGTTTAAATAATTGCAATTTGTAAAAATTAAACAAATTACTCTGCAAAGGCGTTTGCAATTTATGGTAGAGGGTTAAGTGCAATCGTGGGAGAAAGGCGCAGAGGGCACACGATTTAACAGAACATGAATTGATATGCACGGCATGTTGCAGAAGGTGTTCTATCCGGTATTACACTGTACCTGTTTAATGCACATTGAGCCACCGAGCACAGCTGTGTTGAAATAGGCGTGAGACCGCTTCCCACGCAGATCCAGTCACACCTGGCCAGAGGAGAATGCACCCATTGTGCACAGGAGGACAGGAGTTCATGGCAAGGGTGAGCGCAACTGGGACACATGTATTCCATGATGCCAGAATGCACGATATTATGCGCCACCTGTCTGAAGTTGAGATATTATTAAATGAACGCTGCTTTAATTTTTAATGAGGCATATGTTGCATGGGGCATAGCAACTGGCATTCACTGGTTTAGGCACTTCCCTATCAACCTAGAATCCGGCGTTTGATTCGCCGACTAGACATAAACAGAAAACAGTGCCGCTGCTGTCATTATGAAAGTGATGGTAAATTGGGAGTATTGATGCATGAGAGTCTTCAGAATTTATTTCGCAGTACCCTGCCTTGCGATGCTTGGGTAATCTCATGTTAAGGAGTGTGTTACACGTGGAAGTAATCAAACATCTGGGAGGAAAACTCAACATTACAACAATAGGCTTATTCCGTATGTAAATGATGATTGCTTTCTAAAGCTGTTCTTTCAGGATAGCCATGTCGAGCGTTTCCTCCCCTTCTGCCTCGACACGGCAATTCAGAAGAACAACTTTGGAAAACAATCATCGCGAACCGAGTGGTGAAAAACTACATAAGTTCCAATCGTCCTCATTAAACATTATTGTTGCTGATTTTCCGTTCTTGTGTCGTTGTTATTGACATACCATTGTCTCCGCAGCTCTGTGCAGCGCTTTGTGACCCTCGGGTGAAAAGCGCGCTATAAATGCAATTATTATTATAAGCACACTGTACCTAAATGTCTACAAAGATGTTGTCATGGATTCGGGCTGAATTTCAAGTGCACATATTCTTACAGGTACACAAAGCATACACATACCCAACACGAACGGGGCGTATACACACATGCCACATAAATTCCACAGAGCCGACTTAACACACGCAAACATGGACTGGGCGTATGCATGCATGGCACATGTACACATGGACAAAAGACAAAGACTCATGGACAAAATACAAGTGGTGTGGCCCCAGATGGGGAGCCACCTGGATTTGTAGCATCCGGGGGTTGCCTGAGGCCAACGTGCGTAATTGATGACGGTTCAAAAGCACTACTTGACGGGGTATGGAAATATGTAATTGCCTGCACACCTGTGGAGACTCAATTGGGTTCATTCCCAAACACAGGCAACTCGGGATTAAAACATAATTTGCACACTAATTGAAATTGACAATAATACAATTTGGGGGAGACATGGCGTGGTGACGGAGGATAATCCCATGCAGAACCAACAGCCCCTATTAAGGAGGGCGACGAGAGCAGCAAAGGCGCATGCCCTGGAAACGTCGAATGAGAGGAGCCGAGAGACTAAACGAGAGGGAGTGTTGTGGCTGTGTAAAAACATAACGTCGCTAGCCTGTGAGTGGTGGTCGAACCCAACAACCTGCCTGCCATGAGATGAGATGCCAGCGGTGAAAACGCGAACATGAGGCGATCAACACGGTGGTGACATCTGAGCGGTGCAGGGTGAGCAAGATGGCATAATCGTCACCGCTGGACAGAGACAGCTGCTGCCAACTTCTGTGCATCGGGCGTGGCACCACATCTCCTCTTTACCGGGCGAAAATTGCGCCATGGCCAGCCCATACCACCAGCATGAGAGTGTGTGTGCGAAATAACAGCAATTGCGTTTATAAAGTGCCTTTTACGCGAGGGTCACAAAGGTGCAAGCAGACTCCACATTTTTGAATCAGAACCCTGGCAGATCATACAAATGCATTCATGCTCACGCACACCACTGCGTGAACGCAGGAGGACTGCTACATAGGTGTGCACCAACACACACAGTCACCTACACACACTCAAGTCATACACTCTCACATCCGTGGGCGTACGGGACATAAGAAATAGCACGACGGTGGAAACATAGAGGCGATACACGTTTTGGTTCGTTGTTGGTTTATTCACCCAGTTGGATATTACGCGGTGGACGATGGGGTTATTAAAATGATTGCGTGTTAACACAACTGCCTGGCATCGTCTGGTTGGATATCTCGCTGCGCGGAGCCACCCTTTCCTCCTCCGTGCCCAACTAGCCCCAAGAGCCCCTGGGGCGAGCCCACCTTGCAAACCCGCACTGATCCTTTCCCTTTATTTGATCACTCCAGCCAGTAAATGCGTGCGCTGTGACAAATGGGTTCACAAACCACCTTGCTTCGAAGGCAATCTCTTAGCAAACCTGCATCCAAGCAGATTTAAAAGTCTGCATAATCCACCAATCTCTGCCTCCATAACGGTTGTGGTTAGTACACCGCGCTTTTGAAACCAGTGACCTGAGTTCAATTTACAGCCATAGCTACCATTAGCGGCGAGTGTTAGGTTAAATTGTACTGTCCTTGCTTTTTCCAGCATCACCGTGTGCAGTGTATTGAATTATCCTTAGCCACCTTACTCGATCAGTGGTTTGACAAAGGGCGGTGTGCTGATGATAGTTACAGTATGTCTGGACCATTGGGAGCTGTGGTTGTAACACGTAACTTTTGTGCTGATGGAGTAAGACTCAGCACATCATCACTCGGTTGTGAATAAAATGAGTAACAATTTGTGGGAGTGGCAGTAGAATGTGGTTGGTCTAGGGAGAGTAGCTCTCACGATGAGACGAGGAATGTCACCCACTGGCTCGTGATGAACAGTGCGTCGGGGATGAACACGGCAAGGATGCAACTTGGTTTAAAGTAGACCGAAGGTTTACATTTCAGGAAGACATTCACTCAACCAACAATTAAACCCAGTCATTTGCAGCGATGGACCGGCGTCCCGTCGTCGGGTGTATTCCTGCCTTACGCCCTGTGTTTCCGGGATAGGCTCCGGCTCACCGTGACCCTGTATAGGACTAAGCGGTTTCAGATAATGAGATGAGATGAGTTTACATTTGATGGAATGTGTAATGGCCAAATTCCTGCAATGACTCACCAGGTAAATGTTTACGTTCCCTGTGGTACAGTTAAATAATTATAAAACTGTATGTATGGTATATATAATATTGTATACTAAATAAATGCTTATTTTTTACATTCTTCCGCAGTGTCTGAAGTTCTAGCATCATTTTAAACTATAATGGTCAATTGTGTCATCATACACTTTTAGTTTTACAGCAAAGATATGCATTGATGTAGTTTTTTTTACGGCTCGAAGTTTGAGAAATTATCTCAAGGGCTACTTTTGCGAGATAACCGTGTCGAATAAGTGGGGGAACACTCGACAAGGCTATCTTGAAAGAGCAGCTACTTCCAAAACATTTCTCACTGATGAGAGTGTGGTTTATGCTGTATTTCTACTTGTCATGTAATAAGTTATTCATGCGACAATTCCAGAGTATGTTTACGAAGGTAGAAATACACTATGTAATATTATTGATCAGTGATTTAAACAACTGCATTACATTAACATACAGTGTGGAGGCTTGAGATTGATTGGGTTGGGTGCTGCTATCTGTTCGTCTTGAGTCAGGCTGTAACCAAATAGGCCACAGTACAAACCTTTGAACCCAGAGAGGTTAAAGATGATATTGTATTTAGAAACCGCCTTCTGTATCCCTTCCTGACACCCATTTGTCAGACTTTCTCCTTCACGTGAAACTTGTTTCGTGCTTGTGAAGCCTCTTCAGTGACTCCATACAGTAGCATCTTCAAGTGTCTGACGAGGAAAATCTAAATGTGGTCATATTGCGAATGTCTAGGGTACATAAGTAATGAAAAAACCGAACAATATACAGTATGCAACTCTTTAACATATGAAGAAGAAAATACTTTTTGATGTTTATTTAAAATATCGCCGTGGTGCAGTGAGTAGCGCTACTGCCTCAGAAAAGAGTTCTCGGGTTCGATTCCCGGCTCGGGTGCCTTCCTGTGTGGAGTTTGTGTATTTAACTCCTGTCCACGTGAGTTTTCGCCGGGTACTCCAGTTTTTCCAACTCGCGTGTTTGTTGTGTCGCAGAAGTCTCGAAAAGAGATTGTAAACTCACTGGGTATATTTCTACGATAATAATAATAAACGTTGCCCGGCGATGGACTGGCGTCCCGTCGTCGGGTGTATTCCTGCCTTACGCCCTGTGTTCCCGGGATAGGCTCCGGCTCACCGTGACCCTATATAGGATTAAGCGGTTTCAGATAATGAGATGAAAATAATAAACGTATGTCTATCTCCCACTGACCAAAGACACGCTGCTGCCTGGGTGCATTGACCTGCTGAGTAAATTGCCCCGAGTGTCCTGCGATGTACTGGCGTCACATCTTGGGGTAGAGTCCCGCCGTGCGCCCTCTGTCGGGATAGGCTACGCCCCCTCGCGACCATGTACAGGATGAAGCGGGTATTGATAATGATGAAAAATGCAAAGAAACTTGATTCTTAGATTTAACGCCACCGTTCCGGTCAATTTATGAAAAAGACACTTCATACAATGTGTGTGGAGTTATATGGCATTATCGTCCATACATAAGTATGGTATGAATAGATTTTTTTTACTGAAATACTGCACGCAATATGGGACAGAGATTAAAGTGACACCAAAACCTTCATGCCCACGGAGTCTTCATTTGCACAGTAATGTCTCTCATCTCAATGTCAGAAACCGCTTAGTCCTGTACAGTGGTGAACCGGAGCCTATCCCGGCAGATACAGGGCGCAAGGCAGGGATATACCCACGATGGCACGCCAGTCCATCATCGAGCACTACGGGCAATTTCGTCTACAAGCCAATTAACCTATGTAGCAGAATGTTTTTTGGACTGTGGGAAAAAACCGGAGTGCCCGGCGAAAACCCACACGGACACGAGGAGAGAACATGCAAACTCCACACAGAAAGGCACTCGAGCCGAGATTCAAACCCGGGACTTTCTTGTTGTGAGGCGACAGCGCTACCGACTTGGCCACCGTGTCACCCTGCACAGTAATGTCTTGAAATTCATTCGACTGTGCGATCAAAACATGGCTCCATTGTGATTAATCAGCCAAGCATTCGCCGTGCTGCCACACAGCATCACAGCCCAAAGACAGATCCCCGTACAGCCTTACCAGACTACAGGATTGAGTGCCGTTAGCGTGCACCTATGAAGATCGTCGACACGGCAGACGAGGAGGTGGTTGATCAGCACCACCTCCGGCCACCTTTGCCTATCTAGAGGCAATGTTGCGCTCTGCACGAAATAGTAATTTAAGGCTAAGTCGACCGACGCCCAGGACCGGTTTAGAAAATCGTCACCGGTCTGGGCCGTGTGTGGGAATCGAACTCAGGAGCCAGGTTTGCAGCCCAGCGTGCTGGGCTACAAACCTGGCGACAAACACCAGAGCCCACACATCTCCCCAGATGCGCCTCCCTCCCAAAACACGGCGTGTAGAATTACTTCAGGGTACAATAATACACATCAGATATAATAGAGCATCATCTGACCTCTCGACACGTGTGTAGCCTCAGCCGAAAACATTGGTTCGTGCGCTTATCACAAACACAGGATGGGTCATTATCATGGCAAGGAATGGTCCCTATGTTCAGGGTGAATACTTTTCAGATGTTAGTGTTCCCGTGCTACGATATTCAGTGGGCGATTAACAGTACTGTATTTTTTAAAATATAGCTTCGGGGCTGCGCGGTGCTGCATCAGGGGGCGTTGCTGCCTAACAGCAAGAAGATCCCCGATTTGGTTCGCAGATCGGGTGCCTTTCTCTGTGAAGTTTGCGTGTTTTCCCCGTGTCCGCGTGGGTTATTGCCGGGTACTCCGTTTTCCCCCCACCGTCCAAAAATATGCTGCTTAAATTAATTGACCTGCTCAGTAAATTTCTCCAAAAAAGCACCCTGCGATATACTGGCGTTACATCCTCGGTGTCGCCCCACTTTGTGCCCCGTGCCCGCCGGGATAGGCTATGGCCTCCCAGCGACCTTTTACACAATTTATCTGGTATTGATGACTTATATTCCTGACTTTTTTTTTCTATAGAAGGCCAACCATCCTAAATCACTCAACTTCTCTGTGCAAAGCAAGAATAATTCTGAATAAAATTTATACTCCAGCTGCATATGTTGGGATAAATATCAACCTCATTAACGCTAGACAATGTAAGCAAATATAAGTATGGGTTGATTAAAAGCTTTATTGTTATTCAACCATTGTAACATTGTTTGATAGAAAATAATAGTATTACAGGGTTATAAACTGACAAACAAACAACAGTCACTCACGCACGACTAAAATACAACTATACTGACTGGGAAACCTCAGTAATGCAACTCTATGAAAGGAGAACAAGTGAAAATAAATAGCTACAGAAACGTATAAATACAATTTAAGCCATAACAGACCTGTCTGCCTGTTCCCCTGCGAAATGCGGGGGCAGTGGGTGCAGTAGATGATTGGACGAAGAGGACAATAAGCCTCTGAACAGCCACCGGGAACTTCACCGCGAACGTCCCGAGGCCAAAACTCAGCTCGAGATCTCCCCACGCCTGGCGATGGACCGGCGTCCCGTCGTCGGGTGTATTCCTGCCTTGCGCCCTGTGTTTCCGGGATAGGCTCCGGCTTCACCGTGACCCTATATAGGATTAAGCGGTTTCAGATAATGAGATCTCCCCACTGTATCCTCGCAGTAACATTAGCTCCAGACAAACGATTTTGGCAGTCAGGCTGGATGGGCCAGTTTGGACATGTTTTTGAGTGATGGTGCTCGAGGCTATTACTCGGGTATGTAAACCACAGGCCGGTTGACCACGTATATCCTGGGGCCCTGACAAGGAAGTTTACGAGAACACCTGCGTTATAATCCCATGTTCCCATCTTACAGTGCTGAGCATGGCTTAACGCTCTACACTGCCCAGGAAAATTAAGTCACCATGCTCGCAGAAATGTATGCATAAAGCTTGATGCTGTGAACTTCTTGTTTATCACCCAACGAGTGGTGTGAATCTTGAATGCTCCTATGGTAGGGCTGAGTTATTGGAGAAAGCCTACATTTAAATACACACACACCACACACTTGTACAGCAGTGATATATCATTATTATGCTTTCACCATTTCAGACTTAAATGAAACCAACATATATTCAGCCTGCTAATCAGGATTTTTTTTATGGAAAATAGCAAAACAAAGATTGTACTACTGAGTGTCATACAATACATCCGAGTGAAAAGGGTGAGGGCCATGAGATAACAAATTCTGTACTTAGATTGGGAGATTAAAACATCTTGCTCCCTTTGACAGTTTGTGTTTGGCCTAATTAAACATTGAACAAACATGAATGTAAATAAAATACTGTAACGTTAAATATAGCAAGAAACAAAAATATACCGCTGTGTTGCTTTAAGCATGATTTTTTACACAAAATTTAAACCTGTTGTTGACAGCAAACTAAGTGGAAAAAAGCAAAACCATAAGGAACACGACCAACATTTAAATATACACAAATTACTTTCAAATTTTCGTGCAACTTTAAATGTCATGTCAACTTGAGCTGGGCAAGGATCTCTGGGATTTTCTTTCACCCCTTTAGGGATATCACCTGTTTTGCAAAAATCATAATAACACACGGGAAACCACGGCCGTATTGTCGCATGTCAGCGCTTTGTGACTCGGGTGAAAAGCGCTCTCGAAGTGCATTATGTCCTGAACATGTGAGAGGCGTTTTCCACATGAGCTTTTACAAACAATCCCACCTGCAATCCAGAGCCCATAATGACACAGCTTGCCCCAGACATTAGTTCCACTTCTTAGAACAAAATAGCAATCTATAATACCTCCACTAAGTGACCTGCAAATAGTTTCACAGGTAGTAGGTCAAATACCAGTGTCGTCTTTCCAAAGCAGTCGGCACTCCTACGCAATACTGGCTTCCAGCACAAGAAGGCGATAGAGGACAACGTATGACTTGACTTTTTGATATGAACGATTCTCGTGTAATTACTGGCAAAGTAGATGCATAATTAGCTTAGGTCATTACAACAGACGTTTATGTTAACCTATGTAGATTTTTACAGACGTGCTGTACAGCTGTCGGAAGCGTTTTCATGTTCGTCATGCCAAGCAATGTGCAGTACAACCCACTAACGAGGCACCTTAACTTTGTTGGTTCAATCGGGATTTTCTTGGTCATAGCACAAGCTATATCACCAACGTTAGGTTTTATATACGCCAATGAATTCAGCACGAACAACATAATGATACAGTTGAATATTGACGTGCCACTGAAGGAAGGTTTAGCGGCAATCTTTAACAGCCACACATGTTGTTAACATGAATGAGTGATGGGGGTTTTTAAAGACAAGATATGGCTTCATTCTTTACAAGATTGTTTTTAATCTCAAAAACGATAGAAATCAGGCCTATCCTCCGTTCCAATCTTGTACAGTTTAGGAATGTTTATCTAATATTCAGTAGTTACATGACCATGTGATAAAGACACTACTCACTTTTTAAAAAGCAGATTTATTTACATTTACTTGTTACAAAACAATGCATATATGCTCCCATGAAGGTTATGGAATGTGTTCTGCAGACAGTTGTGTCTGGTCTACATTGGAGTAGCGTTGGCAGTTATCACAAAATCTCAAGATAGTTTCCGGCGTGCCTGCGTTTAAATGTAATCTCCTTTTTTGTTGATGTGAACAACAATTTCCCTCTATTTGCTTTCAATCAGATGTAAAAGAACAGTGAGCAAATTCCCATGTGCTCTGCTTACAAGCCATGACCTTGCTTTTTGCGTAACCGTTTACTCTGGGATCTTCCTGCTAAGTTGAGCTCGATTCTACAATGCAATAGAATAAAACAAATGTAGATGCCAATGCAAGTCGTTTGTAAATATTAAGCACTGTACAGATAAATCGTGGACGATACAAACTAAATAAATAAAGAACATATATAAAACTTAGACAACTATGTTGGCAACAGTGTAATTGTACAGCTAGACACCAACCCATCACCATCATCATCTCCACAAGCATCACCCATCAACTCTGCCTTTTAACTGAAGCATACACCAAGATTTGAGGAAATCGTTCTTCTTCTGGCCAATACATAACAGTAGCTTACTTCTCAACCTCATTGCCTAAAACACTGGCTTACAGTTTCCTATTTATAGGCACAATTAAAAACAAAGGCGGTGAGCTTTTTCCCAGGTCTGTAAGCTCACAAAAGAAGAGGGTTTTTGTTCCATCACCAATATGAAACGATATTGAAACCATCCACCAGTGGACAAGTCATATTTGATCAACGTTTCATCGCAGCATTTCTTAAAGGTTTCGACTTTGCCCGGTGTCACCGGCATGCCGAGGCCCCGCTGCCGTGGGCAGTGAGGGTCACCCGTCGGCAGTGCGGAAGGCTTGCGCGCGCAGCGAGTCCAAGCCGTGCACGAGCAGCAGCACCCCGGTGAGCGCGCGGTCGCCCCGCGCCACAGTTTGCCCGCGCGTGCGGTCCAGCGCTGTGTGAATCTCCTGCAGCGTGTCCAAGTAGCCCTCGCGCGACGCGCCACTCCACATCACTAGGAAGTCGAACGCCGGCTTCCACACAGTCTACGCACAACGGACGGGCGGAGGGACAGACGGACGGACCGACGAGCGTCTTATTAAAGGTTTGGTGAAGAGGTGGCGGAAGACGGTTGAAGTGGGATCGTAATGGCCTGCCAACGAGGCGGAGAGCATTTACCGCTGACGTGGGTTGCAGCCACCCGTGCTCACATGGGATGTTGGCATCAGTTTCTTTAGTAATTACAGTATGGTAAAACAACTATAATATTACTTTTTTTAAATCAGAATTTGGATTGTGTTATTTCTTTAACATATTAAAACAGCCATGTGACAAATACTATTTACAGCACGTGCACGGGTGCACCATCTCATGCAAAAGATGAGACTAACGTGACTATAGCTATGTGCTATTTTATGCCACTGACCTTGTGCGAGACTTGAGTGTTTATTGCTCTTGCGGACTGAGCCGATAGTACGAGAATATTCTCTTAACACATGATGGCAATCCGCATTTAAGATATTACACGCGTGGAGAAATTTAAATGTACAATTTGTTGGTCGGTTAATCTGCCATTGTCCTTCATATAAAATAATATAAGCAATCCGTGAGATAAGGGTTTCATGTAACCGACAGACTTGTGGTACATGCACTCGGGACATAAACTAGAAATAATTGCACAACTCCAACACTAGCACAAATGATAAGAGGTGAAACGTCATGAAATGGAGAGGAGGAACGCTCGACACAGCTATCCCAAAAGAGCAGTTCTTGAAAGAAATTCTCATGCATTGAGCTGTGAGAACCTACATCGAGAATGGTTCTTAAAAAAAACAGGATAAGTAGAAACCCTTGAGCCACCATTCTCATCCGGAAGGTTGCTACGCATCAATGGGCTACGAGCGCCACCTCGTGGTCCGTGGAGACCAGACCCACGTTGACATTGGGGTGCAAATGATTGAGAAGCCCTGTTCTACAGCACACATAGCTGACACTCCACGTGGAGGCTAACCTCGGGCAGGATGACACCGTCTTGGCAGTGTGGGGCTTCATAGGTCTCGGCCTGCTGCGGTGTGACGCTGGCCAGGTGGGCAGCGAGCTCGCGCCACCGGGCGCCCAGGTCCACGGACACGGTGAGCAGCACGCAGTCGAGCAACACGCGCACCACCACGGCGTGCTGATCCAGACGCAACAGGGCCTGGCGCATGGCAAGGACAATGGCCGTTACACTCATAAGAGGACTGCTGGTGAACTGTTGATAACTGGTTAGGTGAAAGCATAATTGTGTCAGGCTAAGTGTGAAGGGTAGTGGGTCGTCCTTAATTCATAATTGAAATGAATGCTTTCGCGACAGATGTTATACCCACTTAAGTACTTCTGGATTCGTTGTTCACGTAAGAAGTGTATAAAACCCACCTCCACCCCGACACAGCCAGTGAGTAAGGCTTGTTAAGTAAACAGATGTCAGTTCTTTACTATGGCAGCACACCAGTGTGTTAGAGAGCAACTTGAAGTAGTAAATAATCGGCACATTCTATGCAAATGACAAAAAGCTTACCGACTGACTGTGTAGGCTTTCTTACACTAACTTTTCTTTTTACGTGACCCAACCCATCAGTACTTTACTATGTATAACCCAAAATTGCAGAAAGCACCAGAGCCAGCAAAGTGCTTTTTCAAGAGGCAGTTAAAAATAATTCTTGGGTGTAGAATTTGTGTGTTATTGCATAGCATTTTCTCCAGGAACCATGCCTAATTAACGAGACACAAGCCAACTCACAGAAAACAGCTCCTTCAGGAAGCACCGCCTCTTCCCGTCACCGCCCACGCAGTCACCCTTGAGCTTCTCCACGACGGCGGACACGCGGTCCACATCCTCCCGCACGAAGCTCTCCTCTATCTCCTCCTCACTGTAGCCCAGCACCCGCGCGAGCGGCCGCCAGTCGGCCAGTCCCTCCGTTACTTTCGTGGACACCGTAGACCAGCTGAAGTTCAGCGAGTGGCACGGACGCAGCAGCAGCTCGAGCAGGGTGCTAGTGTTTGTGCGCGGCACCTCCAACGCAACCACCGGCTCGTTGTCGGGCAGCAGCTTCACGTTCTTGCAGTGCACCAGCCCGACGGAGCCGTCAGTGTAGCCCACATACCACTCCTTGGTCTTCGCGTTGCCCCTGGCTCGGACCTTCTCCTTACTCAGGAGCCCAATGGTGGCCCCTTTCCTGTACTCCAAAAAGTACATGGACTTGTTCTGCCGCACGATCGTCTTGAGGGCTACGGCACGCATGGGCATTGTGAAGTCACGGTCCTGGAAGACGGTCGGCTCGGTAGACCGATGTGCGAGCGCCGTCAGTGATGGCGGTGCCGAGGAGACGGAGGAGAGCAAGGATCTGCCGAGCTCCTTGCGTTTGACGAAGCGCCGTGGTGCCGGCACCTTGCCAGACGCCGTAGCCGGCGGAGTCGTCGCACTAAACTGAGTGAGCAGCTCCTGTGCATCGTTGTGCAACTGCACTCGAAGCGCAAACGTGGTGAGACCCGCCGACGTGTCGTGGTATGAGAGCTGAAATGCCATGCGGCACACGCGGCCCAGACGCAGCTGAAAGCCCCGCACGGTGCAGCAGCCCTTGACGGATCCCGATTTGGAGCCGGTGACCTGCACATTTTGCTCACTGGAAAATAGTGACACATCCAAGTTCCGTGGTCTGTCCAAGATGAATTCGTGTTTCCCCCAGATGGTCAGGCCAATGGGCTGCTGGTGGCTCTTCTTTCCAACTTTACCTTCCCAATTGGTGTCTGCTGAAGGCAGAGTAGATGGGGCCTCTAAGTGACCAAACAGTGCGAGCACAAGAGTGAAGTTTGGGTGCAGGTGCTTTGGCCCGTAGATCGCCAGTGTCATCTGTCTTTCAATAAAGTCCCATATTGTCTTCACGTTATGAGAACTCTCGGTGCTGTTCGGTTTCCGTGCTGTCTGCGAAACAACCTGCTGCTCTAGTGATGAAGTGTCAGACACCGCACTCGGTTGGCTAACCAAGGCATCTGTGATGCTCACCGCATCTTGCAGGGCATCCCACGGAAGTGAACTACCGCTGCTCTTCAACTGTGTCACTGCGACCACATAGACACAATGCCTTGTATTGTCAAGTTGGACCTTAACGATGTCTCCATGGACGTAGGATGCAGATAGGAGGGCATAGGGGCCTTCTGGATTTTCTGCACCGAGGCACACAATTTCGGCGCATTTCTGGCTCAATGGATCGTCTTTAACTCGAGCCGCCACCCTCATCTCCAGCATCAAGGGGTTCAGCACCGGGTGGCCAATGAGACGCACTTCCACCACGGGGCTAATGGCCGTCATCATGTCTCCGTTGAGCTTGATTGGCGGGTCCAGCAGGGCCCTAAGCCTCACCTCCTTGGCGTCGCCGTCACTAATGTCGATGCCCAGGTAAGAGGTGGTTGGCAGCGGCGCTGCGTGTAGCTTCACAGACGTCTCGGGTATTTGCACGGTGCCCCCCGAGCCTTCCAGATGCAACACAGCTTGAGTCTGCAGAGGCTGTGTTTGGCCCCAGCCCGGGTTTCGGCATAAGTCGCCTAGGTTGTGACACGACCGTGTCATCTGTCGCTGTTGCAGCCATGCCGTCCGGTAGGCATCTCGGTCGTGCAGTACCCCAAAGTCTGGGATGAGGGGTTTTCCCAGAGGGACCGCGGGGTTTATCGCGTCCTGACCCGCTTGAATGGCTTGCATGGCACTCAGCTCGGAAAGACTGTGCGACCTCTGTTTGTTGTTCCGGCCGCTGTCTTGTCTGCTCGGCTTGTGGTCATTGCCAGATCGCATCTGCCGGCTCAGAAGTTTCTCCATGTTCAAATCCATGCACACAAAGGCATCGGATTTATCTGTAGCAAAGACGTCGTTGGAACTGTAAATGATGCTTGATGCGATGCTATTTTGTGGCTCAGAGTCTGCACTTACGACACCATTTCTATGAACAATGTTGGCATCAAAGTCAAACAACAATTTTTCTGCCGACGTATTTTCAGTTTTGTTGAAACTGTTCGAAGGACTCGGAGCCGTAATATCATTCAGGAAAGGGTTAGAGGTGAAAGCACTCTGCAGGAACGGGTTGCTCGTCATATTGCGCTCCTGCAGCAAGTCGCCTGTGCTGGCACAGGAGTGACGATCTCCCACCCCGCCGTTCGCGAGTGCTGCCTGCTCCATCAGCAAAATCTCCGTCGACGTAACGTCTTTCGCGTGGCTGGGCGTCTCTGCAGGAGGACGCCCGCCTCCGAGGGACCCCTCTGTCTCGCTGTCCATGCCGTCCCCCTCGCCGGAATCCACCATGCCACTGTCGGCGAGCATGCGGCGCAGCGGTCCTATCCCGTCGAGCGGGCGCACGTGGGATGCGGGGATGAAGCCGGAGCAGTGCTGGTTTCGCGCGTACCACCACTCGGGCCCCGCTGTGTCGAGCACGGAGAGGCGGTCCCCGCGTTGCATGGAGAGTGCGGGGAAGACGCCGGGAGAGAAGTCGCGGACGGCCACCACCTCGCACACCGAGCTCTTGGCCGACGATGAACTCACTGCCGGAAACATGGCACACTGCTCCGTCACTCTCGGTGATACGGTGATGATGGCATAATTTGCAAAACATGCAAATTCCACACCTGCTCATGCACCGAGACATGGATAGGAAGGCGCGAGGAAACCGCAGAGAAGTGGGGGGGGGGGGAAGGCAACCGCGTAGCTAGCCGGCGCGATTCCCCAAACACTACGGCTGGTATATTATATTATTAGCCAATTAAGTCATGTGTTGATTTTTATTTTACGTGGGAGAAAACCAGAGAATCCAGAAGAAACGCATGCAGAAAGGCACCCGAGGTGGGAAAACAATTGCTTTGGGCGGGACTTTCTGTGAGGGGTAGATGTTACCACTGTGACACCATGTTAATATGCAACTATCTCTTCTACATCATCCAGAAAATTTGTATCACCACTATATCATTATGGTTATCAGCGCTGTCCAAACCGGACACCATGTTAATATGCAACTATCTCTTCTACATCATCCAGAAAATTTGTATCACCACTATAGCATTATGGTTATCAGCGCTGTCCAAACCGACTGCCACCGTTAGAATTATATATTTTTAATTACCACACCATTCCATCACAATGATTTAGTTTTCATCCATATCAATTCATAGCATAGCTGACATTATTGTCTACATATCAATTGTAGCACTGACATTAAATGAAGAACACTTTTGGTTGATAATGACACTGTTGATGTGTTTGTCTTTGTGATGATGTATAATCAATTGTGCATGGCATTTTACATTAACACAGTAGCAGTCTATCGCTCTATGGCTTTAATGTCCTCGGTCATTTTGCTGCTTTCATAATGAACATCTAGCCACTGAAATTGCCCATGGCTATCTAAATACACTAAAATCTCTTTACATCTTTCCTTTAGCAAATTCCCTTTCTTTTTTGCAAAGTATAACTAACTATGAAACCACTGCCAATAAAACTAAACCAGGAAAAAATAAAATATCGTGTAAGATAAACAAAATATCAAATGTCAGCCATGATCTATCCTCAACTAGATTAAGGCTTCCCCACAGCAAACCCCATCCCTAACACACACATTTTTTTTAACTACATGTTAGTAAATTTAACGGATAACTGTCCACTGCAACAACAATTATCTTTGGATTTGAGAAATAGTCTAAAATACGGCACGTTAAGAAATATGGTTGCCATTATTTTATTTGGCAACGGGGAGCGCTTGCTGCTCAAAACACTTTCCTCCGAGTTGGTTCACACATGGCGGATGACCCAAATCCCAGACTGTCGACATTTTCTGCAGTGCATTAGTGTGTGAAACTCCCTGGCAGTGCTCATAGGAAGATGCCAGTGCTTTTTAAAAGATTTTTTTAATGCAATAGTAAAGCAGACAGAGGCTAGGGTGGCTGGATTGAAGAAAGTTGCTAACTTCCACATCATGAGGGAATCAAACTAGTGGCCTATGGATTGCAAGTTAAGCATTGTGGCCGGACTAAACAGTCGTTATTTGGGTTGACCTAGACTTGCCCGGTGGCTCCGCCAATGGTGGGGCTACTGGCGCAGAATTTTACGGTGGGATGACGCCAATTTCATAAGTCGGAGGGTCTTCGGATCATTACTTGTCTGGAACATCCACCCAGACCTGTTCACCAAGGTACACACTCGCAAGAGTGCTAGACTCCAGTTGACATGTCTATAAGATTCATTGGAAAATTTAAAAAAACCCTCCTGCACGATTAAGTTACGATCCATGAGCAGCAGGTCTAACAATGAAATTACGGCAATACCCCAGGACTTACCACCTTAGCAGAACAATGTCACGAGCGTCACCCTACCGGGTATGTTGTCGGAGAGTCGTTTAGAGGAGAAGTCGTCGTCAAAATCGATGAGGTCGCCCTCCGAATGGCTGCGGGACATGTCAGCCGCCTGCACGGCGCGGATCCTCTGGGCAGCCATCCCGCATCAGTCCGGCGCTCTGTGGTCTACGGCAACACGGTCACGTAATCAGCCTCACTGAGTAACGAAAAAAAATACAGGCCGGAGGCCACTTTGTATCAAAGTCGCGTTTATTACCTTTGGTACAACTTCTTAACACCATAATGTTGGAGAAGTTAAGACGTGTTTGGGGAGGGGTGGGGAGCGATTGTGCAGAATTGTCCTGAGGGGGATGTGGTGGCAGAGTGCACTGTAGACCCAGCGTCCTGTAGTGTCTGAGAATGATCATGGCAAACATTCGTGAAAAGTGGTGTCTTCACCTGGCTTGAGCCTCACCTAGGTCGACTCAACCTTGCTGTGTAAACATCAGCATTGGTGACACAAAGGTCTTGGTTCTGCCACACCAACCCTGCATGAGTTGTGCTGCATGGCCTTATTCCAGTGTGTCTGTACTAAACACCTTATCCCAATACGTTATATAAAGCTTCCAAAACGGTCTTTGTGTTCAAGGTTGAGTTGTAGAGGTCTGCGTGCTGTACTATGTAAGATTCCAGCAAGAAAGCGTTTTTCTTTTTATGGCCACATGCAATTTCACTGAAAAGTGCTACTGAGTCTGCCATGGACTTCCATTTGACCAACTTGTCATATACACGGCTAAATTAGAATCTGTGATGTCTGTACATGGAACGTACCCCACTCACACCTGAAATAATCCTGACCGTTCCGAAAGGAATGCTTCTATGAGTACCCTCTATCAAATACCAAACCTGCGGGCTGTATCTGTTGAGCACCAAATCAAGAACACGCGTTCCAGATACGGTTCCAGTCACACAGTGAAGTGAGCGGCTTTCTGCGTTGCTGGTAGATTATTAAAATAAATAACACACTGGGAAATTTGGCTGCACCGTGGGACAAGCCCAGGCTTGTGAGAAGGACCCAGTGGGCCATGCCATCCCACGTCTCACTCAGCACTTAGCTCTTCCCCTGACACTTTCCCACAGTCAGTTTAATTGCTCCGTGCATTAGCAAGGACACTGAAGAGGCTCTTACATTTATTTTGAGGACACGGGGAATTTATGATCCTGCAGATTACCTTGTATTCGCTGGGAGTACAAATATTTATTTTTAAAAATTATAGTATACAGAAGCCATGCACGCAGCTGCGTTCTATCAGGGCTGAATCCAGTCATGGCACTCCATGGCATACAATGCAGTAGCAGCGTGTCATGGAAAGAACGTTGGGATTTTGGGTTATACATATTAAAACTCCGGCGATGGACTGGCGTCCCGTCGTCGGGTGTATTCCTGCCTTACGCCCTGTGTTTCCGGGATAGGCTCCGGCTCACCGTGACCCTATATAGGATTAAGCGGTTTCAGATAATGAGATGAGAGATGAGATATTAAAATTCAAACATGGGCACACTTAAACAAAACTGTTCAAACACAACTAAGAGATTAATTTACAAATATATAAATACGTAATTGAATCCACGGGTTTCGTGTTAAACAATTGTGAACTTAGTAATCACGAGCTCTAATTTGGTCATAATATTTCGCTTCTTTAAAAACAGGATGCATATGGCACTACATTGTTGGAAGGAATATTAAGTGTAGTACATTAAACAACACATTCCTTTTTACACATAACTGTACGGTAAAATAACAGTACAAACTCCGCATAGATGATGGTCTTTCGAAATGTTACTTTCATGATGTAAAAGCAAAGCTGAGTCAAATATCTCCATTGACACAAGGAGAAAAATCGCCAGAAAATGTTTCAGCTGCTGCAATGAAACAGGAAAGTAGCTCTTATCGTCCACATATACTTTCCAGTATACATTATACTTCTCTGTTCCAGTCCCTGTCAGAGGAATGTGGAATTCCAGTCACTGGCTCAGCCTTTCACTGGCTCAACAAAAATCTCATCTCATCTCATTATCTGAAACCGCTTAATCCTATATAGGGTCACGGTGAGCCGGAGCCTATCCCGGAAACACAGGGCGTAAGGCAGGAATACACCCGACGACGGGACGCCAGTCCATCGCCGGGCATTGCGGGCCAATTTTAGTCTGCGAGCCAATCAACCTATTCAGGAGCATGCTTTTGGACTGTGGGAGGAAACCGGAGTACCCGGCGAAAACCCACGCGGACACGGGGAGAGCATGCAAACTCCACACAGAAAGGCACCCGAGTCGAGAGATTCGAACCCGGGACCTTCTTGCTGTGAGGCGTCAGCGCTAACCACTGGGCCACCGCGCCGCCCCTCAACAAAAATAACCAACGCTAGTACGTTTACACCACGTTTCTGAATGCCATTTGTGGTTAGTTTCTTTAAATATAACGCATTAATACAAGTGTATCACATTTTCCACAAACTTATCATGCTCATGTATGTGTTACTCAATCTCTGCGGTAGCACACAAATCCCATGGTAAGCCCCCTGGGCTTTAAATACGAGACGGCTGCAGTGTAAATCATTGTTGTAAGATTTTACAAAGGGGTCCCTCTCCTTAAGTATAGCGCCAAGCAGACATACCGCTTGGCGTCAAAGAGGGCGATGTGCGACCTTTCCGGCAACAATAACGCCGCATTCTATCCGGGGTAATGAGAATGGAATGTGATCAATGTCAACCGAGCTGGCCCCGGCCCACGGGGCATCACAAAGACTAAAGAGGTGCCGACTCTTCTAGGCTCGCTACAGCAGGATTGGCTGCGGCACTTTCTGCCTCTCCGGGCACAAACAATGGCTCGCAGACTTCCAACAGCTGAGGGATACCGTCTCGAAGGTTTTCGCTGACAAGATTTTTTTTCTTTTCCCACAAAGCTGGGCGAAGTAAACGTTGGGTGGCACGGTGGCGCTGTGAGTAGCGCTGTCGCCTCACAGCCACGTCACGAGTTTGACACCCGGCTCGGGTGCCTGAGTGCAGTTTGCGTGTTCTCTCCCCATGTTTCGCCCGATACTCCAATTTCCTCCCACAGTCCAAGGATATGCTGCCTAGGCTAGCTGTTCTGACTAAATTAACACCGTGCTTTGATATGGTGTAACTTGCTTGCCATTCCCCTCTGGACAAGTGTTAAAAAGAACTCCGTAGCTCAACGATTCCTTACAGCTTAAATAAAAACTCGACTACTCCGTGAACAAGAGCCTTGCTTTATTAAAGTCAACAAACTGCCAATACGTTTTGACATTTTTTGTTTCAATCACATCTCACTGTAGTACAGAGTATGCCCATAGAGTTGTGTGTGTGTATATATAAACGTGGCTAATAAAGCGTACTGACTTTGTGACCCTTGTTCATCCTGTTTCCCATTAAAAACACATTGTATTTAAATCACTGAACCTTGATAGAAATCACAACAGGATGTGAAATTATCACGAGATATTTTCTGCGTGTAAACCACAACAAAAGCTCTATTTTCATCAACACCATCTCTGCTATCCTTAAATTCATAATCCGAAAAACGAATGCTCAACCAAGTCCCAGATCCACTGCGCAGATACGAGGATTCATGGACAAGGCTTGTGAATATTCACCAAACTACTATATACACTGTCCTGTACACGCAAATAGCACTGTACATATACAAGTGTATTGTATTACTGTGTATTGATGTGACGCCAGTACATGGCAGGGCACTTTTTTTACTCAACAGGCCAATTAACCGAGGCAGCAGCGTTGTCTTTATACGGTGGAGTGAAACCGGAAAACCCACGCGGACACGGGGAGATCAGACAAACTCCACACAGAACGGCACCCGAAACGGGAGCCGAACCCAGGTCCTTCTTGCTGTGAGGCAGCAGCGACAGAGGCCTGCATTACTTATGCATGACGTGCGCAGTACTTGTGCCACATAGTACTGCAGACAAAAGACAATAATTTCCACTGTTACAATTGAAAACAGCTTGTAGACGATGGTTTGTTAATGCCTACAATGCGTACACTGTAACTAAGAACCGGTTCAGTCAGTTTGTATTCAAGCTGGAAGGGAACCGTTGAGCTATGCTGCTATTTTAACAGTTGTCCAGCGGGGAGGGGTAGGCAAGTTACAACATCTCAGGGCGCGGGAGGCAATTTAGTCAGGTCAATTAACCTAGGCAGCATATCTTTGAGGAGTTTGGGAGGAAACCGGGGAAACTGGCGAAAACCCACGCTGACACGGGGGAGAGCACAGGGACACTCCAGGCTGAAAGGCGGCCCCGAGCCTGGAATCGAACTTGGACCCTTATGGCTGTGAGGCGTCACCGTGCCCACGCCCTAGTTTTTGGTCATCAAGCTGGCATTTCAAATGCACTTAATACATGACAAAGCACGCATAGCGTAGATGCTGATCGGAGGCGAGGAAAGCCCACATCGTGGCACTATCGTCATTCGATGTGGGGTCTGGACAGGCCGTGCTTTGCTTTGTGCGTCACCGACTCTCGTCATACCAACCACACACGTCAAATACTGTCATAATACCAACCGCATACGTACGTCGCATTCTCGTTACACAGGTTCGCCTGTAAATGCGAGGTGCACGTTACATATCTACCTCCGAGCGCAATTAATAAGGAGAGTTAAATTATCATTCAATCACGGGCGGCGCGGTGGCGCAGTGGGTAGCGCTGACGCCTCACAGCAAGAAGGTCCCGGGTTCGAGTCTCTCGGCTCGGGTGCCTTTCTGTGTGGAGTTTGCATGCTCTCCCCGTGTCCGCGTGGGTTTTCGCCGAGTACTCCGGTTTCCTCCCACAGTCCAAAAGCATGCTCCTGGATAGGTTGATTGGCTCGGAGACTAAAATTGTCCCGCAATGCCCGGCGATGGACCGGCGTCCCGTCGTCGGGTGTATTCCTGCCTTACGCCCTGTGTTTCCGGGATAGGCTCCGGCTTCACCGTGACCCTATATAGGATTAAGCGGTTTCTGATAATGAGGTGAGATGGGATGAGAGAGAATTATTCACGAAGACGCGTATCTGTTAATAATTCTTGGCACTTAAGAGCTGTTGAAGCGCCACTTGCAGCACCGAGAACGAGCAGTATCTTGTCTCTCGGGTATTTCCGTAGCCGTAGAACACACGCACGAATATTTTCATTCATTTCAGTCGTTCCAACTGGGTCTGACATTCTGTATGGAAAGACCTTACCTTGTGAAACCCATAATTATAATAATAAAAGTGTCTGGACTCTAATTAGCTGATACATAACACGGCACAACTAGTTTAACAAGGTTTTTGTTCCCCACTGTCTTCTACATTTTTGTAATATTTAACAAATAATGTACTACGATAAAATAGGTTTAAAACTATTGGCAATACAGTACAGTAGGGCCTTGTTGTCCTTAATAAGATGAAATTACGATAACGTATAGCAGCGCGGTGCGGCCATTCTCGACCGGTGGGTCGTGACCCATCAGTGGGTCGTGACCCATTAGTGGGTCTTGACCCATTAGTGGGTCGTGACCCATCAGTGGGTCTTGACCCATCAGTGGGTCGTGACCCATCAGTGGGTCTTGACCCATCAGTTGGTCGTGACCCATCAGTGGGTCTTGACCCATTAGTGGGTCGTGACCCATCAGTGGGTCGCGAGCGCCACCTAGTGCCCCGTGGAGACCAACCCCCAGTGGACCAAGTGGGCCTTCAGGTGCAAAAGGTTAACAAACCGTGGCACAGTACACACACACACACACGTAATTTACAATCGCCAGTGAAAATTAAACACATTACAGTACAGGTACAGTACAGTACACCACGCTCGGCCGCCTTTGTCTCCATAGTGGCAGTGTTTACACAGTGCACTAGGTACTCATTTGAGGCCGAGTCCACCTAGGGGAGGCCCAGGACCGGTCTAGAAAATCGTCATTGGTGTTGGCCGTGAGCTGGATTCGAACTTGGGTGGCTGGGTTTGTAGCCCAGCGCGCTAACCGCTGGGCCACTGCTCCCCGCATATATACAGTAATGTCATACAATTTTAAAATACAACATTCTTGGATGCTATTTTTGGGTACCTTGAAGCTTGCATCATCTCTGTGGTCTCTTAATCACACTCCTCATGTCACTACAGATCCGACTAAGCCTTGTTAATTTATGGGGGGGGGGGGTGTTGCAGTCTAAAACCCCCAACAGAGAACATTCCACATTTTGATATGGCAAGTTAAGTTTGTAATCTCACCCATAACCATGTATGGTTCGCCCCAGCTTTATTCCAAAGTTTGCTTAAAAGACAGCCAATGGCAATGCAGGGCAGTGTGCTTGGGTCAACCGTTACTGCTGCGACAACTGATATCCCATTGGCAGAAGTGTGGTGAGAGTAAAAACTTCAAAGGCGGTAGCGCTGATTCACAGTCAAGATCTGAAGCTGGAATGTCTGCCCCGTAAATTACAGACGAAGCAACGGAGGTGGTTTTTATCAACGTGACATCACTCTCTCCATTCAATCGCTGCCTTTTCATCTCTTCCAAGAATGCGTTAAGATATCATAATTACATCCCCACCCCGGTCCATAAAATGCTCCGGAGTGCCAGTTCTGTGTCGAGTGTCTCACCCTGCTATGTTAACCTACACGTCTCGCAAAAAAAGTCTGAGAAACTTGTTATAAACGGTTCCACATAACTAGGCAGCACATGTGTGTTTTGTCTGAAACAGAGATGAAGTAGACTGGTCTAAACCATTAAAGCCATTATTTGCACACGGTAACAAGAATATCCTTGGTGACCATGAGAAATATGGCATAACGAATGGAAATATGTTTGGCAAGTTTAAATATGAAAACAGGAAGTTTTAATTGAATAATATTTCAGAACCCTTCACAAACCTTCAACCATTCAAACACTTCCTACCCCTGTTTAATTAGCGAAACAGAAATAAATTATAATAAAACACGCGTGTCACAAACTCCTTTACACAAAGCCATTCACGCGGCTTAAACATATGATAGCAGTGTGTGATCATAATACGCTACTGGCATGGCAGCTAAAGTGTTTACATGAAGCACCGGTAAACGTTTTCACACTTTATTAGCATTCCCCGGCTAATCTATGTCTAATGAACACAATGCAGCTGTTATCCCATGAAATTAGGAACTTTATTGAGGCAGCGCTAATAAAAACTGACTGCTCGTTAAGCTGCCTGGGCAGGAGCATAAGAAGGTCTGTAGTTCCCAGAGGCAGGAGACGCCCGTTTGGTTTCGTGTTCCACGAGGTCAGCTCCATTATTCTGCAGCCACTGACGTCAATTGGATATTTAAGGGACCCGGCCGTTGGTGAATTTAAAACACTGTCCTGTAAATAATTGTTAATGATAAGATAAATGTTATACGTAGTGTATCACAGATGCCAAAAGGGTATAATACACGCCTGTGTTTATTTTAAGTTATTTGAATAGATGCTATCTTTCTGTGGGTACTTTTTTCAGTACACAGATTACGGTGAAATATTATTTCACATCAGACACCAACCTAAAAGGCAGCGATGTGATTTTTTGCGTCGCATTTCACTTATTTCAGTTTTTTGCCTATCTCGGAGTCTAATGTTCATATTTCACCGCTCAGAATTCCAACCACATTCTGAATTTGCCGCAGGTTCATATCCAAACCCCATAGTCACGTACGTGGAGGTAAAGAACCACAGCACCATGCACGGTTTAGAAGTTCAGTCCCTCGCATGCGACTTTATTAAACAATTGCACCAGAACACATATTTTCTGGTACATTAAAAAAATGTGCCCTGCTTATAGCTTCGAAAATGTATCCTTCAAATATAACTGTAACGTTTGAGTAATCTTTACTTGAGGTTGCGTTTAAGTTGAGAAGGCTGAACTACATTATTGTTAATATTAATTGCATGTATAGAGCGCTTTTCACCCGAGGGTCACAAAGCGATGTACAGAGCTGCGGAGAGAACGGCATGTCAACAACGACATAAGAATGGAAAATCAGCAACTATAACTTTTCAACAAATAAGTCGCCATTAACCCTCTATCACCTGACAACAGTCACCTTTTGGGAATGCTGACATTAAATTCAGTAATGACAAGTCACGAAAAGCTTCATGCCCACCATCTCGGAGTGTTATGGGCCAGATATTGATCAATATGTTGGACTGTGTAAAAACTATCTATGCAAGCGTCACAATCTTGTCAGGTGGAGGAAAATGAACGATATGGATTTTGTTAAAATATCCAATGTAACCCAACCTAAGACAAATCAAAACCATTACGATTATGTGAGGGGGTTGACAACGGTTGCGTTGGGAGTAAATTTACCTCTGCCATAGGAATGTGGCATTTCGACGAATGGTTCAGGCCTAAACATCAGGAAATCACTACAGAAAAACATTTCATCTGTACAGGTGCTGCACAAATTCTCGAAGCGAAAATTGCATGAAAATAGAAAATATTCCCCAAGATAAAGCATCTCTGCGCGTATAGGTGTGGTACGAGGCAGACCACCAGTGAAACCGTCAACAACAAACATGCATCCCTGTGTCGGACAAGACGGGAAGCTGGAGGGAAAAAAACGCTCGTTAATGTGCTGTGTCTACACTTGTCACCGATAACAACCTGCCTGCTTTCCCTCTGCTTTAGGAAAATTACTTAGTTCGTTGGAGATGGGAATCGTATATCTAATAACGAAGACTTATTTGTCTAGGGCAGCCTCACCAAAGAGTGCGGAGAAGCTCTCAAGAGGGTCACTATATTGCAACATTATAAGAGACTCTGGTTAAGGCTGGCTTCAAAACGATCCCAATCCAGCCCTCAGTGAGAGACAGAATTATGCTCATGCTAATTCATTCCATAGGGAATGTTTGCTTTTGGTACTATATCTCTATGGGATGAACGGAGCGCTAGTCTACGAACGACTCACCAGAAGAGAAAAAAACCCTTAAAATATAGGCATGAATGAAAACATTGTCTTCTCAACACGTTTGAATAAAAAAACAAGCGAATAAAACAATGTCTGAAAACGTGATTGTGACAAACTACTGCGCATGATGTACACTAATGTCTCGGGTGTGTTGTACGTATCTCATTGAATCAATCGTAGCTCTAGGAATACCAGCGTCTCGTGTCGACAGGCATGTGCGTCTCCTATAAACCTGCACATCAATAACACTGCACATACGAGCGAGCACTGCCATACACACGACTCGCTTTACACACACCAACGAACCCCCGCCTCGGTGAGCAGCTCATCCCTTTATTAACGTGCTACTAAATATCCACCAAGCCAAGCATTACCCGCTACAGCCACCAACCTTATTGTCACCCACTTGATCCACGCCACCCACTCAAAACTTCTATAATCCAGGAGTTCTTCACCTGTTCCACCTCAAGCCCTATTCGGGTCGAGTCTTCACGGACCACTGGAGGAGCCGCGATCCTCAACCCACCAGTACCCAACCAAACGAGAATCGCGACTGTTAACCCGCTTGCCATTAACTCAATTCACACAAAGTGGTTAGTTCGGACGTTGGTTGAATCGCTGGAATCTCGCATCCACAGCTGGCAAGCTAAACGAGTACTTTGCGTTTGCTGTAACAATAAACATCTGAGAGCGCCCGGCGTGAGACCCACCAGCTCGCTCCACATGTCACTCACTCGGTCAACCACTTACGACGCGTCGCTCGCTTCATTCACACGTGGGCTGAGAACTCGCATTATCTCGAGCCACCATAGCCCCTCGCTCGGTCGAGCCGCAGCATCAACCCCTGGGGTAACAACGCACGAGTGAACAAGCCGCCACTCACCCGCTCTCCGCGCGAAGCCACTCGTCGCTCCGCCGCCAGCACTCTGGCGTCCAGCCGGCTCCACGCACGGACTCCATCCCGCCCCCCCCCCCGTGAGCGAGCGGGGGGTCGGGCCCTGCCCACAGACACCGCCCATTGGCGGCGACGCGGGCGGAGGAGGAGGAGCTTACGTCGGGGTGCGGCCGTGGTCAGGAGACGCAGATGAGAAGGAGGAATTCGTTCAGTGTCATCATCATTATCAAAACCCGTTTAATCTTGTACGTGTCACGGGGGGGAGGGGTCTATCCTGCCAGATAGGGGGCGCAAGGTGGGGCTATACAGCTTCTCCGCTACCAGAAGGCACTTGACTGTGCCCGTACCAGCCATCTTTCCCGCATGCTGGTTCGACAAGCCCAAAATTCTTGTCTCGACCATTAATCAGCTCCTTCGTCCAACCAGTCTCTCGCCCTCACCTCCCTTCACTGATAAAGATCACGCGGATCAGTTGAGTCAGTTTTTCACCGTATCTCTACTCAGCCTCAACCACCAACCGATACCTCAATAAACGTTTCTCCACCTTCCTTGACCTCAAAACTCCTGGAATTTTCCGAAAAAACGGCATCCAAGGTCTCTTATTTTGTTACCAGATCTCGGCCCCCAAACTGCTCCCTGGATGCCTTCTCATCTAAAATCATCCGGACAAATTTCAAATTCCTTGCCACATTCGTCATTAATCTCTTTAATAACTCACTTTGCTCTGGCATCAAATGTGCCGCAATTACCTGCCTCGATTGCAACATCCCTGATAATTATCACCTCATCTCTAATCTACTCTTCCTCTCTAAGGTATTGAACGTGCCGTCGCCGCACAACTCCAGAAACACGTTCTCAACAATGACCTCATCGATCCCTTCCTATCAGGGTTCAGATTCGGCCATAGTACTGAAACTGCTCTGGTAAAAGTAATTGATGACCTACTCGTCGCTTCTATGAAGGCTTGCCAAGTATTCTTGTTCTCCTGGACCTGAGCACTGCCTTTGATACTGTTGACCACCCAATCTTACTTTAGCAACTTGAGGGTATCAGGGTCTCTGGCTGTGCCCTGCATTGGCTAAGCTCCTATCTCTCTGACCAGAAGCAGTTCGTCAGCCTCGGAAGCCAAAACTCAGAGATCCATACTGTTTTGTTCAGAGTTCTTCGGGGTTCAGTTCTCGGCCCACTCCCCTTTAGTATCTACATACAACCACTTGGCCATATCCTGCGCAGCCTCAAACTTAGCTCCCATTACTCTGCTGATAACATCCAAATCTATATCCACGCAAAGCCATCCATCAATGCATGTGGTGTTTGCATGTCGTCCTCACTGTCAACTGTGAAGGCCTGGCTCAATTCAAATGTCCTAAAACTAAATGGCAACAAAACAAGTTTTTGCTTGTCGGAACCCTCTTGATTCCTCACTCAACTTCTAGACACACATCAACAAGGTGACGAAGGTAGCCTATTTCTATCTCAGAAATATAGCCAGTCTACGCAACATCCTGTCACCCGCTTATGCTGAGAAGCTAATACACATCTTCATCTCATGAATCGATTGCTGCAATGCACTACTCCCTGGCACCCCTGCATACCTGATCAATCGTCTCCAACGTGTGCAGCATGTGGCTGCTAGAGTCCTCACTCGCACTCATCCACGATCTCATTTTCCCAGTACTGAAGTCTCTCCACTGGTTACCGGTTAAATACAGGATTGAGTTCAAGATCCTCCTTCTCACCTACAAGGCTCTCACTGACGCTGCTCCGACATACAAACGGGACCTACTTCAGGCACCCTCCTCCACACAACTTCGATCCTCCAATACGGATTTGCTGCATGTGCCCAAATCGCACCTACATTCGATGGGTGACAGAGCCTTCTCGCGTGCTGCTGCCAAACTCTGGAATGCCCTTCGATTGGAGATTCGATCAGCTGAGTCCCTGGACATCTTCAAATCTCGTCTCACAACTTACTTTCAAGCCCTCTGGCTAGGGCTAGGACTGTTGATGCAGCTCAATGTTGTCATGCTGGGATGATGGCAGAAAGCCATGATCCCGGCATGACAACTTTATCTCATCTCATTATTTGAAACCGCTTAATCCTATATAGGGTCACGGTGAGCCGGAGCCTATCCCGGAAACACAGGGCGTAAAGCAGGAATACACCCGACGACGGGACGCCAGTCCATCGCCGGGCATTGCGGAACAATTTTAGTCTGCGAGCCAATCAACCTATCCAGGAGCATGCTTTTGGACTGTGGGAGGAAACCGGAGTACCCGGCGAAAACCCACGCGGACACGGGGAGAGCATGCAAACTCCACACAGAAATGCACCCGAGCCGAGAGATTCGAACCCGGGACCTTCTTGCTGTGAGGCGTCAGCGCTAACCACTGGGCCACCGCGCCGCCCATGACAACTTTATGTCCTATAATTTATTGCTACTATTGACTTTCAGTTGAACTGTCCTGATGTTGTTGTTGACATGTCGTTTTCTCCACAACTCGGATATGTAAAAAAAAATCGTTGTTGTTGCTGATTTTCCGTTATGTCGTTGTTGTTGACATGCCGTACTCTCCGCAATTCTATGCAACGCTTTGTGACCCTCGGGTGAAAAGCGCTCTATGAATACAATTATAATTCATTATTATGGCCATGATGTGACGCCAGTACATCGCAGAGCACTGGGGGCAATTTACTCAGCAGGCCAATGAACCTGGCAGCGTGGCTTTCTTTACACGTTGGGCGTAAACCCGAGTACCCGGCGAAAACCCACGTGGAGAACACGCAAACTCTACACAGAAATGCACCCTAACCGGGAATCGAACCCGGGCCCTCTTGCTGTGAGACGACAGCGCCAATGCGTGAGTAGGAATGCGCGGTTAATTCCAGACCAGCGCCTACCGCCCTTTACCAGAACGCGGCTCGCAGCGCCACATCAGAGAGAGAAAGAATAACAGCACCGCATTGGCCAATAACATCCTGGCCTTAAAAGGACGCTATGTATGTGATTGGCGACGTTTGGGGAAATCTCCTTTCTTCCTAGGCTACATGCGCTGCAATGGAGAGCTGCAGTATATTCAGAAGGTGGCAAATGAACGAATCCCAATTGTATCGAACGCAAGCAGTAAACATTACAAAGAAGTAGTCAAAGTTGTATTATAATTTCAGATTATATTACAGATGTTGTGTCGCTTTTGGTAAACTTCCTCCGGTGCCCAGCTGCTGCTGATCATTTTTAGTGAACATGTACGTGAAAGACTGTGTGAACACCCAGCAGTTGTAAAACCACGCTCGCATTCAAAGCCCAGCAGCTTGGTGTTGACGCGTTTAGCGCCCTGTCGTGAAAGTCACAACATTAGGCTGTTGATAAACATGTGAACGGATGTACGTCTCTCTTTGAGACAATTGTATCATTCAGACACGGTTCTTCGTGGTCATTAATCTTTAATCAGCAAAATATTTTTTTCTGGCCGGATATTTTGCTTTCCGTCAATTCAATCACACGATTATGCCCCCCCGCCTCCCCTCACATCAGACACAGTGCCGAACTCCGCCGATCGCTTTGCAACGTTGTTTCGGGATATCCGTGTCGAGCGCTCCCCCACTCAGTACGCCTGATGATGCCTAATGAGTCTGAGGTCTGAGACTGCGAGAGCGAAACATCGCGAAGGAAGAACAACTATGGAAAGCAGTTCTTATACCTGGAGCCCTGAAAACCTACACGAGTACACAAAGGAACCACGTTTAGACCCAGCCAATGTTGACCTGAGACTCGCTTATGAAGGTTCTTTTAACCATCTAATAAAAAACCGCAGCACATGTACACAGATGTTTACAGCGAGTCCGTGGCTGTATTCTTAGTCTTATCTCATCTCATTGTCAGAAATCGCTTAGTCCTGTACAGGGTCGCGGTGAGCCGGAGCCTATCCCGACAGTCACAGGGCGCAAGGCAGGGATATACTCATGATGAGACGCCAGTCCATCACCGGGCACTGGCGGCAATTTAATCTGCAAGCCAATTAACCTATGCAGCAGCATGCTTTTTTGGACTGTGGGAGGAAACCGGAGTACCCGGCGAAAACCCACGCGGACACGAGGAGAGAACTCGCAAACTCAACACAGAAAGGCACCCGAGCCGAGATTCGAACCCGGAACCTTCTTGCTGTGAGGCGACAGCGCTACCCACTGGGCCACCGCGCCGCCCTGTTTTCACAGTTAAATCTTTAAAGTGTTTGCAAAGAAGTAACGTGGGAACTCGTTGTCATGGCAGCCAATGGCTGCATTTACATGACCACGACTTACACAGTCTCCCACTCACGTAGAAATAAATTCCTCCGTCATTATCCACACTCCACAGACTCAAGTAGAAACCTGTAACTCTGTAGCAAACGAGCAAAGGTCTGGCGCTCAACTATGTATTGCGAGCTCATTCTCTTCAGTGTATTTTGTAAACCACAACTACGATAATTTAAAATGAATCTGACAATCACATCTCCTTAAAGTCAAGTATAAACCTGTAATGTTGGAGGAATATAACGTGGTGTTAAAATGTGTTCACTGCACATTATCATTCCATTTCTGTACCGACAATTACAGTAATGTGTATAAGAAAGCACAAGAAGAAAAGTGTACCTGTATGCAACATCAAAATAGGTAATGAAAATGTAAGGTGGGTCAATAAGTTCAACTATCTGGGAAGTTGGAAAACATCAGATGGTAAATGTGATCATGAAATAAAACGGAGGATAGGGATGACCAAAGATAGCTTTTTGAAAATGAAAAAGCTACTGATAAATAATAACATTTCTGTGGGGACAAATCTAAGAGATTTCGATTGTTACGTTGCACCAGTTTTCACGTATGTATCAGAATGTTGGACAATATCACCAAGTATGAAAACGAGGATTGAAGCACTGAAATATGGTTCTTTAAATGCATCTTTAAGGTATCTTGGACAAGCTACACCTCAAACGAAAAAACGTTGTCATGAATGGGATGTTGAAAGAATGGGTTGAATTACATTAGAATGTGAAAATTGCTCATCTGGTAATAACTGTAAAAATTGAAGGAAAGAGATCGTGGACGACAGAGATTTGCTTTTGTCAAGATTCTATCAAGATGGATTAACATATCAACAATGGACAGTCTGAGAAGTTCAAAGAACAGATATTGTGGAAGGGCGGTGCGGTGGCCCAGTGGTTAGCGCTGACGGCTCACAGCAAGAAGGTCCCGGGTTCGAATCTCTCGGCTCGGGTGCCTTTCTGTGTGGAGTTTGCATGCTCTCCCCGTGTCCGCGTGGGTTTTCGCCGGGTACTCCGGTTTCCTCCCACAGTCCAAAAGCATGCTCCTGGATAGGTTGATTTGGCTCGCAGACTAAAATTGTCCCGCAATGCCCGGCGATGGACCGGCGTCCCGTCGTCGGGTGTATTCCTGCCTTACGCCCTGTGTTTCCGGGATAGGCTCCGGCTCACCGTGACCCCATTATAGGATTAAGCGGTTTCAGATAATGAGATGAGATGAGATATTTGTGGAAGACCATTGTCATCAAGGTCCTGTAGGATATGGAACCTAGAAGAAGAATTACTGAGCAATGATGGGTTTTAACTGGGAACAATATCAACAAAATATAGTAACTCATGTATTTTTATACGGGACACATGCATTTTACAACTTAATTCGCTGCAGTTTTTTAATTTTTGGAAACCACAGATGATTTTTTTACAGGAAACTGACAACCATCATTACATTACAGATTTTGTAAATAGATTTCAGTCGCTATAATGTCTCGTACAACACAACACTGTATTCAGTTGCTTAATCGGTTTGGCTAATGCATTTGTATCCCAGCGACAGTGAGATCAACATGGACCACTGAACCGAGGTTACACAATGGAGAAAATGCTGCTGTAGAAACATGCCACTAAAATAACCCACTGTGAATTGAATAATTTGGTGCAAGTGTGCAAAAAGCAGTGTAAATATTTAGCTTGTCTGATACGACTGAACGATTCGTCCTGATGACAGAAAATTTCGATCACGCTCAGCTGCTAAGTTTCCCAGGAGACAAGGCACTGCGACTGAACAGGCGACGGCTTCACAGCAGATGACACAACTCGTTTTCACACAGCTGCTATTTGTTGCCATTTTGAGAGCTGTTTGCACACTTTGGGCCCTGGGATCGTAATTATATTCCCATCGCTTACTGTTGCAATAGGTTACCAATTATAATTGAGACGAAAATCCTGGAGCAAGCAAACAGCGGCTCGTTTGTGAAAAACCAATAATCTAATCTGGTGTCTGTCTTGTCTATTTAAGGCTACAGATGCTGTGGATGAAACGAGAGAATCCCTGATGTTGGTGTCAAAAGGGCAAGGTCTTAAAAATATTTGTACGCTCTCTGCAGTATGTAGCTAAACCTCCTCGCAAATAAAGATAAGAGCGATCATAAATAGCATTGCGTCGTTAAGCAACAATGAGTAGAATAGCGGTCTCTAGGCAAACACGAATTGGCACTTGCAAGCGTTCATAAACTCACTCATATTTCACAAAGTGTCTCGTTTGCAAAAGACACACATACTTGTGGCGAAATATGCAAAACAAGAAGCATTGTCCTTCAAAGTGATTGGCCTACACCAGACATGTCTTTCTTTTGAGCCTGATTGTCAATGTTAGCCAGATGTTGCCAAAAGGTAGTCAGCTCAGGACAATGCAATATCAATGCTAAGTAGCTCAGGTCCAGCTGTTTTTAAGATCTTCACACCTGTATAATTGCCAGATATGGTAAAAACCTTTTCTACTCTTTACATATGTACACTGGCAAAAGTACCCATAGCTCACTCACATTGTCCACACAGTGCAGGCCTGGTTGTAATAGAATGACAAACACCTCCATGGCTGACGATTATGAACCTGTGCTGCTGAATACACGCGTTCGGTGTCCACACAGGTATCAAGGATAATATTAACTTTTACAGTCACCTAACCATGTACAATACCGTCTTAAAGTGCCGTCATTTCTTACTAATAATAATGAAAACCACTACGAATGTTTAATATCGCAGTGCCGCAATAAGTAATGATGTTCTCGATTTTAGAGTCTGGATAGAACACACACCAACACACAATAAACAGTGGGTCTGTGTGGCCACAAGACTGGTGGTGGGTTTTATTGCGAAGGCAAGTGGGAAAGTAATAATAGCTAGAAAACCGCACGGGACGCTGTGCCTTTACATGATCATCATGACATTTCTCATTGTGCAGAATCAGAAGATATGGATGAGAATCTATGTTGAAAAATATATGCGGAATCAATTGACTTCCATCAATCCAAACCTTATTAAAATAGCAATGATTGCCACGTTCACCAAACAAACCATTCGGTCTTTCTTTGCAAACAAAAGCAGTACTAACTGACTCACAGAGCAGCCGCTTCAAGACGTCTGATCAACACTATAGCACGCCTGCAGCTCCACTCTCGCATGCTAAACGTGTTCAGATTGTATGAAGGATATAAACCTCTAGCTGCAGATTCTCGCGGCGATGCAATATTACTCTTTCGGATATTGTTGGGTATGGTATCAAAAGTTTTGCTCCATTTACTGGGGACAAAGTTTTCTTAAATTCATTGCCCTGAGCACTTAGTATGAAACGTAAAACATGTTGAACCCAAAAGCACATCGGAGAGATATTAATCAGTAATTCTCGGCACTGTATACTTTTTAAAGTTTATTGTTTTGTAAGTCATATACTACCACACTCGCAGCGTGTTTAACATGTGTTAATGTACAACCACCATTACACGGCAAACAAGTTAATCTGGTTTGCCTACATTGTCCCTGTAGCAAATTATAGTAAATAAGGGCATCCTCATAATAAACTAGTTCAGGTCAGGCGTTACTATTTGATTTTAAGTTGAACTGTCCTGATATTTTAATTCGAAGGCTTTCGTGACCAATGTCATCGATGAATTTCATTTTTTGGGTTAGGTCACGTACATAATGTTTGTCGTAAACCCTCCACCACCCGACAACGTCCAATTAGTAATGTTTGTCAACGAGAACAAAACGTGCCAATTGTTCATTATCTCAGCACACTCGTGTGTTGGAGAGCAAACTCACAGCATTTACAAAAGAACTACGACGTTTCGCTGGTAATTGCAATCAACATCATCAGAATACAGAGAACCGTTTCTCATCTCATCTCATTATCTGAAACCGCTTAATCCTATATAGGGTCACGGTGAAGCCGGAGCCTATCCCGGAAACATAGGGCGTAAGGCAGGAATACACCCGACGACGGGACGCCGGTCCATCGCCGGGAGAAACCGTTTCGAGCTCCCTATATGAGGAGATTGTGATGTCATCAATCACCGCTCGCTCGTGCTCGGAGCCAATGGGGGGGTTGGGGTGTGTGGCAACAATCACAGGGGTGTAATGATGTAGGTTTTCACGGCTCGATGCGTGATGATTGCTTCGAAAAGCTGCTCTCTCGGGACAGCAGCATCGATCGCTTCCTCTCTCCACTTCACGACGTTTCGCCTCACACGTTAGAGGCATCCCCAGGATGCCACCATCAATCACAGAGGTATTGAATGCTTGATTAATTAGATTAGATTAGTCAGGTGTTACGAATAACGTGAGTCTTATTGGGCAAAGGGCCAAGATTGTCAAATTACCTTGATCAGAAAGAACGTTTAATGCAACCGGATTGTGTTCGCATAACAGGATTTACGTAATAAATAAAATGTACAGTTTGAGAGTACGTTTTTTTAAAAACCGCACTTATTTTTAAAGTTAGCAGAAGGATTAAAATTATTTTATTCATATCAATTTCAATAAACTCTCAGATTAGTCTAGACAAAGAGTGATTAGTTATACATAAAATGTAAACGTTGTCAAAATTAATTGTGTGACTTTAATGGCAGGCATAATTTTGCAACCGCTGAAAATTATATTTGTGAGTTTAAATATTCCTTTAATGTTCTCTAAGACATGCGCGTTATGGGTGGTGAGTGAGTATGGCGAGAGAGACCATGCATTTATTGGTGGTGACGTCATCAGCAGGGACATCGCTCAAAGCCGCTCTGCAAGCCACCAGTTTTTTTGCTACGCAGCTCTGTGCAGCGCTTTGTGACCCTCGGGTGAAAGGCACTCTATAAGTGCAATTATTATTATTATTATCATAAAAATAATTACCTCCCCAATGGACCACGTAATTTTTCCATTTTCAACCCGGTCCCATTGATCGTTGCAGTAGAATCGTCAAAATAATGCCACCTGCATGAATATACATGCACAAATCTAACACGTAAGCAATGCTTTGATGTATCAGTTTACAAAAGTTGCAATGTTTTAATTGTTTGAGCAATACAAGCGGTTACTTCATCCCTCAGTCGAATGTAACATGTATCCCAAATTTCCTCTTATGCTGTGCTTGGGTTTGTGTGTGATAAAGGTAAGTTTTCAGCCCATTTAATGAAATGTATTTAACCAAAACAACATTTCCACCATAAAAGAGTAATAGCATTTACATCGCCCATTGAAAAACACTGAGGTAACTTAAATTTCACTCATGCAATGCACTTCAAGATCTGGAGTGCGTTGCACTCCCGAAAGACATTTTCAAACAATAGCATAAAATGTCAGATATTTTTGCATGGAACAGGCATCGCTGTTTTAGAGAAGGCATTGGTTAACTGCTGCTGTTTTACACTTTATTCACTTTGCAACCAAGTTAGAAAACTCACCAAATGCACTGAACCTAGTACACAAGGCATTAACACATAAGCGGATGACAGGTGCCATTCTGTTGAGCTAGTTCTTGGTGGCTCTGTAAAAACCAAGAAGGTTGTGCATTCCACGTTTTCAGTGTACCGGGATGTATACTTTAGCGTGTGCTCACCGTGTCTGTGTGCCATACAGATTAGTGGTTCACGGTATGCATTGCCTCAGCAAACACAATGCATTTACCCATGGTAGGCCCTGCGCTGCTCAAAATCAATGTTAGCGTGTCCCTGTTCTAAAGCAAGCATTTTGCGACAGCCACCTCCATGATCAGTGCTCAGCCAATGCTGGAATGTACACGTTCCGGTGGCGGGGCAGTGTTCGACAGCTGATGCACGACTCTGTAATCATATGTCTCTCATGGCATGATAGTTTTGATAGAGTTGTAAATATGCAATAATAAAACGGTTTAATAATTATAATTGTTATGCTCGTCTAGAACTAAATATGTCTTGCTGTTTGATTTAAAAAGTCAAATGTTCACTCTTTCCTTCTCCATACAATTATTGTCTTGCTCCAAAAACATGAGATTACCACTGATATTGCATACTTATTATCACACTTTTTAAATAAATTTTCCTTATTATCTATAACAATGTTTGGAGCTAAAAATATAAACACACAAATAAAATAATTGTGAGCAGACTCAAGTTCCACGTTGGAAAGCGTGATTCGAAAGTGTCTCATTTTTGGCCAAAACCTGGCTGAAAAAATGTCCTTTTTGATGCCAGTTCTGGACTCTGTGTCCAGCAAACGAAATGAGTTCAGGCGGAGCGAGTTGGTTTTTTTTACAGAGTTGTACATCACTGGAACACCCTTGCCAGGCAACATTACTAAAGCGGCAAACATCCATTGCTTTACTCTTCTTGTACCTAAAGTTTATACATGGCTTGTGCACTGCCAAGGACGCATTTTGTTATTAGTCTTAGAGACACTTCAGCCGAGCAACCTGCACGTGCACATAATAGTCCTTCGTATGACGACGCTGCGGATTATCTAGCATGGTACATTCATTCTCAATACCAGCTCAATCCTGAACAGGGTCACGGGGAATAGGGTGGGGCAGAAAATATCTACGATATGGCGCCAGTACATCACAGGGTACACTCTTTTGGGGAAATGCACTCAGCAGGGCGATTAAGCTGAGCAGAAGCGTGTCATTGGACAGTGGGATGAAAACGGAGTACTCGACAAAAACCCACGCGGGCAGGGGGAGAACACGCAAACTTCACAAATAAAGGCACCCGAACCAGGAATAGAGCCCCCTTCTAGCTGTGAGGCGACATCGCTATCCACTGCGCCAGCATGCCGTCCTAGCATGGTACAGTAAATTGTTTATTGTTCCATCAACAAAAATGCTCTGGTGCATTTTTTGAGCACATGTAACACTACAATGGATTTTGTAGTCAGCACGGTGGCCCAGTGAGATGCGCTGCCGTCTCACAACAAGAGGGTCCTGGGTTTCATGCGCCGGGTCAGGTGCCCTTCTGCGCGGAGTTGGCATGTTCTACCCGTGTCCGCGTGGTTCTTTGTGGAAGACACCGGTATTTTGCCACAGTCTAAAGACGTGCTGCTGCCTAGGTAATTTAGCCTTCCTAAATTGCCCCTGGTGCCCGGTAATGGACTGACGTCCATGTGACTACTGGGATAGCCTGCGGCCCACTGGAGCGCTCACAGAATTAAGCGGGTACTAATAATGATGACATTTTGTAATCTCTATTGGCGTTCCGCTGTATTCTCACCAAATCATATATCTGACCAGAGTGGTTAAGTGTGAAACAAAAGTGAGGATTCCCGGTCTCTTTGCACTTGGTCTGGCTCATCAACTACTATCAGAGTAGAGCCACGAGGGTGCAGAGAGCCTGGACAATATCTAAATGGCAAAGGGAGATGTTCTAACGGGCTTTTCCCGATCCATCAATCCTAAACGTCTTACCTTCTTAAACTATTGTGGTCTTGTAATAAGCATGACAAGGCAACACATTTTAAATTTTCGGTGTCATTTGATCGGAACGCTGCACTGCTGTATCTGTTTACTCTGCTATACGGTCTCGAATTCCAAGCAGTATTTGTATTCCTAAATGTGATTCTCTATTTGTTATATATAGTTCATTTCACGTTCCACTTGCTGTAGACGGTTGTGTAGGTGGCGATGTGAACAATTACAAACAGATAATGCCAGGTGTACCAGACACATAGTATGATTCACGGGACACTTTACACATGAAAATGCTTAGATACATTTTAGGATACATTACTGCATGTGGAAAGACTATATTCGTAAACATCTATAGGACGGATTTGCGATAATTAGATATGCGACATTGTACTGTAGAATTCAAATCAATCTACAATAAGGCATTTATATTGACTAATGTATTTTAAGGCTTAACACATTATTTTGTTCCTTTGCATACTGCAATTGTATACGTATGTAAAATGTATCCATATATTATTGTAAAATTATGCAATCAACCAATAAGCAATTATGTGCCTTTCCTTCACAACATACTTACATTTTTTGTGTACCATTTTCCCCTGTAACATTGTGCAGTGTCCATACAAATATCATCAATTACTAATGAAATATAATTATGCAACAACTTTAAGTGGGTTGATGAAAATATTTCTAATTATCACATCCACTCCTCTAAACCTCCACATATCAGCCATGACATTAGCAACACACCAGCTATTAGCAACACGTCCGTTGGTATTGTTTTAAATATTTGTTACGTGCTGCAAAAAATCATTTAACCTTTTTGGTTTACATTTAAATTTGCTTACATATGTAAGAAATACTATTTATAACGTACCCATATCCATTAAATTCAGAAGGTATTTATTCGAATAGAGTTACCCAGAGGCATGAGGTAACCTGCATGGCGGGGGGGGGGAGGGGGGAAGTCAAGTTAGCCGGTGCCAATCTGCCAGACACCACTTCCTGTATATAGTGATGTTATCGGCCAATTCATTATTGAGTCTTTTTAGTTGTGGGTGGAAACCGAAGAACCCGGAGGAAACCCACGCAGCACAGGGGGAGAAGACACAAACTGGAATGTTGATAATAATAATTCACTTCTAGAGCGCCTTTCACCCAAGGGTCAAAAAGTGCTGCACAGACCTTTTCGAGGCACTATGCAGGCTATTAGTACGTTTTGCTGCGAGCTACAGTAAGTAGTTGCAAATGACAATTAACTTTTAACATTCACCCATCATTTGGAAGATGACAAGAGAGCAAACATTTTTATTAAATCCGGAATGCAGCTGTACTTGTGAGATCACGATGTTAGCAGAGACACAATAATATACCAATGATAACTGCAGCAAAATGTAACCACGAACATGTCATGCATTTTTCAAATGCCAATCTGCCTAGAGGAGCCATAGAAGCCATCCAAGGAGCACATGGCTCAGGAGTAGAAGGTCTCAACAAAGCAGTAGGTAGGGCCTTTGCATACCTCAATACCAGTAAGCCTTATTCTATGAGGTCATGTTTCGAGACAGCTAGAAATGCTGCCATACCCCACCCTCACCTTTCACACCCCCTTGCACTTGTCAATCATTTGTGCCACGTAAATTGCTCGATCCCTCAGGAACAAGATAACCAGCCATACGGTCTCCTGGCAACTATGTACAATCACTGGCAATGTGTTGGCTTGCTCCTGGAGGGCAAGGTCTCACTGTCAATGATTTGTCAAGTTGCAGTTAATTTTTGTGTGCAAACATGTGCAATGACTACTGAGGTTGAGCCGTGTGGAGTATTGATCGCAGCCCTGTCCTACCTGGTAATTGATGAAGTCTTCCCAGTGCGATAGCTCTCCTTCAGTTTTCTGTTGTGATGGGTTTTCTCATCACATACAGATTTAAATCCTCTACAGTCCTTTGATGCCACAATTTCAATCCTGCACACGTACTGATCACATCACTGTAACGGCAGTATTTTTGAATGGTTGTGTCTATTACCAGTCATATCTAATGGCAATCGTCTCTTTGAGCAATGTGTCCTGCTCAAGCCTACTTACTATTTCAAGTCATGTGATGTTTGTGCTAATATCTGTTATTTTATGTCCTTCGCTGATTTATAGCTAGTATTTAACGTTTGATGGATCTACTCTGATGTTGTTGTTGTTGACATGCCGTTCTCTCCACAGCTCAGATGTAAAAAAAAAATGTTGTTGATATTCCGTTCAGATGTTGTCGTTGTTGACATGCTGTTCTCTCCACAGCTCTGTGCAGCGCTTTGTGACCCTTGGATGAAAAGTGCTCTCGAAGTGCAACTATTATTATTATCGTGATTTTGCGTTTTTTTCCGCTGTTACACGTATTCCTCGTTGTCTTTCTGAGTGAGTTTCCAAACAGGCATCTCTCTGTGCGTTTTAGCATATTAATGTTTTCCCTGAAAACATTTAGTACATACGTCTGTACGGTAATAACATACTTTCATCAGCTGTTTCCTACCTCTGGTGATGTCTAAAGCTGTTCAATCTGGTCCAGGAACTTTAATTTTCGTTGTATCGTGAACGGAAATTGGTAATGCATTTACGTGTGACGTGTGCATTTGGTAGGTTTCTAACCTATAGTTAAGGAAGACAGATTTGAAATAATTTACCCAGAAGGGCGACAGGACGGGGCAGTGCTGAATTCTGCGCATTACGGAAAGTCCTGCCCGAGGCAGTTCGATTCCCACCTAGGGCGCCTTTCTGTGTGGAATGTGTTCTCTCCCCCCGTTCTGCGTGGGTTTCTTCTGGGTTCTCCGGTTCCATCGCACAACTAAAAAAAAATATACTCATAAATTGGCCAATAACATCCTAATATATAGAACACAGTGCGTGGTGGGTGTTGGTGCCGGCTGACTGCATGGCTGCCTTCCCCTCGCATTTCTGTGGTAAGACATTGGAAAAAGTGGGGTAACCCACTCTCTACCCCACCGCGTTGGGAAATCAATCGAGGAAGCTCTGGATTGCAAGTCTCGTGCTCTATTACACCAGAGCAGAATCCCTCTGAAATGTGAACAACCCCATACTGTACATGCATGCGGTAGTCTCAGCACAGGCAGTGAAGTCGCGACACAATATCAACAACGGAATTCCACTTTATTTTATTACAGGTTGTTAAGTTTGCTTAACCTAGCTGTTAGAGCACCTGACGTGAACGTGTGCTCTAAAGCAATCAGGTATGATTGCATTCTTTGAAGGTAAAGCTATATGCCAAGCGCATAGGAGGAGGTGGATGCCCTCGTCTTTACGAACAATTGGCCCACGTTGAGGAAACAGCCGCCGGGCACCATTTACTTCGACTGGTGTTGCTCTCCTGTCTCTGGCAAGAAACCACGTTGGGTTAAGCATGGTTTGAGAAGAATCGAGCAGAAGTAAGATAAACCAACTCCGACTGGCCTGCCTGCAGTGACGGCACAAGCAAAGCAGGTTCAGTCGCGGGTGGCATTAACGATGGAATGAGGAAATGTTGTGGTGTTACCGTAAATAGTAATTTATTTTTTTAAGACAAAAGAGTCCTTGCCAGAAATGTTAGCTTTCGGCGATTATATATGTAAATTATATTAATTATACAGGAACACAAAACTGTAGTCGGGCGGCACTATGGCGCAGTGAGTAGCGCTGTGGTCTTGCGGCAAGAAGGAGCCGGGTTCGATTCCCGGTTAGGGTTGCTTTCTGTCAGGAGTTTGTGTGTTCTCCGCGTGGGTTTTCGCCGGGTACTCCGGTTTCCTCCTACCCGGGTTCGATTCCTGGTTAGGGTGCCTTTCTGTGTGGAGTTTGCTTGTTCTCCACGTTGGTTTTCGCCAGGTACTCCGGTTTCCTCCCACCGTTCAAAGACACGCTGCTGTCTAGGTTAATTTCCCTGTTGAGTAAATTACCCCCAATGCCCTGTGATGTATTAGCATCACATCCTGGGTATAGCCCCGCCTTGCGCCGTATGTATTCCGGGATAGGCTCTGGCCCCCCACGACCCTGTACAGGATTAAGCAGGTACTGATATTGAACTGAAAACTGTAGTCAGATATTTAATCATCTGTGTTGGAAGAGAATAACCTTGAAATATTCCATCCATCCATCCATCTTCATCCGCTTTATCCGATGCCGGGTCGCGGGGGCAGCAGTCTAAGCAGCGATGCCCAGACTTCCTTCACCCCAGACACTTCCTCCAGCTCTTCCGGGGGGACCCCGAGGCGTTCCCAGGCCAGCTGAGAGACATAGTCTCTCCAGCGTGTCCTGGGTCTTCCCCGGGGCCTCCTCCCGGTGGGACATGCCTGGAACACCTCCCTAGGGAGGCGTCCAGGGGGCATCCGAATCAGATGCCCAAGCCACCTCAGCTGACTCCTCTCGATGTGAAGGAGCAGCGGCTCTACTCCGAGCTCCCGCCGAGTGACCGAGCTTCTCACCCTACCCTTGAAATATTATATTGTTGTAAATCCTAATCAGGCGAAAAATGTGTCCTTCAACCATGTGTGGTCGTGGGAATGCTTATCATCTACTCATGGCCACCATAGAAATGTGGCCTTTCCACTACTGCCTCATTCAATTGGCTACAGTGGGAGGTGAGCACCATCCCAGTGGTGCTTATCAATGCTTTATAACCCTCGGGTGAAAGGCGCTATAGAAATTCATATTATTATTATTATGGTGACCCTTACACTTGTGTAAGTATCTAGACTAAACCATGTATATTTTTGATGATAGTTTACCACAGTGGTATTCGCGTATGTCTATGGGATATGCTTTCTTGTATCACACTTCTGTGTCATGCAGGATACTTGGCTTGGTAACAATAGCGGTGTCTGCACTGAGTTTGAGTAGTGCTAAAAAACTGGCGGCTCGTGTCCACTGAAGAGAAGAAGATTCCTACTTTTCAAGGCTCAAGCAGAACAAAGGTCTTGGGTGAAAAGTGTGAAAGCCTCTCTGGCTGCCTCTTCACTGAATTGTAGAGGCACAATAATGATCATAAACACATTCATTCGAAGAGAGAACGACTCACTGGCGTGAGGAAACCGCCAGTGAGTTACACCCTCGGGTGTAAGGCGCTAAAATACAATTATTTTTTTTTGTTTAAGGCGAGCACCAGGTTTTGTCAGATACTGCGTCCTATGTATTATGATGTTGTCGGCCAATAAATTAATATGTTGGGGTTTTTTTCATTTTTTCAAAGGAAACTAGAGAAACCAGGCAGCACTTTCTGTGAGGCACAGATGTTACCAGTAGTGGTTGTGTTTCCAATATACATAGTCCTATCTTCACATCACAATTTCTGGTAGTGGCACCTTCATATTTACTGTTAGGGCCACCATATAGCAAGGTTATTATCTACGTTCCACGAAGAGCCAAATGGAATCACAATGCTTACTACAACTGCTCCTGCTATGTAGCCGGCTGCTCGAGGCAGACTGGCTGTCTCACAGTCAAAAGCTTTAAAGTTCTAATCCGAGTTGAGGATCATCTCAAACAATAATTACAATCTGGGTATTTAAAATCGTTGCCAATGCTGCCGACATCATCAATGGTATTGTGAAATGTTTGGCACCTGACATATGAATGTGGATTTTGTACCTCTGATTTGGTGCCACTGAGGTGACCTTCCTCAACGCTCGATTGAGCGTGGCTGCAGTTTGACGTTTTGACTTGACTGCATATGACCGATCTTGTTAACAGCTTGCCGTCACAGCATTCACAAGCATTTGGAAATCCCCAGTGAACGCCGTCTCATGCCCAATTTGCAATGCATCATATCAACAAGAAGACAGATTCCAGTGTAAGAGTGACCTCAACGCCTGTCCACACTGAGTGAGATCGACAAATGGTGCGTGACGGCAGAGACCTTTACTTGTGCAGCTGCCAACAGGTTTGCTACACCTGGTCTCTCCGACTCCAACTGCTTTCTAACTGACGTATTGACTGCATTCTTCAGTTAGGGTTTACTCATCGCCATGCCATAATTCAAGTGATCACACTGTAAACACACATTCTGTCTCTCCCATCCGTACCTGCTGCCTCTATTTATGGTGAAGCTGACACTTGCCACCAATGAGTAGACTGCAAGATGTCAAAAACCACACCTTTGTCAATACCGCATGTCGCATACTTGAAAGCTATTTTTAAAAAATCTTAGGATTCCTAAGTCACTCACGCACAGTTTTACACGCAGTGTTAATTGTCAATACATTTTAGAGGAGAGTAAAGTGCTGTTTAGTCGTAGCGTCTTGTGCTATATTGTCTTTTACCCATTTGGCAGCAGTCAATTTCACTTCTATTCATGGTTTATTACTCATACAATTGAACGTCTGGATTCTCAAGGACACACAAATATACCCACATGTCCTGAACAGATAGAACGGAAGATACACCTAGAGAATGTGTACAAATAGCATGCAAGTAGATCTGGTTTCAATATTTTCATCAAAACAAATGTCGACACAGATCCTTGACGAGCAAAATCTAGCACTGTATTCTCTTAAAGTCAAAGCGGCATTGCACTCAAACTTGAGAATACCTAATCTCCATTGGTGGTACTGAGCTGTAGTAAAAATTCCACATTCATGCAATGGGAAAGGGGGATTGCCTCGTCTTACAACCATTGGTAACAGAGCAAGCGTACTCTAATTGTGTTGATCAATGGGGGTGATGGGTTGAATTGACGGCTTAAAACGATTGTTGCTCCAAATATTCTGAGCTACGCACTCTGGATACAATAGCACGCAACAGACGTGTGCTCAGTGTGCAGCCACAGAAGAAGAGATGGGAACAACGGAACTGTGTATGAAAACAAACAGCACAGCCACTGATCACCACAGAGCTTGTCGCCACGACGATCAATTCGGCATTATTGTCGATATTTGTGTTGCTGCTAGGAACGTAATTTTTCATTCACGGTAAAACAGAGGGGAATTATAAATAGCTGAACGCGCAGTCCCTAATTACCCTCCCACCACATACCCCGTCCATTTGCCTTTGAATTAAACCCTAAATATTCAAACAATGAGCAAATAGATGTACCTACGTCAATGAAACGCAAATACATGTTAAGCATTTTATGTTGCGCCGTATCATTTTTTGTTTTTTAACTTACAAATACATTGACTAAACAATTGGGGCCTGATTCGCATGGCATTTACCTATTGCAAAAACTTATTATATATGCTCAGGTGTACAGCGGTGTGTATTAATGAGGAAAGCATGTGCTTCTGCATCACAGCCAAAGCAGTATTTGACGTCTAAATAAAGCACTAGGGTCTATGATGGATTTCTGTGGGGCTTGCACTTTATTTCCGTGTCCACGTGGGTTTTCTCCGTGTACTCTAAATTGCCCCCCCTAATGCTCTGTGATGGACTGGCTTCATATCAGGAGTATAGCCCTGCCTTCTGCCCTGGGTCTGCCGAGACAGACTCTGGCTCTCCAAAAATTCTCTACACGATTAAGTGGGTACTAATAAATAAGATCAAGGTCTATCGTCACAACCAACATGAAAGCATTCAGCAAAACACTGAGAGCATTGTTTGCTCGTCAAGGGATCTGTGAGGGCATTTGAAATAATGTCGGTTAGTGGACATGTAATTGACAGTCATAAGCTAGATCCGTGCAGTACGGCGTCGTTTGCTGCTTTTGCTCAGTGGTAGTTTTAGTTCCATTATCAACGCCAGCAAACGCACAGAAAAGATGTAAGAACTTGCCTCCTCTGCCTCAGAGATCCACTCCCACTATTGGATTTCCTCAGAGCTTAGACACGCTGGCAGCCTTCGTCTATTTATAGAAGATTGACGCACGGGCCAGCGTTAAATTCAAATAAGCGCTTTGTTGTGAGAGCACTGCTCAGTATAAACCCCCAATTGGCACGCAGAAGGCGAGTCATGCCTCTACCACCTTTACTTATCATTCATTGTCATCACGACCAGTACCCGCTTGATCCTGCACAGGGTTGCGCATATCCAGGCAGACACAGCGCAGGCACAAGGGCGCAAATCGGGACTATTCCCAGGATGTAAGGCAAGTGGGAGGAAACTGGAGTACCCAGTGAAAACCCACGCGGACACGGGAAGTACACGTAAACTCCACACAAACATACACCCGAGCCGAGGACCGAACCCGGGACTTCTTTCTGTGAGGCGCCACCACCGCGCCACCCCACTCTGTATTACTGTGAAGCCAGTAAACCCGTGGACATGATGTTAATTTAGTTGAATACATATTGGCGGCGCGGTGGCGCAGTGGTTAGCGCTGACGCCTCACAGCAAGAAGGTCCCGGGTTCGAGTCTCTCGGCTCGGGTGCCTTTCTGTGTGGAGTTTGCATGCTCTCCCCGTGTCCGCGTGGGTTTTCGCCGGGTACTCCGGTTTCCTCCCACAGTCCAAAAGCATGCTCCTGGATAGGTTGATTGGCTCGCAGACTAAAATTGTCCCGCGATGGACCGGCGTCCCGTCGTCGGGTGTATTCCTGCCTTACGCCCTGTGTTTCCGGGATAGGCTCCGGCTCACCGTGACCCTATATAGGATTAAGCGGTTTCAGGTAATGAGATGAGATGAGACATATTGGTACTGATGTAGGTTTCACGGCTCAGTGTATGAGAGACACGCTCAAGAGCTGCTCTTTATAGATAGCCGTATCTTCTCTCCACTTCGCGACCTTTCGTCTCCCACACTAGAGACATCATCAGACGATAATTATCAGGTGTTGATGATGGAGAGCGATTCTCGATGAAGGCATCACCATGCCTTCGCCAACTAACAGTCGACATCGCTTCTACACATGAGCAACAGATCCCCTTGCTCTACCCACGTTGTGGTTGTCCTCTCAGGCACATTCTTAAGCTGTTGCATGGTGGGGGTTTCCACTACTTGCTCGAATTTCCTAGCACCTGCCACACACACTAAGAAAACCAAAGCAGGGTTGTTTAAAAATATATATTAAAGCTCAGTGAGGCTCTGGCGGTTAAAAAAAGCACATTTATTTTCGTTTTCATCAACACATGTTCGTCAAAAACAACAGCTTCATCCAGCCGTGAAAACCTACATCAACACAGTATCTTCACCATCATATGCATGGGTAGCGCCAGTAGCATTGTCATAGGTTTGTGAAAATGTACACTCAGCTATTACAATGTTATAGTTTGGGTAAATCTAAATCTCGGATGTGTTTTCAGGTTGAACCACGTGTTATACATTGACATTTCACTGTATTAGGAGCTTATTTTCAATTCCTTATGCTCCTTACAAGATGGCAAATGCTGAACCTGTAAATTCCCCTTTGGTCATTGGAAGGCCTACTATAGAGGCAATTATTTGCAAGCAAATTATATAGACTAAAGCGGAAACTTTATTTTCGCTCACAATTCACGACTGATTTCTAAAATAATGTAGTAAAATAGGAACTAATTGTCTAATGAATACCTGAAGCTTTGAATGCAGCACAATCCCTCCATACCAGCTGATTTCACCTTTGTAGGCGGGTGTTAAGATCTTATCACCTGCATAATCGCCAGATACGGTAAAACCTGTTGTAATCTTATATATGTATACTGGCAAAAAAGTACCCATAATGCAATTATGTGTAAACCAAGTGCTGGAATTGCATACACCATTGAATGAATTCACCAGATCAGTTCACCAAAAGACCATACAATGGCATGGCATAAACATTTAATTGCGAGACAGTGGACCACAAAGCTTTTGAGAATGTCCCTTCTCGTCTGCCTGGTTTATCAATTACGGCCACCAATGGTTGCTCTATGGGCTGTGTGTGGCCTTACTGCTGGCATGATACTTCTTGGCAGTTAGTGTGTTGCATTGTGCCCAGGATTGTAGGGGGCCATTTTTTTCACTCGCCCTGTTGGCCCTAGCAATGACTCTCTAAGCCGAATAGTTTGCACAACACAATGTCATGACCAAAGCCTTGCAGAGACCAGGAAGGGCGTTGTAAATACTGTTTGATTGTGCATTTTATTTTCAATTCTTCTCCGCACATTTGTAAATCGATGGGAAAAAAAACCTTTATAATGAGTACGATCAAAGAACTGTCACGATTTGATTTTTGCAAATGATTGTATCAAAGCCAATATGTATATAATTTTCCACAAGTAACTTTATAAACACGGCGATGGACTGGCGTCCCGTCGTCGGGTGTATTCCTGCCTTACGCCCTGTGTTTCCGGGATAGGCTCCGGCTCACCGTGACCCTATATAGGATTAAGCGGTTTCAGATAATGAGATGAGATGAGAACTTTATAAACATATTTTTTCGCGTAATAACTCTTATGTGTGTTTCGACTCTAACGATTGTATCTTAGGGAGATCGAAAAACTCCGAATGTTTTATTTTGCTAATTTTCTTTGACTTTTCGTCACCTGTCTTGGGTTGTTGATGGTAGGTTGAGTTGCCAAATTAAAACTAATGCCCTTCCATTGGAGATTTGATCAGACGAATCCCTGGGCATCTTCAAATCTCATCTCAAGACTCACTTGTTCTGTAAGGCTTTCAAGCCCTCTTGCTAGGACTGTTGATGTGGCTAAGTGCTGTTGTGCTGGGATGATGGCTTTCTGCCGACCTGTGCCTGCTCGGGAACATTTATTCATTCCTTGTTTGTTAAATAATTGTTTTCTTTTTTCAAAATTCCTTATTTTATCTCATCTCATCTCATTATCTGAAACCGCTTAATCCTATATAGGGTCACGGTGAAGCCGGAGCCTATCCCGGAAACATAGGGCGTAAGGCAGGAATACACCCGACGACGGGACGCCGGTCCATCGCCGGGCATTGCGGGACAATTTTAGTCTGCGAGCCAATCAACCTATCCAGGAGCATGCTTTTGGACTGTGGGAGGAAACCGGAGTACCCGGCGAAAACCCACGCGGACACGGGGAGAGCATACAAACTCCACACAGAAAGGCACCGGAGCCGAGAGACTCGAACCCGAGACCTTCTTGCTGTGAGGCGTCAGCGCTAATCACTGCGCCACCGCGCCGCCCTCCTTATTTTATGTCCTTTAATTTTTTGCTACTCTGTGAATTTCAGTTTAACAGTCCTGGTTTTGTTGTTGACATGGCGTTCTCTCCACAGCTCGGATTTGTAAAAAAAAAAAATCCCCCAAAAAATATTATTGTTGTTGATTTGCTATTCTGATGTCGTTGTTGATGTGCCGTTCTCTCTGTAGCTTTGTGCAGTGTTTTGTGACCCTCGGGTGAAAGGTGCTCTAGAAATGCAATTTTTATTATTATTATTATTATCTGTTTATCAACGACTATTTGAAACGCCTCTCTCAAATCAGAAAACGTTGCACTCCCGTGTGTGTGAGTAGATCTTGGAGGTTTGCATGAGTTGTACATTTCTCAACTTAATGATGGTATTTATCATCATCAAAGTGTGAAGGAATGCACTGAGAGTGGTAAAGGAACAAACTGAAACACCGTTCTCACCTCCTATCAATAATCCACAGCAATCCATTGCTGTTGCCCTTCTCCGTGATAGAACAATATCTGCCTTCTGCCAGTATGCATAGACAAATCCATATTCAGAGAACAGATTGAGCCACAACTCCTCGCCACGTATCCAAGTCAATCCTGTGCAGACTGCCTGTCTTTGGGCTTTTCGCCAATGAGAATGTGTGTAAATATTCATCATTAGAATGGTCTCATCTCATTATCTGAAACCGCTTAATCCTATATAGGGTCACGATGAGCCGGAGCCTATCCCGGAAACACATGGCGTAAGGCAGGAATACACCCGACGACGGGACGCCGGTCCATCGCCGGGCATTGCGGGACAATTTTAGTCTGCGAGCCAATCAACCTATCCAGGAGCACGCTTTTGGACTGTGGGAGGAAACCGGAGTAACCGGCGAAAACCCACGCGGACACGGGGAGAGCATGCAAACTCCACACAGAAAGGCAATCGAGCCGAGAGATTCGAACCCGGGACCTTATTGCTGTGAGGCGTCAGCGCGAACCATTAGAATGGTACTTTTTCGAATTGACTCATACACCCGCAGGCAAAGCAAAGCTATTGAAGAGAATTACCACCATCGAATTCCACCAATACCGACATTCAAAGCTTGAACACCTGTGTGCTCATATATAGTCACTGTTTTTTGTGAAAACATTATCTTTAAATGTGGCCTTTAGTATTCGTAATTCACATAGTTCATAGAGCAAGATACCCTTAAGTATACTCTTGAGAATGTCATAGTTTCACAGCCACAGCAGATAGCAGTGTGTGCTTCAAAATGCAATGGCTGGTGTATAAAAAATGTGCAAAGATAAGTAAATAGCATATTGGCATTTAAGTTTTAAAATGTGTCTCAGGTGTACTATTTTGCTCCTTTATAATTGGTTAAATACTGAGAAACGCGCCTTCATTGAAAACAAAATGATTAATGGGAAAATCTTTAGCAAATGAGGTAAAATTGGTCACTTAACCTTGCGTATTTGATGTTTTCATTGTAATGTGTAAGTTAGCCAACTGTACAGATTGCATCAAACGCCTTAGCCATTCACAACATCACAATTGTTGGGCAATCAGTGGATTATTATACTTCATTAACTTGCATGCTTTGTTTCCTCACATTCCGAGTTCCCACGCTGATTTCCTCTTTAAAACTACACACTGTACGTAAATATACGTTAATCCCAATACAGTTGTGTTCAAATGGTATGAAAAATAGTGCCTTCGGTCCATGAATTTCTACATTGTCAAGTAAAAGAACAATTGAATATTTAATCGATCGCGTCCAAAAGTAATGGAACGGCGCGTCTCACGTAACAAGTCTTCCAGTATCCCGGCGGGCTTAATGAGAAAAGGGACTCTTTGCAACGATTGCAAGCAATTAGAGTGCTTTGTTAGGCCTGACCTGGAAATCATTGTGATGCTGAAAGCCAGCATCATCTTACAAACGCACGGTGCTGCAGTTCCGATGTCAGTGGCCCGGCAGTGTGAGGGAAGTCCAGAGTCAGTGGAAGCAGCTATAGCCCAACCCCAACGTAACTCGATTCCCCACAACCCGCCCGGGATCTACAGCAGCAGCCATACTTTACTACGGAGGAGACACAATTTTCCATTGTTAGCAATAAGTAAGAGGCGGAGTCTTGCAACTTTTTCTCGTGACACAACCGGCAAAAAGACTTCCACGAGAAGAAGCTCAAGAGAGCCTCACTACAGGACATATTCTCCTACTCTTGCATGGTGACCAGACGTCTTGAGAGGTATAAGTACCCCCGATTTATCCCACAATATGCAACATTCCAATCGATTACCTATGGTTTATTCATTTATATGTAGCTGGGTGGATGGACAGAGGAGGGTTGCCATCTCCGGAGGCAAAAAAACCCCACATTCATTGTGGAGATAAACAGAATGAGGAAGACAGAATTTGTTCCAGAAAAAAACCCCACAGATTTCTCATTAGTAGCCGCTTCAACAAGGACGACAATCCTGGAAAAAAACATGACAGTTGGCAACTCTGGGGCAAAAGTGTGGGGGGTGTTAAGAGATTCGCTCATTATTTAGATAAAAAAATATGACCCGGTGACCTTTGTATTGCAAGCCCAGTGTGCTAATCATTAAAAGAGAGATTCTGCTTCTTCTAGGTACCACATCCTACAGGACGTTGGTGGCAATGGCCTTCCACAAATCTCTGCTCTTTGAATTTCCAAGAATGTCCATAACTCTGGTTATTCCGGTGGAAATAAATTGCTTACACCCACAGCAGCATCCAATCGGCTGGCAAAGAAGAACTCAATAAAACAGGGTATGCATTCTGGGCAAAGCCCGTGCGTGCCACGAGGAGAGGAAGAAACACGGCATACGTCGTGCGTGGAGGAAGGAAGGGATAACTCTGCCTGCTGAGAATGAGTTATCGGAGATCTGTGACCACACAGCTGGCTTTGGACAAGTGTCCTTGTCGATGTGTCCTCCTCGGCTTTACCCAATTCTCTCTAGATTGTCTGAGAGCTGCTGAGATTACAGAACTTTCTAAGTTTGCGCTCTTTCAGGTCCGTTACTTGTTGGCCCAGTGATGAGCTGATTTTATTATTAGCTGTACTGCACTTCACGTTATTTATGTTTGTGACACTCTGTGCCATGGTAGTTATTTAAAAATTATGGCCACAGTTGGCATGTTTACAATCCGTAGTGATTATATAACCATGTAATTTCAACAACATTGATAACTTCCAAGTTATTTATTACAATAACTTTCTAATTATTTCTGGAACTGCATTGTAATTAATACATTAAGCCATATGTTTTATGCGATCACATAATTACGGGCTGCATTTTGAAAAGTTCCACTTCAACTTTTATTCCTTTCTACTATTAAATATAAACATTGATATCAGCTATTAAGATATATAAATAAATGACACCGTATTCTTTTTTATCCAGCAGTGGATATCTCATGCCAAATGATGGTGATTGTTATGAGTGAGTTGGGCCCACCAACCCTAGCCACTCATAACAGCAGAAAATACCCAATGAGCTTGCAAGCTCTGGATGCATGATTCCTGCCAAATAAGGCCGGCCGCTATCCCTAACACTGATATCTATCTCTGACAATGGCTCCGATTTCTAACACTGGCTCTTATCTCTAACATTGGCTCCTGTGTCTATAACACTGGCTCCTGTCTGTTAATACTGGCTTCTGTCTCTAACACTTGCAAGTTCTGCATGTATGATTCCTCAGACAGAGCTGACCAACGCAACAACGTATACAATTACAAGGTAAATAAACGAACTCATCGTACCAAATGGTGCAAAGACGAAACCCTAACCATAATCCTAACGTAAACAGTAACACGCAAAATTGCACAGCACAGATATTACATGTAAATTTAAACAAATTAATAAGAGGAAAAGCAGTGCAACATTGTAAAAGTACGATGGAAATAATGCAACCTTTCGAAACCACCTATCATTTTTTTGCAAAGACAGGTAGAAAATGATGATTGCTTCGAAAAGCTGCTCTCTCGGGACAGCCGCGTCATTCACTTCCTCTCCTCGCGACGTTTCGCCTCATACGTTCGAGGCATCCTCAGGCACAGCCTGAGGATGCCATCCTCTGTTGTGGAATCAGACAAATCTCTTGCCTTCAGCTAGTCTCCAGAGATTACTCTTTGCACAACCGAAGTGTTAGGTGTGTATCAACAGTGTTGCCAGCTGGTAATGTTGCGTCACAAAGGTAAGGTCTAACCAATTATTTTAAAAGGTACCCTTCTCTCCCATAGGTTGCTACGAAGACGTAAAACAGCCAATCACACGAAGGGCCATAATACCAACGTCAGTCTGTTTTTATTAAGCTGGACAAAACCGTTGAGCTATGTAGATATTTTAAATAATTGTCTGGCGTGGAGTGATAAGTAAATTTCAACATCTCAGGCCACCAGATGCGATTTATCTGGGACGATTAACCTGGTACTTTTCTATGTGGAGTTAGCGTGTCCTCCCCGTACCCGTGTGGGTTTCTGCCGGGTACTCCAGTTCCCTTCCATCGTCCAAAGAGACACTGCTGCCTGGGCGAATTAGCTTGCTAAGAAAATTGCCACAAAAAGTATGTCCTGCGATGGACTGGCGTCACATCCTGGGTATCCCCCCGCCTTGCGACCGGGATAGGCTCCACCCCCCCCGCGACCCTGTACAGGATTAAGGACTGTGGGAGCAAACTGGAATTCTCAGAGAAAGCACGCTAACCTGGGGAGAGAACACGCAAAGCTCCATAGAAAAAGACTGGCACCCGAGTGGGGAATCGAAAATGGATTTTCTTGCTGTGAAGCAACACCAACTTCACAGGTTGAGCTGACTTCCAATCCAGAGACATCTCATCTCATTATCTGAAACCGCTTAATCCTATATAGGGTCACGGTGAAGCCGGAGCCTATCCCGGAAACATAGGGCGTAAGGCAGGAATACAC
>JAZEWT010000003.1:35290445-35303632 GCA_036362905.1 Mordacia mordax | reverse complement strand
GAGCCGCGAAATTCGAACCCGGGACCTTCTTGCTGTGAGGCAACAGCGCTAACCACTGGGCCACCGCGCCGCCCAATTATAATCCTTGCACATGCTATCTTCAAGCCTTGATGGCAAATATGTCTAGCCCGATACTGTATGTCAATAATGTTAATAATCGCACTTCTAGATCAATTAAGTCGTGTTATGTAAAAACGAGACGAGGTTTAACCTTTTCTAGCAGTTATACAGGTATTAAAATCTTAAAACACCAAATAGACACCTTTTACAAAGTGTCCAGTTTGTGAAAGGTGTTTATTTGGTGTTTTAAGATCTTAATATTTGTGTAATTGCCCGAAATGGTAAAACCTCTTAACATTTTGCTCATCTTTGTACTTGCAAAAATACTCATATTTTAAGTCGTGTTATGTTTGTGCATATGTTCAAATGTAATCACAAAGTGCAGGATCAATATACAGGACAGTATTTATATGAGAAGCTTCTATTAACTTTTATATCTCATGTATCCAAGAATTGTCGTCTCGGGTGGCAGGCTGGTAGAGTGGTAATATCTGCTCTTCACAGAAAGCTCTGCCTGAGGTAGTTCGATTACCACCTTGGGCGCCTTTCTGTGTGGAAAATTGTGTTTCCCCCTGTTCTGTATGGGTGTTCTCCTGGTTCTTCGGTTTCTCCCCTGGTTCTTCAGTTTCTCCCCATAGCTAAATAACACTGATTACTTTATTAGCGGATAATATCACAATTTATGGGACAGTCTCTGTGGGTTCGCGCTGGCTAACCATGTGGCTTCACTCCACCCCCTACCTCCGTGCGAATTGCATCCGCCTCTGAGTTGTTCTCTCTTCGAATAAATATCTTCGACATTGGAGATTGTGTAGCTGTTATAAATTGTTTTTGATTTTAATTTAACCGTGTGGATTCTCAGTGTTAGAGACAGACGGTGGAGCGGATGGTATGTATCTTTATAGCGTTCACTCGAAAGAGGATACCGTCAGAGGTAAATTCATCACTTCTGTAATAAGTAATGTTATTTAAAAAGCGTCAAAAAAATTGCAACGTATGTACCATCACCCATAACATCTGAACACAATGGGACAATTCTCCTTGAGTATAATTGTATCCACAGGAACACCACGTTCAAAGTTACTCTAACAACCAAATAGTTTGATGTTATCAGGGACCCTCGCATTTTTTCCATAATCGGAAACTTTAAACAGCAGTCAGAAAATAATATCCAGAGACTTTATTAGTCTGCCTTAATAGTTTTCCTAATACAGTTGACATTAAATGATACAGTTTTAAAGGCATAGAGATGTTATCTTCACGGGACAAGAACGCAAGGAATTAGTCCTCAGCTTTAACGGATATGTGAGATAAACTCTAGTTTGGACATAGCAAGAACATTACAGTGTAATGTCAAAGTGAATCATGTCAAGGGGAGGTGTCGCCAGCCAGTAGCCCTTATTTATGGTTGACTTTTGACGGCGTTTACCGATGATTTCAAAGCTGCTCTGTGTGCAATTAGTGGCTTAGTGAAATGTTTTGAAATACAGCGCGTTTCAAAATAACTTGTAATGATTGGTTATAAAGGAATAAGTGGAAAGTTCCTAACCGATTTACAGCTCAGTACAACCAAAGCTTCTGAGCCTTGGTTTTAATGCAGACTTTCAATGAGGTGGGGTGAGGGGTACAGTGGAGCAATGTTTACAGTACTGAGCTATGAACCAGGCGACTTTGGTTGATTTCCAGCCTCGTCTCAATTCACTGGAGAGTGATAACTAAACATAGTCCGGGTCAACATGGTAAACTATGGTTTACCATGTTGATTAATATGGTATCAGCAGACCTTTGCCAGTACATAAGCAAAAGTCTGGAAATATTTCATAATTTTACGTCTTTAGATTATTCAAAAACACAAGATACAGTTCCTGTAGAATAGTTGACATTTTAGGCATCATATTGCAAGTTAGATTCGGTTTATAAATTTGCCTTTTTAAAACAAAACTTGGTCAAGAAGGATAATAAATTTATCGAAATGTATTAGAAACTTTCATTTTAATGCTCTTTACCAAATGCTGTGAGAATACGACTTTCCGTATGAACTTCCACAAAACCCATAGAAAAAAATAGTCCATAAATTCACAAATTTGGTTATCTTTGTGGATAGGCCTTTCAAAGGTTTTAATTTCCATCAAAACGTGGAAAAACTATAAAGCAAACTAAAATAGCCTAATTTTATGTACAGGGATTTCCTGCGGACGCTGTACCTCACCCAGGTCACCTCAGATTGGCTTTTGTTGTTTTTGTTCAAGTTGCTCTTTCTGTCCCATTGTGTGCTAAATGTAGTCCTTCCAATCGAACGAAACACCCTACGCTATGTTAAGGCAGTTCTTACGAGTGTGACAAACATCTTCACCAAATTCTGCAGGGCCTAACTACGCCTGTGGTATCACTAACTTTATCCATAATTAATTTTTGAACCTTAGTTTTTCATAATTCTAACTCAAGTTTATTTACTGGATATTGTACCAGTGAACAGATGTAATGGTTCAATGCTTAGATTGAATGACGTTAGTAGGCTTCTCAAACTAACAATAGAAAGCAGAGATATAGAACAAATGACTAAGGTAGCAAATACTAGGCTTGGCCACAATTCAGCTTCATTATTTTAATCAGAATGTTATAAAGCGTAACAAATTAATCACAAAATAAAGTGTTTCTTTGATTAGCAGTGGTTATTAGTTTTGTCTTTTTTTGGTTTACAACGTAATCACTTTTTCATCAAGAATATCAAGGAATAATGTTTATAACGTGTACATACCAGCAACCTCACTATTGTTCATCATAAAACGTGATATATATATTTTTTTACAAAAGCGTTAACAAATTGTGTCTTGTCAGTGGTAGCAATGTGAACATATGAGCAAAATGTATCTGTGAGAAGATTTCTTAAAAATTCAGTGGTACATAACTAAACAAAAAAACACTGAGCTCTGGGAAAGAACCTTACCCCACTTTCTTATTACGCAAGAGGTGAGAGCAGATGTTCAACTGCCCTATGGGTTATTGCAATGATACCACGATTGCTGCATTCTATTGCTCAAGGAACTGATTACAATATAAACAAAAGCAAGCAAACAGAGCAAAGTATAACAAATAGCAAAGCACTCGTCGGTCCGTGTCATTGGGGCAATGAGTAACACACATTTACATCACTAAGCAATTATAGGTACACGCTTAATCCTGTACAGGGTCACGGCAGCCAGAGCCTAGTCAATAATTTGGATTGTGGGAGGAAATCATAGTTCTCGGTGAAAACTCACGTGGACACGCGGAGAACATTCAAATTCCACATAAAAGGTATCTGAGCCAAGACTCGAATCTATGACCTTGCTGTCGGGCGACAGTGCTACCCAATGTGCCACCGTTCCGCACCTCACTCAATAATTACTATAGCAAACACTATTTTCTTGACAGTGGTGCATATTGCAACCTCCTCGATGTTAGCGTGCACTTGAATGACGTGTAACAACACTTTCCCTGGCATCAATCCACTAATTAATGATACAGTGTTTCTGTTTTGTTGCATAGTGGATGCAATCAATGTACTCACTCTGTTCGCCTTTAATGTAGCCCGGCAGTGGTGGCGCACACTTGTAATCCCACACTGTGGAGGTGAAAGTTGGTGATTCACCACACAAAGGTTGTGAAGATATCTGAAACATTCCTGCTTATGTGCGATTTCTCATGCTTCTGGGCTTGTTTTGTCTTAAATAGTGAGCGAATACTGTACACGTCATGAGTTGAAATTAATATTCATAATTACTACACTGTGTATTCCACGACTGTTCCACACAGCATACACTCACTTTCACCTCTCAGCAAAAATGCTCAGAAGAAACCGGTCAGACATCCTTAACTAAGCTCTCAGGAAATAACGTATGTAAGCTGAGGCTTTGCATTTAGTTATCAACCTAAATCAATTATTTAACATTGTATTTTCAAACGAAATGATATTCTTCAATAATGGTTAACATTGTGGCTTGTTTAACACCTACAATTCAAAATATTATGTTTTCCGCAGCTGAGATTAATTGATATTACGGTGCATTACATTTTAAATTTTATTCTGAAGGCGTTTTTGTGCAGACCGAAGCCAACAGCTCATACCAGCATAAAGAATATTAAAAAATCCCCCTTATCGGCAGCGGTGCACAAACAGAACAATGTAAACAATCGCATCACATACGCCTGTTCTGAAGAAGGGCCATTGTCTGAAATGTCACCTATTATATGTTGTTTCTTTTTCGGGCAGTGTTATTTGTGCGTCCATAGATATTTGTTTGGTTACGTAGAGAGCAAATTTCACTTTGAGGGCACCTGGAAGTAAACTCCAGTCCCCGGTTTGTGTTGCCCAAGTGCTGTGTGAAAGGTGTTAACCTCATTAGTCACTAGGTCACCTGAGAAAGCTTGAGATTTACTTTACTCGCCTTTATTTGAATGTTTGTTGTTTTGGTCGCAGCCTTGTTGCTGGTATCCAGTCTGGTTTACAAAACCATATTGGCAAAAGAAAGGACAAGTTTAAACAATTAAGGGTTAAGGTGAAAGGTCTATGACTTGAAGGGTTAAGCATTGTGTGCCATCGATTTGACCCTGACCTCTGCAGCCTTATGAGCCGGGTTTGAACAAAACTACTGCAAGAAGACAATGAGACCGGAGTTTTGTTCCAAAACAACATCTCCAGTTCTAGCCAGTGAGCCTCCCACCTTGCCATGTGAGCACAGCAAGCCTAGGCACGTTGAATAATATATAGGTTGTGTTTTGATATCACTGTGGGTTTGCCTCACAACAAACAAATCCAAATAGAGCCTTTTCCTGTAGGTTTTTAAAATTAGTTTCACCATTATTTTGGAAGGTTTTTTTCAATAACAGGTTGATTTAACACGTTACCATTTACATATCACAACCCAATTTCAAGGCTAACATATCTGCAAATGTGCTTTTAAATTGCACATGGAAACGTGTGTTGTGTGTGTGTGTGAGAAAGAATTGTACGTTACACAGTAGATGGTGGTTGTGGGTAGCCATAGTGGTTGATAGTAATGCAGGGTGTAGGTGGTGGTAGGCGACAGGAATGATGATCAAACAAAATATGTACCGATGTACGTTTTCACAACCGTGTCGATCGCTCCTTCTCTCTCCTTCACGACGTTATGCCTCCCACGGTGGAAGTATCTTCAGGCGTGCTGTGACACGGTTGTCCCAAAAGAGCAATTTTGATAAGCAGTCATCAAAATATTACAAATATCTCATCGTCTGAAACCGCTTAGTCCTATACAGGGTCACGGTGAAGCCGGAGCCTATCCCGGCAGACACAGGGCGCAAGGCAAGGATATACCGACGATGGGACGCCAGTCTATCGCCGGGCACTGCGGGGCAATTTAGCCTGCGAGCCAATCAACCTATGTAGCAGCATGCTTTTTTGACTGTGGGAGGAAACGGGAGTGCCCGGCGAAAACCCACGCGGACACGGGGAGAGCATGCAAACTCCACACAGAAAGGCACCCGAGCCGAGAGATTCGAATCCGGGACCTTCTTGCTGTGAGGCGACAGCGCTAACCACTGGGCCACCGCGCCACCCGTATTTCAAATATGTTTTTCTGCATTACAGTTTAATTTTGGTGTACTTTAGCAGGTATGTAAAACAATATTAATATTTATCTGTTACTACAGATATAACTTACCCCCTCAAATGTTTTTTTGTTAGTGAAAACGTTTGTAGAGACGGCTATATTTTGTTCGTGTAGCCTAGGTAACAAATGCCTCTCAATCAGCAAAGAGACATTCTTCAAAGAGTAGATGAACAGGTTTCATTGTAAAAAATATTAACTAATCTTACACCTACTACCAATGTCCGTTCAGTAAAGCCCTCTTCTATCGGCATCATGATCTCATTCCACAGCCTCACACAAATATCAGCGGGACACACAAAGTCAGTTTCAGGTGACTCATGCCCCGTGCCGTAATTATTTTGATAACACGGCCTTCCTTCACAGCTTCTTCTTCCCTTTCCTACCGTTCTGTCGCTGCAGCTGAACGGCGTCATTACCTCACTGGCAGAGAATGCGCAGTTGTAGCTTAAAGCTCAGTTAACCGTGCCTGTGCACATACCGTGATTCATGTTTGAGCGGCTGCTTGGCTCTTTGTGTCTGATGCTTGTACGAGTGTAATGGAACTCGAAGCTTGTGAATGTGTGAGTGTGGCGTTTGGGTGTTTTTCCCTTAAATGTTTGCGGTTTTCTGCCACGATGAAACATGTGTATGCAAAGTCACGTGATTCGCTGAGGTGTTCATGGGTAAACAGCGATTTACTGCGGCTAATGTGGTCATCTGTCAAGTCTCTAAATATTTCAGTGTCAACAAGGATGAGCAAAATGCCAAACATTTGAGATGTAACTTTAATTCGAAGGTTTTTGTGGCCAATGTTATCGATGAAATCCATTTTTTTTGGGTGAGGTCACGTAAAATATGTGTCGTAAACCTTCCACCACCCAACAACGGGCAATTAGTAAAGTTTGTCAACGTGAACAAAACGTGCAAATGCTTTAGCATTTACAAATGAAATACAATGTTTCGCTGATTATTACAATCAGCATCATCAGGCAACCCGCACTAACTTGAGACAAGTTCGCTTCAGAATAAAGACATCACAACCTCCCCATATAAGGAGATCGAAATGGTTACTCTTGAATTAGAAGCAAACTCGTCTCAAATAGGTGCGGGTTGCCTGATGATGCTGATTACAGTTAACAGCGATACGTTGTCTTTCAAATTGTAAATGCTGTGAGTTTGCTCTCCAACACACTGGTGTACTGAAATAGTGAAGACTTGGTACGTTTTGTTCACATTGACAAACTTTACTAATTGGCCGTTGTCTGGTGAAATTCATCGATATTTTGAGATGTATTCATAAGCAGATGATGGGCGAGTGACTTCACATTTTCCCTGTTATAATAAATTATCAAATCCATATACATCTTTTTCTGACAAATAAATTGAAAGTTGGATCATTTTGGTCAATAAATAAATGGAAAATTAGATTTTGTTTTGTGCTACATGTTTAATCAGGTTACCTTTTTCTATTATTAGGACTTAAATGAAGACCGGATCACGTTTTAGGTCGAATGTATACAGAAACACAGAACATTCAAAAGGTCTCACGAACTTTTTCCCACCACTGTATTGTGTATGTAGAGACCCTCTAGAAGAATGCATAATTTCATCTAGTGGCGACTCTTCTGCCATTAGCTGTGACATGAGCGAGCAATTTCTGGGCTGCACCTTTACCTGAAATAACTTTTGTAAACAAACGTGCATTCATCAGGCTGGATTTAACGGCATTGTGGTGGAGACTTCAGGGGACTTTCCGTAAACTTTTCCACCCGCCCTGTGGAGAGGCACAGGAGGAATGTGGTCTGTGTACGTGCTCCGTAAGAGTCAGATGTGTGGATCAGCTTTTCAAACACACACGGGGCTGGCCCATCCCGTCCCAAAATAACGCAGGATATGAGACGTTTACATTCCACTGTTTCCTTTTTCGACCAAATGTATTCGATCACCGCTATCCCACTCGTGGGCCGACAACAGCGTACTTTAAATTACACTGAATGTGGGCCAGAGGACAAAGTAGCCCTGGCAATGTAATCATTTCCATTTCACTCCAGGTTCATCACGTGCCTGCATGTTCATGCGGACACCAGAGGCATCCTCAGGCGCAGTTTACCTCTAACGTGTGATGCGAAACGTCGCGAGGAGAGGAAGTGAACGAGAGAGCAGCTTTTCGAAGCAATCATCATGCATCGATCCATGAAAACCTACATCATTACAAAAAGATATATTGTAAACTGAAAGTAAATTGGAGTTTAGAATAAGGACAATTGACAGGAATCTCCTCCTCATCCAAGAAATAAGGCAGACATTGGTCTTGTGTTGTCCCAAGAAAATGTCCGCGTAACTAAGTGGTAGCTAAATGAAAATATTTACAATGACGGAGAAAAAAACAAGTGTTTGAAAATCAGAGCAACATTTAGTTTTTTGATCGAATCAGTACATCATCATTTACCTAAGTAATCAAAAACCCGATGAGTACTGTAGCAGATAATTAAAATATATTTAAACACTTAAAGGCATGTATTATTCGCTGATAAATACAGAGATAGAGATAGATTCTCATTTTTGTAAAAGGGTGGCGCGTGGCGCAGTGGTTAGCGCTGACGCCTCACAGCAAGAAGGTCCCGGGTTCGAGTCTCTCGGCTCCGGTGCCTTTCTGTGTGGAGTTTGCATGCTCTCCCCGTGTCCGCGTGGGTTTTCGCCGGGTACTCCGGTTTCCTCCCACAGTCCAAAAGCATGCTCCTGGATAGGTTGATTGGCTCGCAGACTAAAATTGTCCCGCAATGCCCGGCGATGGACCGGCGTCCCGTCGTCGGGTGTATTCCTGCCTTACGCCCTATGTTTCCGGGATAGGCTCCGGCTTCACCGTGACCCTATATAGGATTAAGCGGTTTCAGATAATGAGATGAGATAGATTCTCATTTTTGTAAGAGATAATTAGACAGCTATCTACGAGGTCAATGAAAGTTAAAATAAAATACACGTACAGACGATAGTCACAATGTGTGTTGAATCGGACATGAAAGCTCTAAGCAAGCTCACAGGATGCATTAACAGCTATTCAATCTTTATAATGCTATTTTGCAGGAATCCTACATGCAAGCTCACTGGGAAATTTCTGCTGAAATAATAAAGTATGTCTATCAGATGTAGGAATACGAAATTTTCATCAGCTAAGGGCGACCAAGGGAGATGCTTATTGTCCAACCCTTGATTGAGTGGGAAGACACTTTTATTTTTGCTCTTTGCCCAAACATTTCTGTAGCCTTGTCTTTTTTTCCCCCCCAGCAGTTTCATGACCTTCGATTAAATGAAACGTTATCCTCTATCGTAAGAATTTTAAAATATATGAAAAGTGTATGTTTGTGAAGAACATTACATTAATGTTTCTACTGTGTATTCGTGCACTTGTGAACGTGGGTGGTTCGTGCATTCACGCTCGCTTTGTCAATTGTCAATGTAAACAATGGAAACGGTTAAGTATGTGCCATGTTTTTCTCAACTACAACTTTTTCTAATAATAATAACATCTACTGTAACATCTATTTACTATAAGTCAGACGCAAACCTGTTTGCATTGTGTGCGTTTTTAATTGCTGTATCTCAGTGTTGGTTTGATAAAAATGTAAATAGCATTACCCCCATTCAGCAATGATTCGACAAATAACAGACATTTGTAGCGAACTTCCTAAACTATGGACGTTTTGTAACACTATCACGTGACATAATAACATTGAAGAGCACTTCCAGGCCGTTTGTAAAAAGAATAAAACATCACTGACATGGCTAAGCTGGGATTGCGGTTACAATTTCAACCGGATAATCCAGCTTTTAATACATATACACGGTACGGCGTTCTGTTTATTTTACCAACATGTGAGCTGCTCAACGTTCAGTCTGAGCACAACGTGCTCTTACTTCGCTGACAGTTGGCTCATCAGCGTTTAATTACGCGTCCCACATGAGCGTCACTGTGACGCAGTAAATGCCGCAGAGCGCTATAAGAACTCTCGTCTTGTATTCCGTCTATTCTGTAAGATTGATATGCATACAAGTCACTCGCATAGAGCAATGCATGGTTAAGTTATAACCACCTCCTTCACCATGAACAGAATTATATAGCATATGTCTCATCTCATTATCTGAAACCGCTTAATCCTATATAGGGTCACGGTGAGCCGGAGCCTATCCCGGAAACACAGGGCGTAAGGCAGGAATACACCCGACGACGGGACGCCAGTCCATCGCCGGGCATTGCGGGACAATTTTAGTCTGCGAGCCAATCAACCTATCCAGAAGCATGCTTTTGGACTGTGGGAGGAAACCGGAGTACCCGGCGAAAACCCACGCGGACACGGGGAGAGCATGCAAACTCCACACAGAAAGGCACCCGAGCCGAGAGATTCGAACCCGGAACCTTCTTGCTGTGAGGCGTCAGCGCTAACCACTGGGCCACATATGTTTATTATTCAATGGCACCGGACAATGGTGCCTTTGTGTTTACAAAACAACCCCCCACCCCAAATCTTTTCTTTTCTGGCACTCTGGCCACGCACATGTGCCGCGATTTTTCTTCAAAGCAGAGGCTCCCGTAATAGTCTGGTCTTCCAGGTTGTTACTCCTTGGCTTTGTGACGGGGCCTGTCACATGCTGCCCACACGGCGGTGAGAAAACGAATCCTTCCCACATGTATCGCATTCCAACCCGAGCCCTTTGGAACAGCGATCACGCGCAGGCTCGCTCGACTCGAAGGAGCTCAAAAAACAGATGCGGTCATTTCCTTAGGACCAAAGGATGTAGCTTTTGCTGTTGCTGGAATTCTTGATTTTTTTAAAATTCAGCCAGAGCTTTGGATGCACGTTTAAAAAAAACCCATTGGTTTTTTTTTGGATCGAGGCCATGCAGTCACAAGACTAACTGAACAGATGGAAGGTAGTGCAGCAGAAGCGTGGCTCGGGACTATAAAACAAACATTGAACAGACGGGTTTGACGCAAGACCTAGCATGGAAAGGTTCATGTTTTGGAGAGTGAGAGCCTCATTGATACAGGACTTCATAAATGTGAGAAAAGCAAAGTCCGCACCAAGCATTGCTGTGGGGCTTGGTGGGCCCACGAAAAAACTGTGGTGTCTCGGCGGGGAACCCTCCAAGGGAGTCGACCTCAATCATAATCCCCGCCAGCTACCTGGCGGTTGACTTGGGCATGTAGCCATGTGGCGCCGGCCTCCAGAGCTTCAGTGGCGGCATAACGGTTTCACCATCACTCAGCGATGCACTCACCCAGCCAGCGACAGATGAGCAGAGACCTTCTGAATCTTTGCCAATACTTTATTCCAACAGCAACATACGGCCGGGGTAGCAGCTCACAACGAACTCCTCCCCCGCCCCCCCCCCACACATTAGCACTCCCTACATCGTGACGCTGCCTCCTCAACAGCCCCCAGGCGAGGTCCCTCTAGCGCTTGCGTGCCCGCGTTTTATATGACTTTCCTGGCTCCTCCGCGTCACGCTGCAGGACACGCGCTGATCGCGCGCTGGTCGACCAATCCCAGTGAGTGCACGCGCTGTCGCCACCGTTGCCCCTGTCACCGACCAATCGCAGTGAGTGCACGCACTGTAGTTGTTTACCGGCCCGTGGGTGGACCCCTAGTTACCCCTAGCGCGTCACCCTGGCAACTTCTCTCACGCACACCCGTAACGTGCCTGGTCGGTCACGCACGAGACTGGACACCACACCCCCCCCTTCAGCGGAGAAAATTCCCTTGGACCTTTCACCAATGCACCCTGATTCGCGCCGCGCCACAGTCTGGCACTCACACACGCTGGGGACTCACGACACTGATGTCGACTCACCCAGTGGGGGGCTTCATGCTGCAAACATACACGCTCATCACCCTCTCTCTCTCACACAACCATACACACCATGGCACCCTCTGCAGCACACACCACTGTACTCTCTCCAGTACCCACCAGGGTACTCTCTGCGGTACACACTATGGTACTGTCTCCTAATACACACCACAGTACTCTCTTCGATACATACCACGGTACTCTCTCCGGTACACACCACGGTACTCTCTCCAGCACACACCACGGTACTCTCTCTGTCTCTGAGACACACCACAGTGCCCTCTTCGATATATACCACGGTACTCTCTCCGGTACACACCACGGTACTCTCTCCGGTTCACACCCCGGCACTCTCTCCAGAACACACTATGGTACTCCCTCACTTTTCCCACTGGGGAACACATGACATTGCACACAACAGCGTCTTACTCATACCAGTGGGGTGCCCGGTCTAATACACACTGAGGAACACACAATCTGCACACTTGCCACCAGTCACTCCTTTCTGGGGTTCAACGAGCTGGGAACCTTCGACAAGAGGGCCCCCCGCCCCACGGCTCCAATACCAATAAGGCGCTACCGCAGCAGTAGCTCCCTGTCGCAGACAGCTCTTGGCAGCTCATATTTTTGCCGTCACTCCTTCTGGGGTTCGACAAGCCAGGAGCCCTCGAAAAGAGACCCCCCCCCCCCCCTTCTGGCTCCAGTGCCGACGAGGCCGTTACTGCTCCGGTAGCTCCCCGTCACCGACGGCTCTCACCTGGGTCAGGGAACCACCCCTGATGGCCGCTCATGCACGCGATCATCTCCGCTGCTCGGAGAAGTGGCGTGTGCCGCACCGAGTCGTCTTCACCGCTCCGCCCGCCATGTAGCACCTCGCCAACACAGCCCAGCGGCTTGCCTCGTGGCCTCCCAGCACTCTGCGTCATCTCTGCTGTGTCACTCTCTACTGCTCTCCGTCGCTGCACTCCATGAAGCAGTCACCGGCACTGCACTCCGCGTCTCTCCACGGGCACTCCGCGGTTCACGCTGCACTGCAGAGAGTGGCACGCAGTCACCTTCGCCATGCGGGCAATGGCACCATCTGAAACCGGCACCACAGCTGCCACTGGTGGACTCCTCAGCCCCCATCGCCATGCTGGTGAACTCCTCACCTGGCTCACTGGCTCCTCACCCCTCTCGCTGGCTCCTTCTCCAGCCACCTCACGCCGATAGAGGCGCTCCCGCCGCAGTTGCCGCCGATACAGTCACTGCAGTCTCGGCAGTGCAGTCGCTTTCTCGCCCTCTCCCGCCGCCATGCCGCAGTCTCCACAGTACAGTTGCTCTCTTGTGCTCTGCAGCCACCGTACACCGCAGTCAGAGCCCGCTTACTGCAATCTCCGACTTGAGTCCGCATCCCAAATTCTGTCACCAAACTGTGGTGTCTCGGTGGGGAACCCTCCAAGGAAGACGACCTCAGTCGTAATTCCAGCCAGACACCCAGGGGTTGATTTGCACGTGCAGCCATATGGCACCAGCTTTCAGAGCTTCAGCTGCGGTATAACGGTTTCACCATCACTCAGCAATACACTCACCCAACCAGCGACAGATGAGCAGAGGCCGTCTGGATCTTTTCCAATGCTTTATTCCAACAGCAACATACGACCGGGGTAGCAGCTCACAACGAACTCCTAC
>JAZEWT010000003.1:35267064-35283899 GCA_036362905.1 Mordacia mordax | reverse complement strand
TGCAAACTCCACACAGAAAGGCACCCGAGCCGAGAGATTCGAACCCGGAACCTTCTTGCTGTGAGGCGACAGCGCTAACCACTGGGCCACCGCGCCGCCCAGCCGTAAGATCTCATCTCATCTCATTATCTGAAACCGCTTAATCCTATATAGGGTCACGGTGAAACCGGAGGCTATCCTGGAAACATAGGGCGTAAGGCAGGAATACACCCGACGACGGGACGCCGGTCCATCGCCGGGCATTGCGGGACAATTTTAGTCTGCGAGCCAATCAACCTATCCAGGAGCATGCTTTTGGACTGTGGGAGGAAACCGGAGTACCCGGCGAAAACCCACGCGGACACGGGGAGAGCATGCAAACTCCACACAGAAAGGCACCGGAGCCGAGAGACTCGAACCCGGGACCTTCTTGCTGTGAGGCGACAGCGCTAACCACTGGGCCACCGCGCCGCCCAGCCGTAAGATTACAACTACAAATCCGCATTGGGGGCTATCTGAGTCCGTCATGTGTCTGGGATCAATGATTTGAATACTGTATCACATTATACAACGTCAACAACCATGGCCAGTTTATTAATTCATGGTAAAAGTGTGGTGCCAAGCCTCGCGCCGTGCCAGGCTAGGTGCATCTGCACACCCATCCCCAGCGATCGGGCCATGCGGACGGGTCGCGATGTCACGTGCGGGGGTGCTGTGCATGAGTGAGCGGTGCCGAGTGACGCGAAGGGTGATGCCGGGTGGGGTGTCGCGCCGTGCCAGGCTAGGTGCATGATGACGCTTGCGCAGGGGCGTCGGGCCGTTCTCCATGTTACTGCGGTTTGATTGGGCTGGTCACGGGGCGATCTGAGTGGCTGGTAGAAGTGGAGTGACTTGCCCGAACGCGAAAACATTACATGTTTGGGGTGACGTCTGACGGAACATTTTAGAAGATCTGGGGGATATATAAGGGAGACGTACCGAAGCTAGGGATTCAGTCGTGTGGGAAGGTGACTGCCGACCAGCCGTGATGTAGAGAGTCGTGTGGGAAGGTGATGGCTGACCAGCCGTGATGTAGAGAGTCGTGTGGGAAGGTGATGGCTAACCAGCCGTGATGTAGAGAGTCGTGTGGGAAGGTGACTGCCGACCAGCCGTGATGTAGAGAGTCGTGTGGGAAGGTGACGTCTGACCAGCCGTGATGTAGAGAGTCATGTGGGAAGGTGACGTCTGACCAGCCGTGATGTAGAGAGTCGTGTGGGAAGGTGACGTCTGACCAGCCGTGATGTAGAGAGTCGTGTGGGAAGGTGACGTCTGACCAGCCGTGATGTAGCGTGTGGCGAATCGTTAGCGTGCGAAACGTGGTGTTAGTTTTGTGTTACCTTTGAGTTGCTATGCTGCTGGAGTGTCATAGTTGTTAGAGTTGAATAATGGCACTGAAAGACAGAAGCCTCCCGTCCCCGCCGCTGATGTGGCTGCCACGTGTGAGAAGAATGGTGCCGCCGTCCGGCGCGCGCCGCGACCCGCGCGGGGTGCGCCAGCTGGCGACCTGCTGGTGGTGTTGAGGCTGGCCCGTTGGTGTGCCCTCAGAAATTTAAACAATGGGAAAGTAATTAATCACTTAGTTGGGAACGCATTTTGCGGCGTAAACAAAAAAGCAATGCCTTAAAGCACGATACCGTGAAACATTTTTAGGGTGTGTTTATGGAAAAAAATTATGAATAAGTATACCAAACTAAACAGTGGTTATCTAGAAAGAAACAAACATCACGTCTAAAGATTAAATCATAGCCCTGAACAATCGAATTGTGTGTGTATGCTGTGTGTGTGGGTCTATATTTTAAGTTTAGTTTTTCTGCGTAGGTCCGTTTAAAGTCTGTATATGCACGACATGTTTGTGTCTGTTTCTGTAAAGTTACCTGTGGATGTGTGTATGTGTGTGTGTGTGTACCGTGTGACACATAAAACAGGCACAAAAGAAAACGTATAAAACATGGTAGTGATGTCACCATCGTTTAGTGGTGATGGTTGCAACCTGAGTTTGGTCGTTTGCCAAGAAAAACAATGAAATTTGAAATCTGAATCTCACGTGAACTTACCCTTAAACTGACAGAATAAAATCAATAGATTGTGCGGCGTGTCTGTCAGCATTGGAAACAGAGGCACATTTCCATACGTCCCTCATGTTATTTGTGGGCCTTAAAAGGTGCTCACAAACAGCATTCAACACAAAGTCCATATGCCTATATTGGAATATTTTCCGATTCACATATGTTAAATTATATTTTGCTGAAAGGCTTTGTGTGTGGCTATGAAAGCCACTTCATTATTTCCCTAGCACTTGTGGAGTAAAATATCAACCTAAGCGGAGCTGGACATTTCTATTCCAACATATAGCGTTGCATAGGAGCTGTGTCATAGCCAAAGGAGAGCTGTATATGTAATCAATGCCCTTACTGAGTATTGCATTTCCAGTGTTCACAGTGATTTACAAATACAGTCTGGTCATGCTTTCCACTGTCACTGAGATTTCTATGATTTTCCACCTGAATATGTGGTGTCCACATCTGGTATGGGTGATACAGATTTGTTTCAATGTGTGCCGTTTTTAATGCAAGTCTAATCGATGGGAAGCCATGGTTGATGCGACGTTCAATTGTAGATATTTTTGTCTGAAGCTACCTCAATTGTTCTTTAGTTTTGAACCCCAAATAGCTCAGGGGTTTCGCCATTTCCCAAAAGGGATTGCGTGATCTAAGTCGGGGCGGATGTGGGTTTCAGAAGTATGATTAAGTAGGTTTTTGTTCACTTGAATGCAGCAATATTCATCGGACTCTGTGAATCTCTGACAGATTAATACAAATTACCTGTAATGGGCAGAGATGCAGTTCTGGAATTAAGGTGATGGGGGCGGGGTTCACAAACGGCACCCTTAATCACCTCAACTGGGAACATGTTTGATGTTCAAATATGCCTGTGAAAGAATGAACCAGTTATTGGTGGTCATATTTTTCATTCCTGTTACATTTTTGGTCGGGGTATTTGGCAATTGACTTATCACACACCCTCTAATAACTGCCAACATTGTTGTCTCCATCGGCTTATTATTCAAGTATAAAGCCAAACATACCTTAACTCTCTCAGGCATGGAGACAAAGAGAGTTCACCCCCACACACACAGCGACGGACATTTTTGACAAACTATAACTTCTCGGCATGCCCCATTGCTCAGTTTTTTGTTTAGTTATTGTAAAGAAAAAAGAAGATACCTGGGCACAATTCCACCGGAGGGTAGTGCTTCAGGAATGTGCTGCCTACCCCCACAGCCCCCTATCTGTCGTTTAACCTCACGCACGCGATTTCAGGACTCTATCGTGCATTCATTTCCAGTGCACATCAATTTAACGATGCTACGGCTACAACTGTTTGATCAAAGCTCACACATTTAAATACCTCTCGGTAATTCTGCACGTCGTCAGTGCGCTCAACTCTGCTGTGTAGACTTAATATTCCCTTTCAGAGTTGACTGCCTATCACACCCCTGGGACTGATAAAGTACCACTTTGTGGAATGTCAATAGTAATCAGCTTACAGAGAGACTGGGGCCTCGACTTGCATCGCAGTGAGGTGAGCGCCACTCCAGCGCTCATGTGAGCGCGGAGAGGCTAACATTGCCGGTGGCTGCACGCGTTGAAGCGGCACAGCGGGATTCACACTGGGTCCCTCGGGTGGCAAAACACAGTCAGACGGGGGCACTGGGATGACCCCTGGGATGACCCCATCCCAGGGAAGTGCTTCGGGGCCCATTTAATTGACAGAGAAACTGCCAGTCCAAGCGCATAGCTAGAGGACAGGATTGAGGAAGCAACCGTGTTCATCTTGAGAGGTTGTGTCATTGAAAGCAGTGTCACTTGAAGACAGAACATGATGAATGCATGTATGACCTGGAAATCAATTTCCTGCCAGTTAGATAATACTGGCTTCCGTTTGCACGCTTATGAGGGCTGTGATGAAAGTTGGACATTTTTTTTCTTGGCACTGAACCACTCCATACCCGTGTTAATGCCGTTCCACGGCACTCTCAGCAGCAGCAGCAGCGGCGATTACCGAAAAACCAATCAACCCACAGTCAACAGGAAAGTGAGCAACTTTGAAACACTTGCAAAATACGAACTTCCATGACAACAGTTTGAGTAGTGCTATAGCCTCACAGCAAGAATGTCTGCGTTCGATTCCCAGCTTGGGTACCTTTCTGTGTGGAAGTTGCATGTTCTCCCCAAATCTGCGTTGGTATTCACCGGGTACTCCAGTTTCCTCCAATAGTCCAAAGATACGCTGCCGAGATTAATTACCCTGTTGACTAAATTGTTCCCGGTGCCCGAGTTGTAACTTGCTTACTGCTCCCCGCTGGACAACTGCTAAAAAGAGCTACACATATCAACGGTTTCTTCCATCTGAGATGAAAAAAAAACTCTTTGTCAATGAAATCCATTTTTTTTGGGTCAGGTCACGTAAAAAGTTTATAGATTGTAAAATCTATATAGATTGTAAAATCTATAAACTTTTTACGTGACCTGACCCAAAAAAAATGGATTTCATTGATAATATTGGTCACGAAAGCCTTCGAATTAAAGTAAAAACTCTTTGACTTGACGAAAATTGCCCATGGCATATCCCCTTAGCACTAGAATATAATAATAAACTCAGGAAATGCTATAAAATTCTAAAATCTTGTAAATGGTTTTGAAAGAGCACCCATACCATATCATGTAATGAACAATTCTGACCACAGCAGAAATTGATATTTTCTGAGTATTCATATACTTAATACAGAAATAGGAAAAGGTTAACACAATTTAGTAACTGCCATATAAAGAAACTAATATTGTTAAAGTCTTGATATCTTAGGCGATACCTGCGGTTGTAATATCTGGTCTGGGACCATAGACGACTAATAATGACTTAGTTCTCAAGTGTGATGAAGGAGCGGTGCTGCAGGGTTCCTGTTGATTGTAAGCGGCACGTACACGCACAACCAACACTGCATCTCATTGTGTTTACTTTAAGATCATTCCACCTTCAAAAACATCTCTCATGTACACTGCAACTTAAAATAAAATTTGTTGTTACAAGTTATACACAGCTCGAACGTGATTGCACCCTGTTAGCAGCACGTAGAGAGTCTCTCTGTTATTATCTGTGCAAACCCGTAATTTAGAAGAGCCATTAGAACAAATTGTCATTTTGCGAGGTTCTCCCGTACTACAGTGGCTGGACTTTCCGGATTCGAGATGCATGTTCTATTGTACCGTGGGGGGTCGGTGGCTACTGTTGCCCTATCCGGCTGACCTCGCGTTGTGTGGCCGTGTGGGCTTGTTACACATCCACGTTTACATGACGCATTCCCCAGGGAAGCGAACGAAACAATGCAAACGCTAGCCTCAAAACGGTCACCTTTTCAAGTCGGGCAAGCCGGACCGCTGCGGTCTAAGGATTTTCTCCTTGGAACCCGTGTCACGGCCAGTGACCGTTGTTTGGCTTCTCTGACAATACAGACGAGACGATCTAACCTTCGCCACTTTCCTCATGTGTCTATCGCATTCCCAATGAGACTGGAAACCGAAGATGGTGAGTTAGTTACAGAAAAAGTAAAGCTGTTGGCCTGCATTTACTGACACCACTGCTGACAGAAGAGCCTCCACTAGACGGAGTGCGATAGAGCACCTCTGAGAAGGGGCTGTGTTCGTACTGTCTGCTCTTCCACGTTTAGAATAGTACGCGCACTACAGCCCACCACCCTAATCCCTGATGTGCCGGTCAGCCAAGATGTGTCCCATAGGGAATACGTAGGGAGCGTCAGGCATCATCATAACTATTCTCTATGGTTCAATTTAAAGGGAGCACACTGTATTTGTTGTGTATTCGTTTATACTGTCGTTAACTGTATCAGGGCACACCCCAACGAGCCGGCCTGCACACCACTAGCAGACCGCTCGTTGTCGCCCTGTGAATCCCGGGACGCGCGTGCCAACGCTTCTATCCACGTGGCAGCGCCACCAGTGACGAGGATCGGAGGTTTCTTTCCTTTGCAGCACCGGTATTAACACCAACTCAACAACACTCCGCGCTGCGCGTGCCCACCGAGCTCTCTAACCCCTCAACATCTGCGCCGAGCCACGCGCCTCCACCCGAACGGTCCGCCATGCTCTGCATCATCAGCCGTCAACTCCCAAGTAACCATCAGCGACTGTCCAACTCTCTGCGCGTTTCCCTTATATATCCCTCAGCCCCTTTCCTTTCATCTCCATGAAGCGTGCATCCCCTTCACGGGGCCCCACTGAACTGACTCAAACCGATTGAGACCAGTCTCGACCAGAGTTGTTTATGCCAAAGGGTCAAGCAGCTTGCTCTTTCTCACCTTTCGACGACTTCCCCCTTCGGCCGATCAGCCCATAGCAAGAGTGGCCCAGCCAATCCGACGTGACCCGCACAACAATTCGGATCACCGCTCTTCCTCTCCCGGCTCAAACTCCGGGCGTGCCCATGTGCACCCAGCCCGTCACGCACGACACCCAACTCAACCATCCTCACCACCGCAACTCAGCACCGCTCATCGCGCATGACCCACTAACGCATGACATCGCGACCCCCTCCTCACAGCCCGATCGCTGGGTGTGGGTGTGCGGGTGCACTTAGCCTAGCACGGCGCGGGGCTTGGCACCACATCTGCATAGCCCAAATTTAAAGTCTCTTGCCACCCTCCCAGCTACCCTAAAAGTGGAGATTCCACGTAATCTCTCGCTGTTGGCTATGACTGAAAATCCTGTAAATGTTCGAATTTAACACTTTGACAAACACTCTTTCACGCCGCTCAATACTGACTTCACAATACTGACTTCACAAGCGCCTATACTAACGTTCTGACGGTAGCCATGTGGACCACTGCTATAATTTGGGTATAAACTAAACAAATAAACACATTCGTAACAAATTGACCATACATTGTGGCAATTACATCCGATCATTCATACTCCTGTTATATTATGTGGGAAGATAAACATAAACGTTTAGTCGAGGATCAGCTTATCTATATAAGCTTTATACCGATCTATGCGTTTGCTGATGCCATGCGCAAAGTCATCAACAGTACTAACATTGATGAACAGTAGCTTGTGAGATACGAAAAAAAATATCTTATCTATGCCTTCTGTGGTGCCTGACGGAGAGCGCTCTCATAACAGCCGAACTCGTAGCTTCTCCGCAGGCACCCGTGTTCCGAGGTGCGCATGCGGTCATGTGGCGCGGCTTCTCGTGGCTTTTAGCGAAAGCCTTACATCGTCCACACTCACTCTGCGGCAATGGATGAGCAGAGGCCTTCTGGAGTTTTCGATGCTTTATTTAATAACACAGCAGAACGTCCGTGCCCAGAGTAACGCCGGCACATCGACTCGTAGCCGCCTCGCACTTAGCACTCTATCTAGCGCTATCCTGACGGATCACATACTGTGTGGCCTCCTCACATTCCCCCCCGAAGTTCTCCCTAGCACTCACATACATGCGCTTATATGCATTTTCGCATGCTCGCACGTGCAACTACCAACTTTGTTACCTACCAATCCGAGCGAGTGCACAACTGCCAATTTCGTCACCAACCACGAGTTATTTATGACTCAACGTGAATGTTGTCACCATTACCTCAGCCGATCGCCTCTCGCACACACCCAGCCTGTCACGTGCGAGACTGGGCACCACAATTATTTATAGCCAAGCCAATCGCGAACGTTTACTGTCTTCACTTGTAACTTTAACTGGAGAGAATACCATGCCTGCAATTGCAGGTTTACTAAAAATCAGGGAAATTAGACAGGGGCTTTTTAAAACAACTGATGATGAATCAGAGCATACACAAGAACGATTAAAGCCAAAAACACTTAAGACTTTATATGTTTATCAAGGTCTTGGCATTGGCAAGGTCTTTTCATGTGTTCTGGAAGAATATTCTATCAGCTTTCAAGCATTTATCCACAGTGTGCTGCCAGGGACCCAGATATTGGCACTGCGACTCCTGGAATAAAATCAAACAATTTATACTGCGTTTGAAAGTAATGGTGTGAAATGTGTCTTGATTCCTGAATTGCAGAGCAGTCCTGTAAGAGTCAAAGCGTTTTAACAAAGTGGCAATTTGCCAATAACGCCATTGCACAATGTCCTGCTTTCATGGTGAGCTTCACCGGCTCTTAGCACCTGGAAAGAAATCTAAGGGGTCATCTACTCAATCAGCCGTTTTTCCATAACACTATCACAAGGCCACGGTAAAGAACACGTTTGTGTGCCATTGTTTACAGCCTTTAGGTAACTATGCCAAACGTCTTCACTTATTATCGACTCAAAGTAATCAGAGCACAATGTCAATTCGATATGGGTTATTGGAAATGGCAAGCTAAAGAGATAGTGCTTTCCTCAATCTGATATTATTTAGTTTTTAGTTCATATCTAGACCGAGCGCTGTGGCAGAACACTTGGCTTAGAGTCAGAATAATGAGCTGAAATCCCATCTGGAATTTGATAAGCGCACATACACTCTTAAGTAAATAATATCAACAGAAATTGCTTGCTATGGGTACTTTTTGCCAGTATACATATATAAGATTACGACAGGTTTTACCGTATCTGGCGATTATGCAGGTGTTAAGATCCCAAACATCACAATAGAGACATTTTACAATGCGTCCAGTTTGCAAAAGCCACACATACTAGTGACAAAGTATGCAAACAGGTAGCTTTGATAACCTATGCATTGTCCTTCAAATGACCGAACTTCACCTGGCAGTGGCTTCCTTTTGAGCCTATTTGCCGGTGTCAGTCGTTGCCAAAAGGCAGGCAGCGCAGGACAATGCGGCCTCAATGCTTTATAGCTTAGTTGGAGCTGTTAACGCTATGGGTACTTTTTGCCAGTATACATAGATAAGATTACAACAGGTTTTACCGTATCTGGCGATTATGCCAGTTCTTAAGATCTTAACACCTGCATAATCGCCAGATACTTTAAAACCTGTTCTAATCTTATAGAAATTGCTTGGTTTATACTGATCTGCCGTCATAGGCATATGGACTGTTCATGACTGGATCAACACCACCGATACAGAGTCACTTGGACTTTTTCGCCCCAATCTGTTTGAGTTATGAACATGATGACCCGAGTTTTATTCCTGACCATGAGAGCGCATTATATATGAATCGCACCTGGGAACGTCTTTCACGGCCTACACTGAGTAGCGTGGTGAAGTATGGCTTTCCACGAGCAGTGGATTGACAAACGGCTGCAAATGATTAATAACTATTTTGTGGAGAAATAATAAAATAATTGAAACATGATAACTACGGCAATTGCCTTTATAGAGTTGAGTGTGTTTACGTCATGTAGACTATATATAGAGCTTATCTGCAGCAAAGTACACGTGCACTGTTTTAGACTCACATGTATTTCATTTGTGGCCATTAATTATCTCCTTTGATGGTTGAGCAATATCGATTACGGTCTTTGTGTTCGCTCTCTACTGTATCAATGTTTTTGTCTGATATGTTATTGTCGTGCTTTCGCAGCATATATCTAGAGTATAAAATAGCTAACAGTGGTCATTGGGGTACTCTCATAAGATATAATAATTATATATCTTTTTTTTCAAAGTAGAGCAAGACAATCCTAGTCATTACCTTTGATTGCTTTAGGAGAAGCAAGCGCTATTCTGTCGGTACAATGACACATTCGCAGTGAACACGCAATGTTTGGACCTTCCAGCCTGAAGGGCATCTCGTCGGTGCCCCAGTTGCAGGCCAGAACCTTGTTAGAAACCTCACACAGCTCATTCCAATAAGCGTTTAGTAGCTCTGTTTTTAGAAGCAGAAAAACTCGCACTCCATAATATTTATCTCATCTCATCTCATTGTCTGAAACCGCTTAGTCCTATATAGGGTCACGGTGAAGCCGGAGTCTATCCCGGCAGACACAGGGCGCAAGGCAAGGATATACCGACGATGGGACGCCAGTCCATCGCCGGGCACTGCGAGGCAATTTAGCCTGCGAGCCAATCAACCTATGTAGCAGCATGCTTTTTGGACTGTGGGAGGAAACCGGAGTGCCCGGCGAAAACCCACGCGGACACGGGGAGAGCATGCAAACTCCACACAGAAAGGCACCCGAGCCGAGAGATTCGAACCCGGGACCTTCTTGCTGTGAGGCGACAGCGCTAACCACTGGGCCACCGCGCCGCCCCCATAATATTTATTGTGTCGCAAATTCCAGTGCTATACTGGCGTCTGTCCAAGGCCAGCTGCCCCGTCCACCCAGTCCCGCTTTGTCTGCGCTTACCCCTTGAACGTGAAGCATTCAAGGCAGTGCAGTGTTCGTCCAACATACAATATAATTTTTCACACAAGAAACCGAGCAATTCTACATCATTGTGTGATACTGCTGGGAAGCCATGTGATGAGTTTTCTCTTCAAAATAAACACCATCTAATAAATGGTGATATGTATTCAGCAGAACCACAGAGATATCTTTACTTTAATTCGAAGGTTTTCCTGACTAATGTTATCGATGAATTCCATTTTTTTGGGTTAGGTCAGGTAAAACATATTTGCCGTAAACCCTCCACCACCCGACAATGGCCAATTCGTAAAGTTTGTGAACGTGAATAAAATGGAATTCATCGAGAGATATCTTTACTTTATTTGTAACTCTATCAAATAGCTCCTTTGCAAAACTAGACTTTAAAAATTCGATCTTATTGAGTACACATGTACGGTACAAAAAACTACTAGCTACCCATCTACCCATGCAGTCATCTAACATCTACCAATCTACGTGAGCGTGAAAATTCAGTACGGCCATATTACTTCATGGGGCAGCAAACGTGCTGTGCGCTCTTGCGACTTTACGTATGACAGCACAGCTGTGTGCGGCCTCCGATCCCTTTCTTGAGACGATTCAGTGTGACCGTGATTCAGGTACAAGGTGAAAGACCGAGCGTAACATTGAGTAGGAGCGGTGTCAACACGTGGCATCACTACGTGACTGCTCTACAGATGTGTTCTTTAACCAGACGATTGCTCGCGTGTGTAGGGATTGCACGTGGACATAAAAGCTGGCGTGTTTTCTTTAAAACTCAAACACACGCGTCACTATAGAAATATGGCTCAGTGCAGTGCAAGGCTGACACAGGTGTCGAGGTATGATGCCTGAATGCTCTTAACATTACCAGGAATGCCTGAAATGCATTTTTGGAGCACGGACGGCCACAAGAAAGAAGATTGCGGAGCGTGTGGGGCCCTTGTTCGTGCTGCCTGTCCACACAAGAGCATGAAAACTTCACACGACATTTTAATTTTATGCGATTGTTTTTGCTGATGCGAGAACACCACGTTTAAGAATTCTTGAAATTTTCCATTGCAAAAGGATGTCCAAAAAATAGATGTGATATATATTTATGCTGTATAGATTTAATCAAGATTTCAGATCCCATTGTCAGAGTTGTAACGTTCATACTTATACAGAGCTCTGGCCAATGTGGAAGCGCCTTCAGTTCAATAGGAACGGCACCCTATTATTTGACGCAGAGTTCATGCGGAAATTTCCAAATTAAGCGATTATGTAAAGCGCTCTGGATAAGGGCATCTGGTAAATATTAGTTAATTATTTTTATTTAGTTAGCAATCTTTTTGCTGGACGGTGGAGATAAGGGTAGTTGGATCCAATAGGCATTCAGGCGCCATTGGCTAGATTGCCAGGAGGCAGCACAACAAATGTATACCCCCACACGTTCTATCTGTGGAAGAGATTGTCTCCTCACACGCGTGGGTTGTTTTTCTATTAGGGCAAGTACTGTTAACGAGCAACTATGAAGGTCGGCACAGCACACGAGGGGGTGGTGGCCCAGCACCACCTCTAGGGCGACTCAGCCTCTAAAGAGTTCCTGTTTTGGTGTGTAAACATTGCAACTATGGAGACAAAGGGGGCTCTGGTTTCCCTCCACACATGTAGAATCACTAATTTTCTGATAATGCCTGGATAAATTGAAAGCTACAGAGCTGGTGGGGGGGATTTCGTGTTGGCTTACCAGGTGGCTATCTTTCCCTCTTGTCTGTATATCATCCTCGTGCCTCTAAGTCATTCTCCGTTTGCGATGGAGAGCATAATACTATGTGTGTTTCGAACCAAAATTGTTGTACAAATATGCAATGTGGTCCTTGTCACAGGATAGTGACAAAGCAGTGATAATGTTTGATTAAAACCCCCACAAAGCAAGTCCATATGCAGTCAGAAGCTGAAAAATCAATTACGTGCTGTAACAGTGTAAACAAGCAAAGCAATTTAGGCAAAAATATTATGACATTGTATTAAACGTCCCAAAAAAGACTGCCAAGAGAGAGTTTAGAGTCACACTAGAGGCTTATCTCTGTGAATATGGATTGTTGTTATTATCTATATAATGATGTAGGTTTTCACGGCTCGATTCCAATGGAGAGAGGGGGAGCGATCGACGCAGTTATCCCGAAAGAGCAGCTTTTCGAAGCGATTGTTGTTGTTATTATCGTTCTCCCCACAGCTCTGTGCAACATTTTGTGACCCTCGGGTGAAAAGCGTTCTAGAAGTGCAATTATTATTATTATTGATATTGGTCATGAGGCTAATGATGACAAAAGTGGTCAACAGGATCGTGCTGGCAATTGCTAACAATGTGATGATGATGGTGATGATGTGTTGGCCGGGTGACGAAGTGGTAACATCTGCGCTTCATAAATAGGAGGTTCGATTCCTGCTTCAGGCACCTTTTTGTGTGAAGTTTGTGTGTACTCTCCTCTATTCTGCGTGGGTTTCTTCTGGGTTCTCCGATTTCCTCCAACAACCATGAAACGATCGAGAATTGGCCAACAACATCCAAATATGTAGGACGCAGTGTCTGGCGGATTGGCACCGGCTCACCATATATGGATGCTTCTCCCCTACCTCTGTGCAGTTTCTTCGCACCTCCAAATCATTCTCTGTTAGAACACTGACCTTCGACACCGATCGAATATTGTTCACGTTGTAAATCTCACATTTTTATTTAATACGGATTTCGCAAATGTTTTGTCATGTGTAAGTGGAAGTAAGAATCACCGCTTCAGGGGAAAAAAAAAGAGCAATCGTTGGCTCTGTGGCTACATGTACCATCCAGCAAAGTATCACATTTGTTAATGCAGTTGGTACATTCAAAGTTAAGTGTGTAAGTGAAGATATTGCTGCAGTTGCTGGATAATCTCTCTTGACAGGCGTAGCAAGTTAAATAAACCTCATCAATGTCTGAGCTATATATTCCAACGTACATACCGTTTGCATGTAATCCTATACTGCATTACACAATGATAATCGGGATAAAAACGACTTTGGCTCATGGTAGTACATCATTTGCTGGCTCAGCCCCCTACGGATACATACAATAGGCCTCAGAGAGTGGCCACACAGGGCGCGAGGAAGGGCTGTCACGTACTGGGTTCGTGTGTGTTCCACATCGTTACTTTAAACTAATAAAACAAAAGGAGGCTGGGCAGTCTATACATTTGGCTATAATGCACAACATAAATTACCATCTTTAAAATATACATAGAACTATTTTCGAATGTCTAAGTTATGTATACACCTATAAATACATCATTTAACGAGTTGTTAAAAATAATGATCGTTCTTTATGTTTGATTTTACATAGAGCCAGAACTTCAGCACACGTATTAAGCAATTTTAGTAATATACGATGGCATGATGAGTTGCCTTTTAGAGCAAAATTAATGAAAGATAATTCGATAAATTAAATGCCGGTACGTAACAGTTCGTAAATGTATTTGTTTCTGTGTTGTTATACGTCCTGCACAATAAACTTGTTTTTTTCATCCCAAACATTACTGATGATGTTGCGTTTTAGAGGCTAACAGGTATAAGAATTGCTCTTGAGAGCTGCTGTCACGATAGCGTTCCTCTACTCTCCTTCACGTTTCACCTCCCACATTGGAGGCATCATCAGGCTTCTGAAACATTGCAAATTAAAAAAACATCGATCTCAAAAGAGCAGCTCTTAATACAATTTTACATACATAATAAGTTTCATACATCGATAACAAGCAGGCTAATCCATTGCTAATTCTTACTTGCTCGTAGGTAATCGCTGACTGGCAAGTAGATGTCAAATACAGTATTGCAGAATTCAAGGTTGTTGCTGCATAGAGGACATTAACCGTTCTGTGCCAGATTTAAACCCACAAAATGTAATCAAGTAGGCCTATGATGCAGGCACTCTATTTCTACACATTTTGGAGCAAGGTTTCGTCTACTTTTTGGATTAAGATTCCATGGCACTCTTTGACAACACAACAGGGCTTTAGCCTGATTGACCTCTACAATAATCTCTCTGGAGGTGAAGAGGATATTTGCTGTGACTAAAATCGACTTTCCAAACAAAATTTTTTAAGTAAAAAAAATGTCCACCCTTATATGAGCTGAATGTCTCTGCACACATAAATTATGGTACTCAAGTCGGTCTTTTAAACGTAAACAGTTTTTTTTAAAAATTCCTATTTAAAGACATTTCCTGTTTTTACAAGGTGCCATGGACGATATAAACATGTTCTGTAATATTCTGTATGCCGTGTAATAAAACGAATAATATTTATTTTTCCACAAAAATCTCACTAAACCTCAAGACTCATCTTTCAGGAGAGTCACGCACAGAGACATTTTGTTGGTTTTGAAGCAAAATATTTAGCGACACTGCATTGGAAGTTGTGGTCAAGCACACAATAAAATACTCCACTCAAAATTAATGATTCTGCCTTGAGAGGCAATAGTGTGCATTGCATAGCAGGCGATGTTTTAGGCAATGGCCCTTCTTCATAGCACATAATGTGTTCTTAAAAAATATTATTTTGCGTATGGGAGAAGTACACATGGGCGGCACGGTGGCCCAGTGGGTAGCACAAGAAGGTCCCGGGTTCGAATCTCGGCTCGGGCGCCTTCTGTGTGGAGTTTGCGAGTTCTCCCCGCGTCCGCGTGGGTTTTCGCCGGGCACTCCTGTTTCCTCTCACAGTCCAAAAAACATGCTGCTGCATAGTTTAATTGGCTTGTAGAGTAAATTGCCCACAGTGCCCGGTGATGGACTGACGTCTCATCGTGGTTATGTCCCTGCCTTGCGCCCTGTGTCTGCCGGGATAGGCTCTGGCTCACCGCGACCCTGTACAGGATGAAGCGGTTTCTGACAAGAATAGAAGTTTTCAAAACAAGTCCTCAAACTCATGCACTCTACTGCCATCTGCTGGTTGTCCTACAGCCCAGCAGATCTGAATGAACACTGCAATCAACGATTGCTGCTGCCTGACGTCCAATGTGGCTCCAAATATTAAATAAGAGAGACCCGTTAAGTCTGATTTTCCAGGACCATACTGTTTTTAAGTTATGCACTTGTCTTGGGCAATCGCTAAGTCTTCTTGTCTAGTATCCGTCAGTTGTGTAATAACACACCGCTCAATGCGTGTACATAGCGTTGCCAAGTCTTCTGGTATCGTGGGGTATTCTTCTTCTTCCCATTACGCACTTTCGTGTTCTGTGTACATTAGCGAGAGAGAAACCATAGCTGTGCATATTCTGGAATAAAGTCCTACCGCAAACTTTACAGCAAAATCACAGCAACAGTGGCTGATCACGAAATACCACTGTAGAATGGACAAAAACGAATACAATTAAATCCCAAACCAAACTCATCAGACCAGCCTCAAAAGCGCGCTCTGAGTGCCCACGGGAATTTTGTATTGAGCTGACACGGCAGGGGCTTTCAATAGCCAAGCAAATGCTGCCCTCTGCAGTTGTACAGCATAAAAAAATAGCTCATTGGTCAGCGTGCATTCCCATCACCAGAGATGGCAAACCTCTGGAGATATAGATTTCTGTATACCCTACGAATAGGCAGTGAAAGTCAAACACATTAACATTTCATACGTTTCAGTGGTAGCAATGGTCTTTATTTATTTAGCTAAATCTCACTGAGTCTAACGCTCACTGAGTCGAACGACTCCTGAGTCTAACGAATAACGAATCAGTCGGGAAAGACTGACTTGAAAGTTTTTTTATATTACCAATTGCTTTTGTGTGGCTCGTGGGATGAAACGGGAGTACCTGGAGAAATCTCATATATACGAGAGGATAATAATAGTAATCAGTTCAGTTTTAGTATCATCCTTATCAACACCCTATCCGAGCAGACGGAGGGTGCAAAGCGGGGCTATACCCAGAATATGGCGCCAATACATCGCAGGCCACTGGGGGAAATTTACCGAGGCAGCGGCGTGTCTTTGGTCAATGGAAGGACACCGGAGTACCCGGCGAAAACCCACTCGGACACGGGGGAGAACACGCAAACTCTACACAGAAAGGTATCCGATCCAGGAATCGAACAAGGTGGCTTTTGTTGTGAGGCAGCAGCGTTACTCCCTGCTCCACCGTGCTGCCCTGATTATAATTGCAATGCCACACGTATTGATCCAACAAATACATTTGTTGTCCTGTTAATGGTTACTTCTCAATCCAATGGCTATCACATCCAAATGTCGTTTTGTTGCAATAGAACCTTTACACAAGCCCGAGTAATTGCTTTCACTGCTGTATATCACTGGGGAACTACACACGAAGGAAAAGGTGATTGTTTGCTTTGTTAAATTATTATCGTGACTTGAAACGTCGAGTATGACGTGCCGACATTACTAAACTGAGACGCAACCTCATCTCATTATCTGAAACCGCTTAATCCTATATAGGGTCACGGTGAGCTGGAGCCTATCCC
>JAZEWT010000003.1:35255076-35266991 GCA_036362905.1 Mordacia mordax | reverse complement strand
TTCGAACCCGGGACCTTCTTGCTATGAGGCGTCAGCGCTAACCACTGGGCCACCGCGCCGCCCTGAGACGCAACCGTTATAGACAATACACTCGCTGCGCACTCTGGACAGCGTGGATGATGATAATGAACATCTGCCAACGGTCTCAGAAACGTTTGTAATTACACGCACAATTAAAATAGTGCTGTCCGATGCCCGTATTGCATACAGTGGATGAACATATAACATTTAGCTGCTTTGTGTGGTGATACAATCTAATTGTGTGTAAGGATGCACATAATTAATAATTGCCTGCTTGTCTGATGCATTACTAAGCTGACAGATCATATTTGCCTGAAAGTACATGGCTATTCATGCTCGCTTCAAACACTTCGCGGGTAGTCATTGCTCATTTCTAAACGGATGTATTGTTTTGGGTAAAAATCGTTAATAAATTAACGTTGAGTCTCCTAAGGTACACAAGTAGATGCCATGGTCATTTATCTCACAAATAATGTACGGTATTTAAGATAATGGTTATGCCACATTGACATGCAGCCACGACACAACCTGAGTAACACGAGTGAGTTTAACAGTACCGTTACTTTTACCTTCACCACGCTTGCACAATCGCAATTATGTTCCGAGGATATCGGTAACACATAACATATTAATGTAAATATCCTGCGGACCATTAACAACAATTTGTTTTCGTATGCTTTTTTTACAATAACAAAATGCGGGGCTGTATGTTGTTCAGGTGCTGGAGACATCGAGCCGCGTACAGGGAAGCATCGAGTAATTATTAGCACTTTCTCTCATGTTTGAGTGCCGTTCACACGTTGTTGTTGTTGCTAACATGGCGTTCTCTCCACAGCTCTGTGCAACGCTTTGTGACCCCCGAGTGAAAAGCGCTATAGAAGTATAATTATTATTATGTTTCTGTGTGGAGTTTGCATGTCCTCCCCGTGTCCGCGTGGGTTTTCGCCAGGCACTCCGGTTTCCTCCCACAGTCCAAAAAAAACATGCTGCGGCATAGGTTAATTGGCTTGCAGACAAATTTGCACTGAGTACCCGGTGATGGATTGGAGTCCCATCGTGGGTATATCTTTGCCTTGCGTCCTGTGTCTGCCGGGATAGGCTCCGGAGCACCACGACCCTGTACAGCACTAAGTGGTTTCTGACAATGAGATGAGATGAGATGTTTCTCCACTTGAAAAGGACATCACCCAGAGACTATGAGGCTCAATGTGATCACACCGCCTGCTTTTCTCTTGTACCAGCTCTATGGCTTCCTTTACTTGTTCGGTAGCTCAGGAGGCCGTGTCAGTTCTCAGCCAGCATTGTTGTGCTGATGGATTAGAATTTACACAGCCGCATTTATTTCTAGGTGTAGGGACAGGTTGATGATTCTCAGCCCTGTGAGACAAGGCTACAAATAGCAAGTTTTCTAGCTTATGTACGGCTACTGGTCAAGTTTTAAACACAGCTGTACCACCGAACTGTATATGTATTCCCCGTGTATTGTATAAAAAATTCCTTTAAAGTATGATCTAACAAGCTATATATTTGACTCAAAGTGGCGTGCTTAAAGGAACATGCAATTGCAGTAAATTCACTTATATATAGGTATACATCTTTGGAATGATTTTCTTGGCTTTGTTTAAAGGTTCAATGGAATTGAGGATTCCAAAAATAACCCGCTGGGCGTTTGAAATCAGATTGCCAACTCACCGGCGTAAAAAACCACAACATACCCTAGGGTAAATAGAATCAGAGAGGACTGTAGTGTAACTGGCAATTCCCCATGACTTTTCTCAGAACAGCTGCCTCAAAAAGGACACCGATGCTTTGGAGAACAAAAAAACACAGGACAGTTGGCAACCGTAGTTTGAACACGTGTCCATAGTGGATCCAGAAAACTAAGCACACGTGGCGTTACTCATCAAGAAGTAGAGGAAGACCACAGATGCACGACTTGGACTCGATGGAAAATAATCCCGAACAAAAGGAGCGACATGGAAAGAATGCAATTCAGGAACAGATGGCACAATCTCATCTGACCGCATCGTCTCGAAGAGATGACACAAGAGGGGATGTCGAAATGGGTGATTTGTATGGAGCGGGTACAAATTTCACATTACCGTGCTGCGATGGGGACCATATGCCATAGCAGTGTTTGTGTTACCAAAACGACAGAACGTACAAAGCTTATGTGTTCACCCAAATGTCTCGGTTGTGCAGCCGTGGTATCTGTGGGAAAATTCAAAGCTCGCAGAATTTTCTCAAAACATGATTCAAGCCTCACCAGAGGCGCTCAGCATTTTCCTGGTGAGATGTGCAAGTGGGGTCTTCACAATCTGATAGGATTTGCGTTGGTCCATAGGGGGCTCCACAATACTCAGTCTAGAAATTGCTTCTCACTTAAGCCGCAATGGACGCTTACATTTTATAAAGTGTGGTAACTCTCTGACCGATATTTAAGCGCGACCATACATCCACAATGAAGCCAAGAAATTAGAGGTGGCCCTCTGCAGATACGAGGAAAAGTATTATCAAGAATTACCGTGTTGGCTGAAGGGAGATCGCAGTCTCATTTTACTGCAGCTGTGGTGTGTGTATTTAACCGTGCCTTTCACGTCCAGCATGGTGTGGGTAATCCGAAGGACCATCGTCTGCGAAGCACATCCTATTGACGAGACATGGAGCATGCTACAAGGACGTAATTCAGTTCAGTGTCATTTTCCACTTAATCCTGTACAAGGGCAGGAGCCTATCCCTTCAGTGTGCGCATTCAACATTCACAGGTTAAACAGCCAGACCGTGTTATTGCATGAGGCAAAAACAAAATGACTCCTACCGATAAGCTTAATTCTATTTATGTACTAAGGTTTTTTACATTGCCAAAAGCGCATATATATACATTCCACATGCATCACTTGTCTTATTGGTTATGCAACTACAAGGCTGTTATCAACTGTATTTTCGTGGTTTTAAGAAGCAATTACTTATATTCAAAAGATCAGATTTTCTTTGTGCATCCGTTGTATACAATCAGCTGGTTGGTGCAGGGATGGAGTGCATTGAATGAGAGCCACTGTGGGTAATGTAGGTTTTCATGGCTCGATGCATGACGATTGCTTTCTATAGCTCTTCTGTCAGGATAGCCGTGTCGTGCGTTCTCCCGCCTCCTACATGTCCAGGCTATCAGGCGAAGCGTCGCGAAGGAATGAGGGAGGATCGCTTGACACGGCCATCCCAAAAGTACAACTTTGGAGAGCAATCACGACTGTGGGTAGGTGAACATATGAGTGATTGTAGTTCTGTGGCTAAATTCACCTCGCTGTAGAAATGTGGAATCTCCGCTCCAGGCTCTGGAGTGTAAAGAGAAAGAAAGCACTTCACTCTGTGGTGGCGGCAAAGCTATTTGCATGGAGGCTTTGTCATCTGAAACCGCTTAATCCTATATAGGGTCACGGTGAAGCCGGAGCCTATCCCGGAAACACAGGGCGTAAGGCAGGAATACACCCGACGACGGGACGCCGGTCCATCGCCGGGCATTGCGGGACAATTTTTAGTCTCCGAGCCAATCAACCTATCCAGGAGCATGCTTTTGGACTGTGGGAGGAAACCGGAGTACCCGGCGAAAACCCACGCGGACACGGGGAGAGCATACAAACTCCACACAGAAAGGCACCGGAGCCGAGAGACTCGAACCCGGGACCTTCTTGCTGTGAGGCGTCAGCGCTAACCACTGCGCCACCGCGCCGCCCAGGACAATAATTTGAGTGAGGTATTTTTTTTACATTTAAGTTATGGGTGTGCCTGGTATTTTCCAGCAGCTAATAAAATGCACGTTCCTATTTCAGCAAATTTTTCTCAATGTTTAGACCAAGATTGGTAACGCGGAATTATAATTTCTCAATTCACACACAAGCTCGTCATCATTCATCATTATAAATACCCGTTTAATCCTGTACAGGGTCACAAGTTGGCTGGAGCCTATCCCGGCAGACAGCGGGGCTATATTCAGGATGTGACGCCAGTGCATCGCAGGGCACCGCAGTGTATCTACGTTGATAGGCCTCCTGGTGAGTGCCCGCAGGCTGTACGAGTAAGGTATGCTTACTGTCAATGTGTTCACACATTTAATGTCATAACCTGAGAAGTGTATGTTCTTGAGCCTGATTAATAGTCTAAAATAAGGTTGATAGCAAAGCATCTACAGGGTGGCTTTAATTATTTACAATGTAATCTGTAATAGCTGTGATTAATAATAGCAGGAAATGATTTTCATAAGGCATCAATTGTTCTGCTGTGTGATATTCAAAGCAAAACATTGCGTGATTGCCAATTTACGAGCGGATGATAACGTCAGAAACACATACATTTGTGTCCATCTACACATCCATACACATACACACGCTTACCACATTTAGCCTTATAATCCACAGGAGAGGCAAGTACTGAGAGAGAGTATTAATGCTGGAAAGACACGAAATGAGGTGCTGAGACCAGCACCTTACGCAGATATTGTTTGTCTCCCGAGTGCTCGTGGTTACTCACTGTGCCAGATCAGAACTTATTTAAGGCTGATACTAGCTAGTAAAGCCCCAGGGAGAGAAAAAAAAAGTTCACAAACTGTGTTACTTTTCATTGATGTCAGTGGTCAGAAAACAATTAAGGATAATTTCTGTAGCTCTGTGCAATCCATTGACGCACGTGTAATCACAGGTAACGCGCGCACACGTCCTCACTCTCCAATCATGACTGCATACTTGGCTTGCACCGTTTCTACCTACATACGCGTATTCTGTGTACAGCGTGGCACTGCCAAAGCCATTCATGTATCCCTTCTTCAGCTGCCTTTCTGCTGATAGTGATACTGCAGCCTCATTCAAACTCGGATCGCATCGCCACAGCGCAGGAGCGATTTCTGTTCGATTTCTCGTTGCACCGCCAAAAAAACATGTAGGTCATAACTGTCAGTGCCCACAAGCAGGCTTTCAGGCGTGAAAAAAATTGTTGTTTTGCTTCGCATGTTATAAAACCACAACCTGTATTCTTGCAAAGAACAGTGGCAGAGAGCGTTATTTCTCGAGATAGTGCTCTCTGCTTTGTATCTCATCGCTTTTACAGGATAAATAGAATCTTGCAGCAAAAAAACCCTCCACCATGAAGCATTTATTTGCATAAACTAATAAAGCATACTTAGGTTTTAATTAACCGTGAATGTGGCTGCACGAGTGTCAACGGAGAAGGATGTTCACCACAACCGCCATAGCTCCGCGATGCGTTGTGTGGTGAGATGTTTACCGATGCGTGTAGGACATTTTGACAAGGCGCTCATTTCTCAACAACAACGCCCCAAAGCAGATGGTTTGTGTGGAAAATTGATAATTGTACGGGAAAGTTTCGAGTACAAATACTTCAAGATGAAGCTGGTGATTGCGAATAACCGCATATAAATGTCTTGCCCACGTACTCCCAGGAGGGTCTCACTTTAGACGAACGTGCAAACGAATGCTTGTCCTCTTTTGTGGTTCTCACGGGCTGTTTTTTTTAAGTGGTTAATCTCACGATTGTTGTACTTATTGGATTTTGTAGTCATGTGCGGTGGCAGTGATGGGACGGGAAGGAATTTGCTTCGGGAATGCAGGACAGTTTGCGCCTCGACATGTGGCAGACTGTCTACATTTGGCCAGAGTCCGTAAGATGATGATGACTCTAGGCAATGTAAAACGTGTGACTTGTTTTGAGAGAAGATACAGAGAAGTGTTATAAATACGTTGATCTTCAGCTTATAAAGTTAACTCGAAAGTAGGGCGGCACGGTGGCCCAGTGGGTAGCGCTGTCGCTTCACAGCAAGAACCCCGGGTTTGAATCTCGGCTCGGGTGCCTTTCTATGTGAAGTTTGCATGTTCTCTCCCCGTGTCCGCGTGGGTTTTTGCAGGACACTCCGGTTTCCTCCCACAGTTCAAAAAACATGCTACTGCAGAGGTTAATTGGCTTGCAGACAAAAGTGCCCTCAGTGCCCGGTGATGGACTGGCGTCCCATCGTGAGTATATCCTTGCCTTGCGCCCTGTGTCTACCGGGAAAGGCTCCAGCTCACCGCGACACTGCACAAGACTCAGCGGTTTCTGACAATGAGATGAGATGACATTATATTGTGCATTACTGTATATCAATGTATGTAAAGTAGTACAGGGTGGCGTGGTGGCAGAGTGAGTAGCTCTGCCACTTCACAGCAAAAAGGGCCTTGATTCGACTCCCAGCTCAGGTGCTTTTCTGTGTAGAGATTTCATGTTCTCTGTGTTTTTTGCATAATCTCTCCGTAGGTTTGCGTCGGGTACTTCGGTTTCCTCCCACAGTCCAAAGAAATGTTGCTGAGCTTAATAGCCTTGCTACCTAAATTGCCCTGCAATGGGCTGGCGTCCCATTAGGGTATAACTCGGCTTTGGACGCTGTATTTTCCAGGATAGGCTTTGACATTTTGTGACAGTCACAAAGTGCTCACAGAGCTGAATGAATATACGCTACTGTAATGTATGATTATGTAACAATGTTGATTGTTTAAACTCATACAATGTATACTTACATGCAATTGCCCATGAAGTTCTATAGAAAATGCATTTGGATTCGAACCTTCCATTGGGCAGGCTATGCATAGCAAAAGGTTAAATCGCTCTAACAATAGCCACTTAGTGACCAGCGTACCATGCTATAGTGACAAACGTGTTCTGTTGGATAATGAACTGTGGAGAGTTAACCGTCACTTGTCAAGTAGAAAATCTTGCTGCAAGTTGCGCAACCCTTGAGCATCCTCTGGGTTTGATCCCACTCGGGAGGGAGGGCTGGTGAAGGATGTCTGTGTGCGTGTACTTATCCGATATCACAAACAGACGTACACGACTCAAATATCTACGCGTTCTGCATCGCCGATCACAAACGCTATTGCATTATTCATTATCACTAGAGCTGCTCTGAAGGTAACTTTACGATTATATCAAATATCACGCTATTCGGTTAAACCTCAGGTAGTGACGACCTCTCGCTGGGCCCGTATATGTCACAGTGGTATGTGTCTGACATTACATTTGATATTTGGTGGTGAGCATTTCATCACAATTAGGTGACTCGTTTATAGGATAGAGATGTTGGCTGAAGCGCGGACTTGCGAGATGTTCTTCCCATCAGAAACACATCGACGGCATTCCCACGCACTGCCTAACCCTGAACTTGAGCTCTGGCTGTGATACCATCCGCCGTCACTCGTACCAGCCCTCTCACACTCGCTACCTCGCTCTTCAGCACTCTCTCTATCGCCCGCGCAATACCTTTACGCTCACTTCAGCCGACACTGTTGGCCTATCGCTCACCACCTCTCCCTCCCTAACGCTCTTCAAGCCTCACTCGCTGTCACTCGAACCCTAAGTCTCACAACTGCACCGGGTTCACACACTCCCCCTGACCGTTGTGCATGCATTACCCTACTCTTCATTCGCACTCGCCTGTATGACTTGTCACTCACCTGTACTGACTGTGAGCAGCCAGTCGTTGTTGGGGTTCTTCCTCTGGCAGCGATGAGCACGAGATCGTTGATGAGTTTACCGATATTGTTCTGTCTCTACGTTAACACAGGTGAGCCATGCATTACTACTGATGTCGCGATTTTTTAATATTTTTCTGATGTACGTATTAAAAAACGATTTTTCTAGGTGTTTATCACAGCTATGTATTTGCATGAATTAATCTAATTAAATCTAGTAATTGTGTTGAATGTCCTAAAATACACTGCTCAAGTCATAGCTCTGTTACTCGATAGTAATTAATTGGGACTCGTCTGTGGAAAGTTAGTCTGAATCGCCTGCTTTCCCCCCTCTTTCGTTTGTCAAACAAAGTGTTTGCCCAAATTATTAACTTTTTGTTGAGAATTGCTCTTGAGATTTTCATTTCATGCATTGGAGGCATTTTCACCGTATTGCGGCAAATTCACAGTTTACTGAGAGCAGGACACAAAGACACACGTGTTATCGGCAGTAGGTCACAAGATCCAAACAAATGGTCATAACATAGCAATTTGTGAGCACTAAAAATTCAGGGAATTTTAATCATTGGCGTGCTATTTCTTCCTTGATTACATTGTGACCCTAGGGGGAAAAGTGCTCTAAAAGAGCAAATATTATTATTATTGTTATATATACAAATAATGTATGTCTTTACATTATGCTTTTGCATTGCCCTTATGTACCATGAAAAAATATATATGAAACCTAAAACATCATCCAGTTTCATCCCGTTACCCTTTGACAAAAGAATTCTGGAAAGAACATCTGAGTGAAATTTTAGTCTGACAACGTGGCCACAGTACTTTGTGGTTAACATTATTATTATCGATACTCGCTTAATCCTGCACAGGGTCGCAGGGGGCCGGAGCATTTATTAGATAATCCTTGCGCGTACTCCAGTAACACCACCGTGCTGCAGGGATCACGCAGCTATGAGACAATGGAATACAAGTACCGTTTGACTATCAGACAAAATAAATCAACCATCTCAACGGGCCATGCTTGGCTCCCGGACAAATCTGGTGTTTTGGCGATTATTTACCGTTTCATACAATTTCTCACAAAGACTTGCAGATGTCTTCGTTAACAGCCAAGAGGCGAGCAGCCAAGGCGATGTGTTTTGGCTCTGTCGCCAGAGTATAAATCTCGCCAAAAGTGAATGAGGCTCAAGCCAGGAGGTTTTTTTTATTTTTTAATTACGGGCATAAATAATCCCCTTGTCCCGCAGAATGCGCGTGCGAGTATGAAACGTGTGCCGGGTGTTTGCGGGAAGGCACCGGGTGTGAGTGGTGCTCCCACGAGGTACCCGCTGCGCTGCCGCACGGACATCCCCGCACCGTACTGTACGAAACCACCACCACCACCACCACCCGCAACCAGGATAGCACTTTAAAGGATAGCACTTTATTTGTAGACTCAGTTTGTATGGTGGAGGAGAATTAATCTCGTTTACACGTTTGCTCTTCAAAAAGGTAGTGTTTTTATCCTTCAACAGAATGAGTGTTAAGGGTCTGTGTGCCCGTGTGCTCTTCCTGTGTAAGCAGAGGCGCTGTTTTGGCTAAGGGGCTCATCCATATGGGCATTCCAGATGCATGGTTTGCATAGGACTTGAATTCCTGATTATGAACAACATTAGTAGGATTCGTGGCGGGACAAAGCTGATTGAGTTTGGTGCTGACATGACCCGCTCATGAGTGTGTTTTTTTTTCTCCAGCCTCAACAATTCATTCATCATTAATAAGCGCTTAATCCTGTATAGGGTCGCGGGAGGGGGGGGTATATCCCGGTCAACAGAGGGTGCAAGGTGGGGAAATACCCAGGCTGTGACGCCAGTACATCCCAGACCAGACTTTTTGGGATAATTTACTCAACAGCCCAATTAACCTAGGCAGCAAGCACTTGCTAATAATATTGCCCGAATATTCTGTGTGTCGGCAAGGAGATGCATATTTGAATATATGTATTTTTTGACACACGCATTACACTCACGACCGTGTACTTTCACCCTGCCACCGCACCTAGGTCAATCCCATGTCCTCCTGTCAGTGGTCCATCAACATTCCACGTGACCTCAAGGCGCGCACTTTGCCTGGCACAGGCGCCGCGGTGACGTCACCGCCGCTCAGTGACTCTCGTTGTTTGTTAAATGCGCCGTGCCGGTTACTCAGTCATTCCGGAGGCCCGGCGGACGCTGTGCGCCGGTCGGGAGGTTGCTGGCGGAGGGGTGCGTGTGGCACCACGTCAGGACGGCCGGCGTGCGTATCCACACGGAGGGCACGTCGGAGGCAGCGGGGCCGCTCTCGCCGGACGTCGCCACCGTTTGGCTGACGCCAGGTGCCAATCCGCACGTTTCATGTCAGTGCCAGGGATGGAGAATGAAGTGGTGGGCACACAGGGTCCGGCCCAGGGCTGCTGCTGCTGCCTTCGCCGAGCGCGATGTAAAATTGCGTTAGGAGTCGCCAGGCTGTTTGATACTTGCAGCGTTGCGTGGCACGGTTAACTAAGGTTTTATGCCATAAAAGGACGATAAAATACGTGATCTTTAGCAAAACGCCGAAACTCATAACTAAGGTAATTTCCCAAAACGTTGCTTGTCATTGATATCCATTTTTATTAGTTGCTTGTTATTGATGAACATTTTGAGCTTTTCATATTTGTGCTCAGAGTGCCTTTCTATGTATAGTTTGCGTGTTCTCCCCGTGACCGCGTGGGTTTTCGCCGAATACTCCGGTTACTCCGGTTTCCTCCCATCGTTCAAAGACACGCTGCCTGCTGAGTAAATTGCCTAAAAAAGTGAATGTAAGCCCTGCGATGTACTGGGTATTCCCCCGTCGGCCGAGATAGGCTCCGTCCCCCCCACACCAGTGACAGGATTAAGCGGGTGTTGGTAATGAATGAATAAATGTTTGCGCTAGTGCATCACCAGCAACACAGCGTCCCAGTTTATTTGCTTACACAGTATTTATATTTGTCTGTCCAGCAACGTGTCCTTGAGCCTCAGTCTGCTTAGTAGGGTTTTGCATCGAAATGTTTGGCGTATGTCTCTTAGAGTATTTTTTTATACGAAGGTAAACTGTAGTGCTCACAGAATGCCTACCCATAATATTCAAACCTCGCAAGTATAACATATAAGAACCCCGCTTGTTGCACTGCTTTCTCCTCTGCAAGTAGGTCCTTCCTGCTTACTCAGTAAGGTTATCCTCAATCAACACACTCAGCATTACATTGTTTAAATTCGTGTAGCTGGAGACACTCAGGTTATGATTGAGTCTCCTGTAAAAACCTTCTTCGAGTCATTGCAATGTTGTTGCCAGTTTATCTCGCTGGCATCCGGGTCAATCCGGGTTGACTTGTTGTCCCTCAATGATGGAGGTATTGGAGCAGAATTTTTACGGCCAACCTCCTTTAATCAAATGGTTTTCAAATTCTTGTTTTTCTGGACCTGTGAAGACCTGTTCTCCAAGGGAGGCCCTAGCAGGAGTGCTATTACTCCAAGTTACATAGCTTTGAGGTTCATTGGAATACGCAGTCCTCCACCATGATAAGGAGAGGCAATGCAATGCTTGCCCGTACGTCTGCAAGGTGGCACTGCGAGCCTGCAGCTGCTGGTGCGGCGGCATCTGGGACCTCTGCCCAAACTGGACGTCTACTACCTGATGGACGCCTCAGCCTCCATGCTACCGCACCTACGGGCAGCCAAGAACCTGGGGCCTCTGCTCGCTCGGGTCCTGGGAGATGCAGCTTCAAGAGCTGGGGCATCAGGAGGCGGCGCTGGAGTTCGTGGAGCAGACCACATGATGCACCTGGGGTTTGGTGCCTTTGTGGACAAGCCCATGAGCCCATTTTCCAGCAGCCTGCCGGAGCGTCGCCTTAATCCTTGCTGGTTCGTCAGGTTCCAGGCGGTGTCTGTCAGTGACCGCTGCATTGACTACAGTGAGAGGACCGGTCACTCTTGTATAGTCAATTAAACGAATGCGACTTAGTGATATATCAACGGCGCTCACTAGTTTTCCTGTGGATGGACTGGTTCCTGCCAGGGAAATGTAGAAAGTTTCTACTTCTGGTCTAGCTCATGGCCACCAATGGATATGAGCGCTACTTGCGTTCGTTTTTAGCAGGTAGACATGACAACATGGATGGCTAGCGCGAGTGCTTTTAGACGAGTGATAACTAACCGTTACGATATATGCTCCAGCACATTTCCAAAAGCGTTTCCACAGCCAGGCAAAGTGAACAAGGGCAGGGGTCAACAGTCAGTGCCTCGCAACGGAGTGGGGATGAAGGAACGAACCGCGACCACATCATTGGCGTCGACCACTGAGCAGGATTTTCACGAAAACACTCGTCCCAAGTTAGCGTAGGGCACG
>JAZEWT010000003.1:35183952-35240330 GCA_036362905.1 Mordacia mordax | reverse complement strand
CAGCAGCATGTTTTTTGGACTGTGGGAGGAAAACGGAGGAAGGACATACCCGACTGGGAGAGGCGTCCCAGTCGGGTATCACAGTTGGATTCAGAAGTGGGATGCGAGCTTGCGCCGGAGACTACAGAGCGAGCGGGGTTCCGACTGCAGTGAAGCATCAGCTGAGGAGTCCAGCAGCGGCACGGCAACTGCGGTACCAGCACGGCGGGCCGTGAGATGAGCAGGAGGCGGCGTGGCTTCAGAAGGCACCATTACCCGCTCAGCGAGGGTGACTGCGCGCCATTGCTGGCGGTGCTACTTGAGTACGACGGAGCACGGGGGCGCAGAGTGCGGCTCGCACTCTGCACCCCTCGTGCAACCGCAGTTAGCGGCTGCACGAGGGGGTACGTGTCTTCGAGTGCCTCGCCTCATGGGAAGCCCCGGAGCGGTGTAGGTTCTGGCAGGGAGACCGCGGAAGTGGGGTTTGGGGGGAGGCCTTCGAGTGCCTCGCCTCATGGGAAGCCCCGGAGCGATGTAAGAGAGGCAGAAGGGGCTGCGGAGCATAACGGGCCAGTGGGTGTGGAGCGAGTCGGTGGTACGACGCAGGCCTTAGTGTGGCAGCGGCGAAAGGTCCAGGGGAACTTTACCCGCCGGGGGAGGGGGGGGAATTATGGTGTCAAGCCTCGCGCCGTACCAGGCCAGGTGCATTTAGTTGACTTGTCTGGAGAGGTACCGGCTGTGTCTCTTTGCGCTGTCTGGAAAAACAACAGGTGCGGCTTAGATAACTTATTTGGTTGTTGACGAGCGGCCGTGAAGGGGTCGCCAGGATGTCGGGCTAACGTTAATTAGGGAGACGCACTTATGTCTTGCTAAGTTGTGAACTGGGAGGGGCTGGGTGTCTGAAAAGGTGTCTAATCAGATGCAGGTGTTGAGGAATCTAAAAACATCACGAGACATTTAAGGGGCAGATATGTGTGGAGCGGAGTGCAAGAGAGAGAGAGAGCCGATGGGAATACGGTCGGCGTACCCACGGAAACATGTGGCTGGATAGGCTAGAGTTTGGCGCATAGAGCACGGGGTAGGAAGGATTGTTACGGTGCCCGGTTATTGTTATGTTACTTATGTTAGCGTTACGTTAGTTGTTACTGTTTAATTAAGGTTTAGAACAAAGAAGCCTCCAGGCTGCTCACTGCAAGGGTGTGGCTGGCATATGTGTTGTCGGCGCTTGGAGAGTGACATCTCAAGCGGCTGACCGCGTGTTCTCCCGCGCCTCATTTGGAACCCGATATGCTGACCGGGAGGGACGAGTTCGTCTCCAGTGGAGAAGCGTCCCGGTCGACACTTGCACAGGAACTGTATACTCTACTTTCAAGCAAAGTCATGGACGACTTTGGTTGCATTCCAATAACTCTTTTATAGCAGTTCGTTTTCATGGCAGTTGGTGTATGCTCAACTCATCTCATCTCATTATCTGAAACCGCTTAATCCTATATAGGGTCACGGTGAGCCGGAGCCTATCCCGGAAACACAGGGCGTAAGGCAGGAATACACCCGACGACGGGACGCCAGTCCACCGCCGGGCATTGCGGGACAATTTTAGTCTGCGAGCCAATCAACCTATCCAGAAGCATGCTTTTGGACTGTGGGAGGAAACCGGAGTACCCGGCGAAAACCCACGCGGACACAGGGAGAGCATGCAAACTCCACACAGAAAGGCACCCGAGCCGAGAGATTCGAACCCGGGACCTTCTTGCTGTGAGGCGACAGCGCTAACCACTGGGCCACCGCGCGGTGAACATTTGAAATACCGATAGTTTGCCAATTTCTAATAAAGCCCCATCACGAAGTGAAGCCTCGTTGTAGAGTCCGAGTAAGGCGCGCCACCTACAGTAATCGCGCCAGGGAAATCCGTGTTATAATGCGCAATGTTTAGCGACAGTATTTTATGCTAATTAAATACTGTACAGGGTCCTTATAACTCTTATTTTAGCATTACGATACTTTACGGCATTCAGACCGCTTAATTTTGTATGGATGCCCCTGACCACTGCAGTCATACCAAGGCAGCATTGTGCATTAATGTCATTTAGTAAGATAAGACTGTTGGTATTATATGTACTGAAATGGGGAGAATAACTTGAAATTATGAATATTATGTTAATTACATGCACAGTATAGGGCGGCACGATGGCGCATTGAATAGCACTGCGGCCTCAGCACGAATTTACCTACTCGGTTGCCTTTCTGTGCGGAGTTGGCACGTTCTCCCTGTGTCCGCTTGGATTTTCGCCACCGTTCAAGACATACTGCCTAGATTAATTAGCCTGACTAAACTTCCCCCAGTGCCTGCAATGGACTGGCATTCTATCCTAAGTACACTGTATCATTGCCTTAAGCCCTCTGCCGAGATAATCTCCGGTTTATCTGGATTAAACGGGTACAGCTCTGCTGCTGTGACATGGATCGGAGACATGGGGCTGCCCTGTAGCGTGGTTTGTAGCGCTGCTGTCTCAGCCAGAAGGTCTTGAGCTCGATTCCCAGCTCGAGTACCTTTCTGTGTGGAGTTTGCATCTTCCCCCTATGTCCGCATGGGTTAATAATAATAATTGCATAGATAGAGCGCTTTTCACCAGAGGGTCACAAAGCGCTGCACAAAGCTGCAGAGAGAACGGCATATCAACAGCAACGACATTAGAACGGCAAATCAGCAATAATATACTTTTTTCAATAACATTCCTTGGTGGTTCATGAACTTTGGTCTATTGGCAAGACTCCAGTCTGGCTTGCGATGTTCGGTCGAGTCCCATACAAGCTGGATATATTAATCTGCGTTATGGTTCACAACGCCAGCTCACCGGGGTGTTGTGCCCCAAGTACCCGAGTATGAAAGTCACAGCTCCGTTGCAGCAAAACAAAACATTATTTAATCCATAATGCATCCACTTTCCCCACTTTACTCTTAAATATGTCAAGGATTACAGTGCTGTGAAAAAGTGGCAAAATGGCATTACTCTGAGAAAATTCTTATTCTATTTATGATAGTAAATATGTTAAATATATTTTAAATATATTTAAGTGCTCACAGTGCGGCGTGGTGGTAGTTAGTAGCGCTCAGCATGAAGGGCTCGGGTACCTTTTTGGAGAGTTTCTCGTGTTCTCCATGTGCCCGAGTGAGTTTTTACCAGGTACACCGTTCTTATGTCGTTGTTGTTGACATGCCGTTCTCTTCGCAGCTCTGTGCAGCGCTTTGTGACCATCGGGTGAAAAACGCTTTATGAATGCGAATATTATTATTGTTATTACTTCGGTTTCCTCCAATCATCCAAAGACACGCTGTTGGTTCGGTTAATTCGCCGAGCCCTGTGTCTGCTAAGATAGGCCCAGGCCCCCCATGACCCTGTATAGGATTAATGATGATATGTGTTGCTAATGATGATAAGTACTCACATACTGAAACTCTCATCTCATTGTCAGAAACCGCTTAGTCCTGCACAGGGTCGCGGGGAGCCGGAGCCTATCCCGGCAGACACAACGTGCAAGTCAGGGATATACCCACGATGGGACGCCAGTCCATCACCGGGCATTGCGGGAAATTTAGTCTGCAAGCCAATTAACCTATGCCGCAGCATGCTTTTTGGACTGTGGGAGGAAACCGGAGTGCCCGGCGGAAATCCACGCGGACACGGGGAGAACATGCAAACTCCACACAAAAATGCACCCGAGCCGAGATTTGAACCTGTCCTTCTTGCTGTGAGGACAGCGCTACCCACTGGGCCACCGTGCCGCCCACTGACACTCTATTGAAACTAAATATAATTTATTATAGTTGTCAGTTGTTACTAAACTTATTTTAATGACACCACTGACTGTCACTATAGTGCAGTACATTTTATGTGAAAACTATTCGTGGTAAATTACAAAACTGACCTTCATTACAATTCATAAATATACATATAATACCATACTTTTGAATACATTTCATTATTTTAATAACGATGGACCTTAAGCACGAGCCAGTATGGCCAACAACTCCCATGACAGGTATGACGTCCTTCATCCAATAGTGGATTGACAAATGATACATATTTTAGTTTTTCTGTCAAGATGGGCACTTGACTGTGGGCGCTTTGTTTTGTTCTCCTATCCTCCGTTATTTTTCTCTAGGTTCTCCGGTTTCCTCCCACAAAAAAAACTCATTGTTTTATAACATAGTTATAAAATGTTGGCGCCAGCTGACCACGTAGCGGCCTTTCCCCTTCCAACCTCCGGTTTCCTCACGCCTTTTTATCCATGTCTCGAGCATTACCAGGTTTGGAATTTGGGAGCATTACAAATTGTATTATTATTTTAATTTAATCAGTGTATGTTACTTGCTATGACATGGATCAGAAATATGGACATTGATAAACAAAATACATTGAGACAGAAAGAGGAATTAATGGATGAGAAAACAAACACAAGTTAGATGCATTTTATATACTGGTAAGAATAGTGGGCTAAACAGAATGATAGTCAATAGAAGTGGCAACAAAGGGATGAACACCTCGAGAGTATGCCCACCATGGTGATCAAGATATATCAGCTCATGCCCAGGAGCATGTGGACTGTCACGTTACAAGGCCACGAATGATGGTGTTGGCCTTCATGTATCATTCGATAGTTTAAGTACGCTCACTTCTTTCATGCATTGTGTGAATAGACGTTGATTGTGTGTGCCTTGCATATCAACATACTTTTATAGGTGAACTCTCATAGCACATTATTGTTGACAATGAAAGAAGGTATATACCCCTTGTTATCTACTGTAGCAATGTACAACGATGCCTAAATACTTACTGTACCCCTTGTTATCTACTGTAGCAATATACAATGATGCCTAAATACTTACTGTACCCCTTGTTATCTACTGTAGCAATATACAATGATGCCTAAATACTTACTTGGGGCAACTTAATTCAGGGCATTGCAAGCTATTAAACAATAACTTGACTAAACAATCCATGTGTTTATTGATCTCAAATTGTAGTAATTAGGCAGATATAGACAGGGATTTTGTAAAGAATGTTATTTTCAGCAAGCGTGCATTCTTGTTGCATTTTCTCATTCACTGAATGAAGAATAACATCATAATTACTGCGAACCACACTCCCGTATCTCCACTCTCCTCACTAATCCTCTCCTCACCATCATTCACCGCATCCACGGTGAGTTAATCATTACTTAAACTCACGGTGGTGCGGTGGTGCAGGGGACGCGGTGGGCAGTGCTGCTGCCTTGCAGCGGGATGTTCACAGATTCAGGTCCCGGTTCAGGTGCCTTTCTGTGTGGAGTTGTGTGGGTCTGGGTTGATTGGTCTGCTGAGGAAATTGCCCCCCTGGGAGGTACCCTGTGATGTGTTGGCATCACATCCTGGGTGTAACTCCACCTTGTGCGCTGTGTCTACCGGGTTGGGCTCGGGCTCCTCGTAGCCCTGTGCAGGATTGCGCTGCTTTAGATGCTGACTAATACTACCTGACGTTATCTCACTACCAAACTACTCATCTCTTTTACATTCACCACATCAGCGCTTCAACCATGATCACCTACACATGTGCGGCTATCCTGAGCCGCTGCCCTGAATCATATCCAACTATCTCCAACCTTCTTGCCATATGCCGTCAGCTGGTGATATTTTGCCGCCCTCGTTACATCCATCAGGGTGCTGGATACTCAATGCTCATTAACCTGCCCACGACTGATTTCCCTAAACCCATCCCTGCGTTACGCCCTGAATATCATCTGCCGAGGAAGCAACACATTAGGGCTTTCTCGCATACTCCTCCCAGACACTGGAATGCCCTTCCATTGGAGGTTCGATCAGCTGAGTCCCTGGGCATCTTCATATCTCGTCTCAAGACTCACTTATTCCATAAGGATTTCATGTCGTCTGGCTAGGGCTCTTGATGCGGCTCATTGTTGTGCCGGGATGATGACTCTTTGCCGACCTACACCTGCTCAGGAACATTTATTCCTTCTTTCTTTGTTGAAGAATTATATTTTTTATCGCTTATTTTGCATCCTATAATTTATTGCTACTATTTGACTTTCAGATGAACTGTCCTGATGTTGTTGACATGTCAATCTCTCCATAGCTCGGATTTGTAACAAACAAAAAACCCCCCAAAATAATCACTGTTGCTAATTTGCCGTTCTTATGTCGTTTCTGATATGCCGTTCTCTCCGCAGCTCTGTGCAGCGCTTTGTGGTCCTCGGGTGAAAATCCCTCTAGATATGCAATTATTGTTATAAGCCAATGCATACCTTTTGTGCGTCAGTCTACACACACGTGTTCAAAATGTAATATTTATAGCACGCATTGATGCTAGCAGCCATGTTTATGTTCTAATTCACACCAATGTTCACACATTTCTTATTGCACCAGTGTGACACACACTTTAGTTAAAATGAAAATTACTTAATTGCTGTTTATTTAAAATGCTCTGCATATCTAGACATTTAAATTGTTACACTGTGGCAAGTTTTAGATAATTAGTTTTTGTTTTGGTGAATCTGAAGTGTCTTCAAACAGATTAGTAAAAGTAGTAATAAGTAGCTTTCTCACTCAAAATGTAGCCGTTTATAGTGCTTTGGAGATTTTTATTTGATAAAGTATATGTGCCCTGTTCCTTTATTAATTGTGGCCTAGAATGTGTGATCTTGAAAGTAATTTTCATGATTATTCTGTGTGGCTGTGTGTTCATTGATTATCAAAACAGTGTCACGGTGGGGCCAGAGTCTATCTCGGCCGACAGAGGGCACAAGGCGGGGAAATGCCCATGATGTGATGGCAATACATCACAGGGGCCACTTTTTTTGTTCATATATAATTACATGTTATATGTGCCAAACCTTCCTTAATGGTTTCGTGAATGAGTTAATAAATTGACCACGGGTAAGGTTTTAATTATGAGCAGTGTGATCATGTATATGAACCGATATGCCATAGGATAACCCTGATTAAAAACGTTTTTCCTGAAACACAATGAGACCCCGCATTTCATGATGAAATATAGCTTCACGAATTACTCCATCCTGCTTTAATTTGCCACTATATTTCACTATTACCATCTTGGGCTGCCTTCATTAATTGGCCTCTCTGTGATCTGAACCTGATGACCAACTGAAATCGAATCCCAGTCATAGCTAACATCCGTGGTGATTCTTACAAAAACCAGCTTTGGATCTCCCACTTAACCCACATTGAGCAGGATAGTGAAGTCTGGTCATAAAAGCACTCATGGCCCAAAAGCAATGAGGAGTGGATCAATAAAAGACCTACATTCTTCTTACACTATTATCAAGTTAATGATCTATGACTGTACTCTTGATTCTTCTTTGAAAAGTGAGAACAGTCAAATTAACACCTTATTTCATGTTAGTTTGAACTATGTAATGAATTGTATACATACAAAACATATTAAATGGGTATTATCTTATAAAGATCTATTTTTCATTGACCCTTGCTTAGTCATACAGTTGTCTTTTTATGTAACCCACATTGGCTTTAAATCAATGTAAGAATACATATTTTCTCTCATTCTGTGAACATTATAGTGTGTGCAGTACAGGGTGATGAGCTAATTAACCATGCCTATTATGCCCTGAGATGTCAGGTCCCTACAGCTCTCTCATTCATTCAGGAGACCATTCAGGGGATAATGCCACCATTAATAAAACGGGGATTTGGAGGGGAGGGGGGATATCTGCCCACCAAGTCGGCAAACAGCTGCAAGCAATAAAATAAGTGCTTTGGTTAGTTTTCCTCTACTCACAACTGACACTCCAACCCATTGACACGTTGTCAGGGATATTTTCTCGATGGTCTTCAATTTGTTGCAGCAACTCAGTTTTAGAGTGGTTAAGTGTTGTTTTTCTGTAAATTCTACCTTGAGCCTTCTAATGACAGCTTACAGTATGATGGCATTTACACCTGCATTCCATCATGTGGTATATGACCTGTTGGATAAATGATGGAAATTACGTTAGCTTTTGTTTTCAAGGGGAGAATCATTAAGGTATTTTTAAATCTTGGTCATACAAAAATTGCTTCGTTTAATAGTGTTTATGACAGATGAGTGAGATGGAAGAAGGGGGGTGATGTGTGTTGGTGAGATTTTTGTGCTTTGCTAGGTGTGATGCATGGTCTATGGTTTTGTGTTTTTTGTGGTGATTGTGGTTTGGTTCAGAATGGTGTTGGAGTGTGGTGTGTGTGACGTGAATGATGAGGTATGTGTATCTTGTACATTCTGCGTGAACTCAGTGTACAGATTACCATGCTGCTCAGGAACATTGATTCCTTCCTTGTTGAACAATTGTTTTTTATCACTTATTTTATATCCCCTATATTAGTCATTATTTAACTTTCAGTTTAACCGTTCTGATGTTGTTGTTGACATGCCGTTCTCTCCACAGCTCAGATTTGTAACAAAAAAAAACGTTATTTTTGCTGATTTGCTGTTCTTATGTCGTTGTTGTTGTTTACATGACATTCTCTCCACAGCTCTGCAACGCTTTGTGATCCTCAGGTGGAATGGCTCTGGAAGTGCAATTAGTATTATTAATTATTATTAATAGTAGGTCATATTGGTCATACAGAAGTTCAGCTCACAAGTGAATATAAAATGGTTTGCATGTTTTGAAACGTTGAATAGTACTTAGCCTAAAAGGATCGAAGAAAGCTGTAGGGGCTCAATAGCCAAGGAAATGTATACACGACTGGTAAGTTTATCAGCCTGTGGTGCCATACACCCTCTCGGGTTAACAGAATGAGAAAAGATATAACATTACATTGTTTCTTGCCTGTGCACAATTCATGATATTCACAGATTTCAGTAACTTTATCAGTTTAAAATAGTGGACTGGCATCTTAGAAGTGCTCCTAACTTGTTTCGATCTAGCATTGACATACTTATCGGGTGAATAATGAATTTGGATGACTGAGATGGTGCTTTCTGTGCTATATCTTAATTGTTACTCTTTCCAGTTTTGAACAAATGCCAAAGTAAAAATAATGTCAGAAGCATTTACAAGGGGTGGTCGGCTTGTTTTGAAAATGGTATTCCTATGTTTTTCAGTATGGAGCTAGCGATTACAATGATTTGTGTGCTTTCCTGAATACATAATTGTGTGCTTCATAAATTCACTAGAGGTAAGATAGTTGTGAAGTTTGTTGCTCATTCTCAAAAGAAGCTAGCCTGCCTGCCCACATGTAATTGTATAATATTCATTATGTATTTTCAATTATGTACTGTGTACATGAATTTCAGTTCATCTGAATTTTTATATTTATCACCTTATAAAAAACCTGTACTGTTGATCTTATATAATAATTGCATTTATAGAGTGCTTTTCACCCGAGGGTCACAAAGTGCTACAGAGTTGCGGGGAGAACAACATGTCAACAACAATGACATGAGAATGGATAATCAGCAACAACAACTTTTTTTTCTTACAAATCTGAGCTGTGGAGATAATATGTGTTTTGTGATTGTGCAAAGCCTGTTCAACAGCTTTAACATATATTTTATATTTTCTTTCTAATAAGGCTTCCAAGAGCTTTTCTGAGAATTTGAGTGAAAGTGCATCTCAACAAGCGCCTCCAAAGACTCCACACAAGGTTCGCAAGTGTTACATTTGTCTTGAACAAAAAAGCCTAACTTTTTTTTTTCATTAAAGTGCAGCGTGTACTTATGAAACGTTTTTTGAACGGCTCCAGCATGACAATAGCTTTGGTGATCGTCGTCATATTTTGGCTCCGTCATTTGTTTGCTAGTAAAATTTAATTCCAAATGGCCAGGACTTCTGAAGATGTGAAAGCAAGGTTTTCACAACCACATCTTCTGCATATTATACATACTGGAATTTTAACCACAATCCTTGCACCCCATCATTTTTAACTGGTAAATACACTAGTTTTCAATATAACTCAGAATAATATATGAATATATATTTGAAATGCATTTCATGTGTAAAGTCTGCTTTGATTTGCAAGATTAACAAAACCAACTCAGCAACAATTTTCTCCAATAGGGTGTCGAGATGTAGAATTGGGCTTCATCGTTTAAAAAAAAAATGTAATTTACAGTTAATGCCGCAATTTTACTGAAATTGTGCTTGGTTTACTTTGTGCCATTGTGGTTAGTAAAATATTATATTCAGTTAGTGAAATTAGATTTTCCCCATGACTGCAAATCAGCTAGTCTTTAGCACGGCTCAAATGGAATTTCAAGCTTAACAATTGTTTTATAATAAAAGCCATTAATGTGTGTCCTAAAAACATTTTACAGGAACCTATGATTGTGTCAGTCATACACTGCTTTTAAAACATTTTTCCCTACTTGTAAATGAAGCTGCTTACTTGCTGCGAATTTGTGTATTCTCTACAGAAAACACAATGGTTGCACATGTATCAATCAAAATAAATTTGAAACATTTACTCAAATATCCTGATGTTGGTTTTCACGGCTCAGTAAATGAGACTTTCTTTCCAAAGCAGTTTTTTTCGGGATAGCCATCTCAGGCATTCTTAGGCATTCTGAGATGCCTGAGGATGACACCAATGTGGAGAGGCGATACGTTGTGAAGGCGAACGCTTCACGAATTTATAAACGCTCGTCACGATTATCCTATAAGAACAGCTTTGGTAAGCAATACGCTTTTCCTCAAATAGTGTTTAGCAAAGCAATAAACACTGCGGAAACACCGAGAGGGAAATAAAATAAATATGTAACGTTATTTCAGTGCTTTGCAAAAAATGTCAAAAAGGTTTTTTTTCCCCAAACATCCACATCACGACACTGCATGGTATGAAAAAGCAAGCTGAATTGCTGTACAAGGATAATTTGGGCAAACCACGATCGCTTTTTGATCTGAAAATGAGAAGAGCAGAGAAGAAAGCACGGACGGCCTGGTATGCAACTGTCAGCCGCACACAAAATGCTACCGATATGAATGCTAAAGAGCTGCTGTGCAGCTAAAGTAATAGTCCTGTAAAGCATGGTTAATTGCTATATACATTTGTGCTTAGTGATAGACACTATGTGGGAGCGCACGCACGGGTATTTATTCAAAGTAATTATATTACTCTAACCACCTCAACAGTCACTCTTCTTGCAGCTTTAAATTGTGCATGATAGCTTTACTTCTATTGCTGTGTTCCCTTTGGCAGCCTAATGGAATTTTAGGTTTCTTGATGCTCTTAAATTTTTAGAAAATGTTAGATTTTGATATCAAATTGTTGTCCATAAATGTGCATTAAGCTCTGCTCTCAGTGTGGCAGTGCAGCCAATTCATTTTGGATTTTGAAAACGTTCAGGCATAACCCACGCTCTCAGTGTGTTGAATTAAGCACATGGCATATGAATCTATGTATGACAATCCAGATGGTGATTTGTTTGGACAGTAAATGATTGAACTACATCATTTTAAAACTTAACTCAAACTGTAATGCACTACATGTGGGCAGTAAGGCAAGATTATTATTGACTTATCTCTACAAATGTTGGCATGTTCTATCCTATCATATGTGTGTATTTTCTTAAGGTTATCCAGAGAAGATAAATAGTTAATATTAATTGACCAAGTATCCTTATGCAGCAACCTCAAGAGTTTGTAGCTCAGTGAGTCTTGCCTGGTATATACAAAAGTATGATGATGTTTAACGTTGTGTACATGCACGTGGCCAGGAGGAGCTGCCAGAGACTCCTTGTAACCCCGAGGCGGAGCAAGAGGTGATAGACAGCATTGAGAAGGTCTACTTCGATGATGCGGCCTTCGACCCTGTGCGATATGAGCTGGAGGTACTTGGACTATGCACTGGGAACTGAGTTTCACATTTCAAGTATATTTGGATTAACCAGGTGAGATCTCAAGGGATCTGGATGAGTCTCATTTGCAAGCATTATCTTTGTCACCTTAATGGTAAAAGCAAACAAATAAAATGAAGTGCAGCAATGAAGCAAATAAAAATGATAACAAAAACAACTTGAAGCTTATATACGTGCTGTGAAGATGAGTGATAGCCCAGAACATCTACATAACATGTTCATTCAGTATCAGAACCTGATTAACCCTGTACCGGGGCACTGCGAGCCGAGGCCTATCCTGGCAGACACGGTACAAGGCAGGGCTATGCCAGAGTGGGGTGGATTTAATTCCCAGCTCGGGTGCCTTTCTGTGTGGAGTTGGCATGTTCTCCCCATGTCTGGGGAGGTTTCCATCGGGTACTCTGTTTTCCTCCCACAGTCCAAACATTCTGCCTAAGTTAATTGGCCTGACTAAATTGGTATTGTAACTTGCATAATCTCCCTGCTGAACAACTTTTTAAAAGATCTCCATAGCTCTGTGCTTCTTTCCAGCTTAAATAAAAACTGATTGACTATAAATCAGAGGATATTCTCAAAACTCGTAGGATATAAGCCTATGGATGCACCACACTAGGTTTCATGCACAGACCAGACCTCATGCGGTCAGCATGGAGAAAACAGCTGACGAAATACATGCTCAGTTGAATCCCCTTAAAATTAAATTTTTTGCATGACCAAAAGCACTTTTGTTAGTTAAGTGTAAATGCTTGTCTGCCTCAAGCCAATCAGAAGATACTTTCATCTTGGCTTCATTCCATTTCTTCTGATAGTTCTTCACAAAGATTACTTTTGGATGTGTGTGTTCATTAAAAACAAATAAATGTAGGTTTGTATAAAATTCTGAACGCACAGTTAAAATCAATATTTGTCTATTTGTTAGAACAATCTTGTAAAAAAGAACCTACTTGAGATGTCTTTCCAATTTTAAGTTAAAGTGTAATTTTTAACTTGCTTCTTTGCATTTGTTGTAACGCTATAAGTCATAGTAATGAGCTAAATTAACACATGCTAATTATGTGGATTGCCATATTGGATGATTTCTGTATGCCTCCTGTGCCTTTCACTGAACAGAACTGTTTTTCGAGGAATGTCTTTCCTACAAAATCTCCATTTTTTTTGTCAACTTTGTTGTACTTTATTGTCCTGAGCCAAGCTTTGCAGCCCTCTTTAATATATTCAAACATTCCCTGCAGTTCATTTTTCCTGGATGTTATAGTCACCATGTCATCATCCACTCTCCCTATAACTTTTTAGAAAGTACTTACAAGTCCCGCATCACAACTAAATTCCACAATTCCTGTATTCTGTTCATTTTGCAACTCTCCCGCTTCACTGTCGCTGCTTGGCTGAGCCCTATCGGTACTATTCCCGATAACCAACAGAAGCTGCCCGAGGTGATGCAGCTGGGTGAGCTGGAGGAATATCGGGACAGGCTCAAGCGGCAGCAGGCAGTGGTGAGGCCCGCGTGCCCTCTCCCATGTTTTCCTATGCAGGCGGCCTCCACATGCCCGGCGATGGACTGGCGTCCCGTCGTCGGGTGTATCCCTGCCTTGCGCCCTGTGTTTCCGGGATAGGCTCCGGCTCACCGTGACCCTATATAGGATTAAGCGGTTTCAGATAATGAGATGAGGCGGCCTCCACAGCCAGAGCGAGAAAGTTCACAATGTTATAGTGTCTATAACATGTTTGTTCAGCGCAAACAAATTGTATTGGATGTATACACCACCGAGAAAACTCGTTCATTGATCTAGTCAGCTTACAGGAAAACAAGGTTGATTTTTGTTACGCTATAGCCTTTTGGCATCATCTGGCTGACACTGACAATCAGGCTCAAAAGAAAGCCATGTCTGGTGTAGGCCGAACAGTTTGAAGGACAATGCATATGTTATCAAAGCTTCCTGTTTGCATAGTTTGCCACAAGTATTTGTGGCTTTTGCAAACTAGACACATTGTAAAATGTGTCTATTTTGGTGTTTTAAGATCTTAACACCTGCAGAATTGCCAGAAATGGTAAAAACCTGTTCTGTTAATTGATTTTTGTTGTTATGTTAGGTGTGGCTGTTGCTTGTGCTCTGGGTAATTGTTGAAACTAAGTGTCAATGTAAAATTGTATTTTTTCAGAATAAAAAATGTGGCTTCACATTATTTTCTGCTGTTTACATGTAAGTGCAATCCAGCCAGAAGTATGGTTGAGGAGCCTTGTAATTTGGTCTGTGTTGGTTTCATTGTAAATTAACCCAAGATCCACAGAACCAATTGAAAACATCTGACCAGCAATACTCTTTTATTTTCTTTAAATGCTAAGTATAGTATTAAATCCTTTTTTGGTTCGAACTGGTTAATGTGTCATAGTAATATGCAATTGTATATTAAATTAATGATACTTTAGTGCACTTGTATTCAATCAATATTGTGTATTTAAGTAACAAAATGAATAGTAGTGTATTTATATAAAAATTGAACAGTGTGCCAATTGCATTATGCCTCAAAGATACCCACACCTCCGTGTAGTATTGAATACTGCACTGTAGGTTGCACTGCTGAAAATTGGTGAGATGTGAATTCGTTATGCAAATGAAGATATACGGTGTCCTCCTGTCAGCAACCTCCTATGTAATTTATATCAATTCAATGAGGCAAGCTGTCCATAAAATGCCGCTCACACCGCAGTGACAGGCATGTACACGGATCGTCAGAGAAGGTACAGTGAGCTGACATCTCCAGGCCAGTGAGCGTGCATGGTATCTCCAGGCCTCTACAGTCCCAATTGTCCATTCCTGTAGTAACCTCTAATGTGGTGTGTTAGTATCAACACGTTTATGTGAATTAATTATTGCGGTTTTACCTTAATGTGTTAATTGGTACATGTAGAAAGCTGCAGTTGTGGAGTTGATAAAACTGCAGTTTATGAACCCTTTGCATGAACGATGTTTTATTAGGAAGCTTCCCCCAAATGCGTTCAAATCACGTCTCTACCATTGGTTTAATCCCACTGTGATTTAAAAGATATACAGATATTCAAAGTTCCAAAATTTTATTTGCAAAAATAAAGTTAAAAATGTGTATTGTGCAAGAAGCAAATGGCAACAAGGGGATGTCTCGAACGTGTGCGGCGAAACGTCGCGATGGAGAGCGATAGAGAGCGATTGGCGCGGCTGTCGCGAGAGAGCAGCTTTTCGAAGCAATCATCATGCGTCGAGCCGTGAAAACCTACATCATTACATCAGCGGTATACTTAAATAATAAACACACATAACGCTTCTAGAAGTGGAGAAACATGCAACTAGAATAGGTAGTTTCAAACTGGAGCAGAAATTTACGGATCAAAATTAAACACTTGTCTAATATACTTTTTCTGTCACATTACTCACACAATTATTCTCTCTGCAAACCTGTATATAGAGATAATACATATGTTTTTCATATATATACTCTGCAGTGTTTAATTATATCTTATATTAACACAGCTTGAAACCAAGTTTTCTCTACCTTCAACCTTTTTTTTCCTGTTGTACGAATTGCATCCATATGCTCATGTAGTAATTGATGTGTAGTGCCCACATTATGTACAGAACATGTTGCCATTGGCGTTTGGTGCTATTCAGTCACATGATGATGTTGTCTTGCATCTGCAAGGGATACCATTCCCACACAGAAGTTCTACGATGAATCAAATCATCAGCATCAATTTCTTGGATATTGATACATATATCAAATTGCTGAAATTGTTTTCAGTGTCTTTCATTCGTGGTACGTCTAATATGTTCATATGACCCCTGCAATTACAAGTCATCGGTTCATTTTCTACAATCTTGTTTCGAAAAAATCTTGAGCAACATTGTGATCCTGAATTATGAAAGTCGATGAGATTGCCAGGATTGTGCATTGCTTTACCTCAACAGTACAAATGCACATCTGCTCAGGAGAGTGTGTGTGTCCCATCAACAGGTGTCCAAGAAAGTAGCTGACCTGATATTGGAAAAACAGTCAGCCTATGTACAGGTAAGTCCAGAGATAATAAGTGGCATGCTAACAGCTTCATACTCGACTGTACCAGAATAAAAATGTGACTGGTTTGCAGTTTACCACAGTGTTGAAATCAGACTTTAGTTCGTATAATATTTCAATGAGCGGTGCGTTTATCACTGGAAAATACCCATTAAATATCATCGTTGAAGCTCCCCACCCCTCAAAAGACGTGTTTTATTCATCCCTCGCAGACCTGACACGGAGACGCAAATCCCCCGTCTAGCCTTAACACAATAGTGAGGCAAATACTCAACCACACGCACAGATGCTAATAAATATAAATATCATATATGAATATAATGTATTATTGTCATTAGGATTGTTTTAATAAATATACAGTATATAGCCAGTGTTGGAGAAAAATATGCTGAGGATATATAAAATGGCCATCCCAAAAGGGCAGCTCGTACAAGCAATTATCAATATGTTGAGCCACCTACATGAATGACATTTTATCTTGTCATCTTGTCTCCGGGTTCAACGGCCATGTGACCAGCTGCATGAGTACAATGACGCTGTGTATCCGTCACTTTAACTGCTCTCTGCTGTAGATATTAACCGTAGTTTGACAGGTGCTTGTGAATGATATTCTGTCACATTCAAACCAGTAGATAATGGTTTATTTTAATTCACGCTGTGGGAAAAATTCTGCCCTTTTGCCGTGCAGCTGTAACTTGCGCCGTGTGCTCATGTGCCAGGAACTCAGCAGGGTGACCGAACTGCAGACCAGCTTACACGAAGCCAAGGCCATCTGCTGTGATGGGCGTCGGTGAGTTGTCCTGGGTGGATGGGCGGTAACATTTGCGCCTTACAGAAAGTCCTGCCTTGTTGACTTTCTGTGCAGAGTTTGTTTGTTCTACCCCTGTCTGTGTGGGTTTCCTCTGAGTTCTAATGACAATAACACATAAAAAAAACATTAATTCACTAGGTGATCATTTACAGGACGCTATGTCTGAAAACTATTAGCCCCAGCTCACCGTGTGGCTGCCTTCATCCTCTCCACGTTTGTGCGCCCCACTGAATTGTTCTCTCTTTAAACAAATATTTTCGACACTGAACAAATATGCGCATTTTATAATTGGTAATTTTTATTGCAGGTCATGCATGTGACAGATACAGGTTTTGTAGAAATAAATGCAGGCAGGAGCAGGCCTCTGCACCTAGGCTACTGCACCTCTGCAAGGCATTTTACCCAATGCATGCATGATGCATTTTGTTGTAAAGTGATGTTGCAATATTGAAAACAATATTTCTTGAGAGCAATATGCATGTCTAAAAAATACATTCACAATGCATTTTGGTATGAATACCAATCCCTGTCTGGAACGTCTACCCGGACACTTGAATATTTTGTTCGAGAAATCGTGGTAAAGAATACATTTAATGTGGATTTGAACAGCAGCTGTTCTGGTTAGAAAATACGTGAAGGTCACCCAACATTCTCCACGAGCTGGTGTAAACAGTACGCAAGTTTCATGTGAAAAAAACTCAGTGTGACATGCAGTGACAAGCATTAAATATAATGTAAATCCATTATTTGCGTTTGGTCTAAATGTTAGACAAAGTAGTCTTACCAGTCTTTAAGAGATCGTTTTTAAAAAGGGCCCCAGGTTAATACTAAACACAAATGTTATCCTGCCCCAAAGGTTTATAAAGGCTCCCTCTGTATCTGATATCATGCCCAGTTTTCTAGACTGGACCAAAACAACTCTACAACCAAAATAGAATCAAGGCAAGGGCTGTTTTAGAGCTGGAACATGTGTATGCGCACAATTGCATTGTGTGTGTTCGTGTTTTGTAAATATGTAACAAATGTGGGAAAATTATTTGGCACAGAACAGTTAATTATAACTGTGCACATGATGTGTCCATTACATTGTATATAAAGAATGAATTTTCAATTAAATGTTTATTTTAACTAACTTAGTCATTTACGTTGCCACAACAAACGATGTACAACGAAGAACGCAGCACAGACAAGACCAATGGCACCTATTTTACAGAAACAGAACATGAGATCTATAGTATCGAGACAATATAAAAATTATGAGCCTGAATCATGACATTTCATTGAACCTAGGGACAGGAAAATCATGAAATCATTAAATATTATTTATATGTTGAGTTACGTATTCCTTTGCCCACACCATTTGCCGACCTTTCAAAGGGTTTTCGCTAACAGCACTAGTTCAGCATTTTATTATATTAAGGAGAGATCTCTGTGTGTATGTTTGGTTATGTGGGGAGCAGTAGCGTGGCAGAAAGGGTACTGCACTTTGAACGCAGCCACCCAAGCTTGATTTCCACTTACGGCCAACACCAGTCACAATTATCTGAACTGGTACTAGGCTTGTCCTAGGTCGACTCAGTCTCAAATCAAAAACTGGTAAGATGTGTAAACATCATCACTGGGTAGACAAAAGTACCCAAGTGGTGCCGGCCACTCATCTCCATGCGTGATGTGCTAGCCTTCATAGGTGCTCACTACCTGCACTTGGCCCAGAGTCTGTTATGGCTACATGTTGGATCATTGCGTTTATGTGCGTATGTTTGCATGAGTACATGTATATTGTATAGCTTGTGTCATTTGCTGGTAATGGAGATGATGTGCTATTTGTCCTAAATGAGTGTAATGACTCAAATTGTAGTAGATGCCGTTGGTGTAGATGATTGCTTCGAAAAGCTGCTCTTTTGGGATAGCCGCGTCGATCACTCCTCTCTCATTCGTGACGTTTCGCCTCCAACGTTGGAGGAATCTTCAGGCATTCTGTGACAGAACACCTGAAGGTGCCTCCAACGTGGGACGCGAAACGTCGTGAAGGAGAGAGGAGGCGCGATTGACACGGCTATCCCAAAATAGCAGCTTTTAAAAGCAATCATCATGCATCGAGCCATGATAACGTACATCAGTACGTTATTGGTAAAGCAGATGCGATACATTTTCGACTGAAAATGGACATTGGCTCGTTAGTGTCATGCTTGGTGCACTGCCATGTATGTGGATTCTTCAACGAGCCGATGAATTGAATCCTGTTGTATATCACTGGGAGGGAGGCTCATGCAAGCGGACCCTGTTCCAGGGATGTTTTCATGGTTCAGGAGTGTGAGTAGAACACCCCGGACTGTCGTCAGTGGATGCTTTTCATCTTGTCATAAGTTTTGTTTTTGTACTTTAACATTGTGTGTGCGTGTACTTGCCTGTGTTCATGTGTGTGGGGAGCTAAGACTATATGGAGGATCTTTGTGTGTGGGGAATGGTGGCGTAGCAGTTAGTACACTGCACTACGAACCCGGCAACCTGAGTTCTACGCCCAACACCAGTTACGATTTTGTAAACTGGTCCTGGGACTCTCTTAGGTCGACTCAGCCTCAACGGAGTACCTGTTGCAGTGTCTAAACATCGCCACTGGGGAGGCAAAGGCGGTTGGGTATGGCACTTCCCTCCCACTCCTTCGTGCGCTGCGTTAGCCTGCATAGGTACTTGCTAACAGCACTTGACCCTACAGCATGTTAAGGCTATGTGGGGGATCTTTAAGCTCTGTTAGCATCCTCAAGTTTCTGTACATGTCAATGTATGCATTTGTGTGTGGGTTGCCTCAGTGTGCATCAGGTCTGACACAAGCATCATGGTGACGTCACCGCTACTCAGTAGTTTCTCGTTTTTGTGGGTTCATACTCCAACAGCGCTCAAGTTAAAGCATAGAATTGCTGAAAAAAACACCGGTGCCAAATGATCTAGACCCCTCTAGAATTACTCAGCCTAAAATTAGTACATGGTGCAGTGTGTCAATAGTAACAAGGTGTTCAACACGTGCTTTACTGGGATTAACAGATGCTTATTAATGGCAGTTAATGTAACATAGCCACAATATTGAAATATGTTTTGCGTTTCTATAGCTAACTTCAGTATTACTTTAGGTTAATGAATGAATGTTTTGCTTTTATATTTTGAGTGGCACAGTCAGTTATATCGGTCATCAGCTTTAATCAGCCATGATCTATTTGCTGCTGGATGATGGGTTCCCGAAGTCATTGCCATCACTCATGGACCTCATTTACATTGATCCATCCAGTTCCTGTACAACTACTGATCTCCTCGCTCCAATGTTTCAGTTTGGTATCTTCCTCTGGTTGTTACGTTATTTGGTTATTAACTACATAAAAATGTCTAATTGGGTGCCACAACATTATTTTCATCACCGTATTGTATATTAAAGTTACACAGGAGATATTTTTGCTATTTGGGGGGAAACACTAAAACTGCTATTATCCTATACACAGGGTATTCAGCGGTATGTGTTTTTAGTAAAATGCTTGGCCAGCGTTTGACTAAAGCATATCTCTACCACAAGTATGCCACTCTGCAGGTTAAAACTTGTGTTTCAGGTTGTTATTATGGGCCAAACCATTGATGATGCACTACTGAGAATGTTTTCACATAATAAAATGCTTGTTCTGTCTAACGTTATACCTTGCCAGACGTTTTGCGACGCTTCGCTCTCTGATTATTGATCACTTCTTTTACTCAAGAAGGGACCGGTCTTCCTTTTCTTTCATTAATCTAAGGAACACGCATGCACACATGCAGTTGATCTACTTGCGTGTATATATTGTTTGTTTTGGGTTGTAATGTTGTACGTACAATAATAGTAATTGCACTTCTAGAGCACATTTCACCCGAGGGTCACAAAGCGATGCACAAAGCTGTGCAGAGGATGGCATGTTAGCAACAACAGCAACATAATAACAGCAAATCGGCAACAACAACGTTTTTTTTGGTTTTGGTATAATTTTTCATACATTTTACCTGACATTGTAATATGCTTCCGTTTAACGCCTCATTATCTTCAAGCTATTGAAAAATGTATAATAAATAATGCTGTTTTCACAGCACTATAAAAAAGACATTTACGTGGGTGTAATGAATCAACTAATACAACCATGCAATTCATTAGGTCACAAACCATTTATCCTTGGTTGGACATACCGAACAAAGAACATGTAGGGTTTTGTATTTATGTGTTTGTGTTTTATTTGCTCATAAATGTGATTTAGTGACTGCACCATTAACTGCTCGCTTGAGGAAATCATTTTCGCAGGTGTCTGGCTAATGCTGTTGCTGGCTTAGCGGAACCCTGAGGAGCATTGTCCACATGTGTACATGCATGCAGGCAGCTGGGGGTTGCTCAGCAAGGCTTCACGGCTGCCAGCCTTGGCCTGCTCGCAAACCAGCGGAAGCGGCAGCTCCTCATTGGTCTGCTGAAGTCCTTGCGTACCATCAAAACGCTGGTGTGTACATTTGACTGTGACATTTAAAATGAGCTGTGTTCATCTGTGAGAGTATAGATTTGTCTTACTACGTAGGTGGTGATGTATAGTACTAACAGACTGTGCATGCTTAATTGTGTTGCAGCAAAGGACAGATGTTCGACTGAGTGAGATGCTCGAGGTGAGTGCTTTTTTTAAATCCCCAAGGCCTGTTTAGTCATGGTATTTTCGAAATGTGTATATTCATGCATGGATCATGTCTGTTCACATTGTCGTGTATGTGTTTTCAGAAAAATGCAACAAGTTAACATTAGGAATGTAGGAGGGTTGGTCTGCCTGTCACCCCGAGCTGTTCGCAGTGACTTTGTTCACCCCCTCTCATGGTCTCAAAGTGCACCTTGCCTGATAAAGGCACTGTAGTTATATCACCACCAGTAATGTCAGTAGAGAACAGTGGCTAATATTGCTATACTGTGTACTTGATATCATGTGGGCAGCTGTACCGTGTCCAGCAGGCAACATTATATTTTTGACAACACAAATTGGGGAAAAAAATAACAATTGAAATTACAATCGTACAGTACAAAAATTGAACAGCATTTAAAGCAGTGCTAGCCCATTATTTGTGTTTTCAATTCATGTGCAAGACAATCCCAGTTTAGCACCGTACTCTGGCAGATTTAATTATTTTTTTTACCTCTAATATAAATACACACAAGAAATTGTTTAATTAGTGTGAAGTGGTTTGGATTTTTGCATCCTAGGATTGTGTTGGATGATGACTGCATGGATATGCCTTCATCCAGAAGTGGATTGACAATGGCTCATGATGTGGAGAAGCAGAAGCACGTATTCATAAATGTTCCCTTTTCGCACTTTTCACAGCGTCGTTTCTCTGTTGCCGCTCTCAAAACCTGGAGCACTCCATCGCGACAACGTCATACAGACCAAATTCCCCGCTACTTAAAAAAAACTCGAGAAACTAATTTTTTCAGCAACGCTCGCCAATTACGCTGTAGCCAGCTCTGCACCTCTTAATTGGTCAACGCGCATATGGTTCGCGAAATTTGTGTAGATTATAAATAGAATTTATTCTGATTGTTACAGCAGAAAATACCTGAGTTTGCAAGCTCGATCTGCAGAATTCTAATCTGTTTGCAGGCAGCTGCAGATTTGATGGTGGCATTGGGGGAGTGCCAGCTGACTTGTAGATGTAAATAGCAAAATTTGATAAGTGGTTTGAAGGGCTCCTATTTTATGCAATGAGCCTCTTGAACTTGTTTCTTCTCATCATCTTGTTAATATTTTTCACCTCCGTTTAACTGATTAATGTACTGTAAATATTGTTCACGTTTGTTCTGTGCAATACTGTTACTGTTTACCTTCTGGTCAAGGTTTTATCATTGTACAAATTAATGCTGTCAAGTTGTTGTGTTACCCAGTGATTTTTATATATTGCATTGGTTAGTTGGAACGGTTTTTGTATCGCAGGAATCCTGCATCCAGAGCTTGCAAGTTCGCTGGATATTTTCTGTAAATAATGAACATCCAAACATCTGTGAGCTAAAGGGTTCCCTGCTTGAGTGTTATCAATGCTGTGCTGTATAGGAAGAAGATTTCCCTGCTGCCATTCAGCTCTGCCTTGAGTGCCAAAATGCTGTCAGTTCATTCAGCCACTACTCTTGCATCAGGTTGGTGGTGCTGTATGACAAGGAGATGTTTGTATCATTCATTACTTTTCAAAATATTTACCCCTGTACTCACAGTATTGTAAGCTTTTAATTTATTTAATGGTTCAAAATGAGACTGAAGCATGAGCCAGTAGTGTCAGAACTCCTTTTAACAAACCAGCAGGTTTTAAATAATTAAATTCAAAAGCTCACTTCAATGTCAGCCAACACAGATATCACTCTAACCTGGGCTGTGGTTACATTGGGACAATGTAAGTTTTATGGATGCCCATCCATGGTGTTGTTGCTGTATTATACTCTTTTCCAGAATAAACTGGGTACCTTGGTTGTCTAAAATTAAAATAATAAGCATAGCTTCCATTTCTATTGTACCTTTCACCCAAGGATCCATGAAGTGCTGCACAGAACTGTGGAGGGAATGGCATATCACCAACAACGTTAGAATAGATCAATTATATAAAACAACGAATATAAATTAATGAAACTCATCAAGTAACAAAATAACCAAAGGAACAAAACGGAATAAGCATTCCTGAGCAGGCATGGTCAACAAACAGCACGCCAGAATAAAATAGTTGTCTGGCCCAAGGGGATTATGTTCATGTTCAGTTTCCAGTTGCTATGCAATAAGCAAAGTCAAATGCACAATGAGTTAGGTGGTAAAAGCTCTAATAGCAATGTCCATTGAAAAAAAAACATGAAATTGTGGGGGAATTTTTTCCCAACATTTTTTTGTTGGGGGGAGGGGTGCATGTGCTTGATGTTGTGCAATTGCCTATTTTGCTACCAATTAGCTTCCTACATTTTGTCCTCGAAACTTACTGAAGGACACTTTCGAAATTTAATTACATCCATGATTGGAGTGGTATGAATAGACTTTGTAACGATATAGGTTTTCACAGCTCGATGCATGATGATTGCATCGAATAGCTGCTCTCTCAGGACAGCCGCGTCGATCGCTCCCTCTCCCTCCGTCGCGACGTTTCGCCTCACACGTTAGAGGCATCCTCAGGCGCCTGAGGATGCCTCTAACATGTGAGGCGCCTGAGGATGCCTCTAACGTGAGGCGCCTGAGGATGCCTCTAACGTGTGAGGCGAAACATCGCGATGGAGGGAGAGGGAGCGATCGACACGGCTGTCCTGAGAGAGCAGCTTCTAAATAGACTTTATAATACATTATTAAGTCCCCGTCGTTCTTGAGTTCAACCTCATGCGCAGGAGTTATTGAGAAAATTAGGAGACAGTGACCAACTCACTAAAAAAGCCACTAAACTAAAAGCATGAATGTCTCAAAAATGCTTGTGTCCAAGTTTATTCGATGACCTTGCATTTTTTGTTCACACTGCCAAAAATATATTGATGATTTTTTTTAAGGCTTATAATGATACCAAATGTTTGATGTTTGACAGCCTTTTCTAATTTACTAACACTTCTCTCAAGACTGTATAATTTCTCTTTTCAAACTCACTAATTATTTAAAGTAATGCACATATCCCGAACAAGTGTATTTTGTGAATGTGTTGCTTGCCTAAAAAAACCTTTTATGCCACAAGTATGCCTTCTCATACAGTTATTGTGAAAACTCACTTGTTTTGTCACTGATGTATGTATTTTGTATGTTTCTATTCTTTTCTAAGCCCAGGGTGAGTTATGATTTCAATTAAAGACAGCAATTCAGGGAATTAGTATAATCTGTTTGGTTGAACCTTAGAAATGGCATTAAACCACCATGTGGCCTTCCAAGAACAAATGTGTATCATTTGTTTAGATATGAAAAACCATGTTTTAGGGTGACTAACAAATGCTTGTCTTAAATGTATGCAATATTCTAATATGAATGTCCATTCCAATTTTGTATAAACACTGGGTAAAGTCCCATAGATTTACTTAACCCTATATCTCAGCTGTGGCAGCTTTAAACCCCGAATGACCTGTGCAGTTCATTGCCGTTGCTGCCAAGGCTATATAAATTAGTAGTGGTCATATATAACGCACAACTCTTATAATGAATCTCCCAGAGATGTTAGCAAAGCCCCAAACTGGTGTGCAAGGGGTTAGCTGTAAGATCTTGAGTTAGAATGTTTATGAGCAACAACTGACTTTGTCAATAATGCTGGAGTGCTGCTTTGCACCTCTCAATTGCTATGAGTGTTCTTTGAGTCCCACATAAAAAATGTGTCGTTTGTTAAGTTAGTTTTCTATATGCCCAGCAGGGGGTGCAGTATCCCTACCATTGTGAGATTGCTATCAATCATCAGTGTGCATGCATCGAAGAGAAAGCATTCAAGTGATAATTGCAGTAGATTACTTCTGGATAGTAGGCAAAAATGTGCAACATCACAACCTGCGGTTTAATCAGGCACCTTTACTTCGTGACACTCATTCCTGTGATTGCCCCACAATCTATATCTTTCTTTGAGCCCATGGCTATGAGTGATAAACAGTGAGCGACTTGTGTAGAATATGTCTCTACACAGACTACCAACAAACTACCAATTAGGTAGTTTAAAGAGGTTACATGGTAATGAGGCATGAAGTAGAATTTTGATTTTAAGACCAGCTGTTTTGTAATTATGTGCCGTGATATTTGCATGTGATTTCATGCAGCATTTACTCAATCAACTGTGTGAGCGATTATTACTGTAGTTTGCAGCAGTAGAATAGTAATCGTAGTGGTTATCTATTAGTAATGCCAAAAAATATTGGCAGTGACATCAAATGGCATTATTATTGTATACATTATCAGTAATCTCAGTGAGTTGTTTCACTGCCATATTAACCGCCACAGTTTATTTACGGCTAGTTTTATAACCACCGGCCTCATCAGTATACCTTAATTATGATACAAATTGATCTTGGCAAGTTAATGTTTCTTGACGGTGATTTCTTTTTAATTTAAATTCTATTTCAGTGAACTCAATTCAAAGCTTCAGGACACCTTGGAGCAAATTGAGGTAATGACGTTACGCTGTGCCGTGCGGCTGTGGTGCCGTGCAGGCAGGTCACCACACGACTAAATCCCAAACCACATGGCCCCATTATCATGGCTACTTTTGGACTCATTCCAAGACAGTTAAAAATGATTCAGGTGAGAATTGTGGCTGTTCACAGGAACCCTTGGAAGTTATTGATCACACCATTTCATAGTTTTCTTGGAGCAGCACATTCATCAGTGAGAAACATCCATTGCTGTCATCCATTTCTGTAAGAATGCACTTGGAAAACAAATAGTGAGGTAGCTGTGCAGCAGCCATAGAATCATAGTGAGACAATAAGAGATGCACAGACAAATAATCTTCTGTATGTTAGGCTGCTTAGCCTAACATCAGACGGCAAAAAAGATGGCCACCCTGTGACATAAGCAGATGGTGAGGGACCAGATAGCATCACAGCGAAATTATTGTGCATTAAGAAAATTAGAGACAGCCAAACAACCGTACGGTGAGACCAGACAGCATCCCACTGACAAACCGTGACACAGCCACTCTGTCACACGGCTATATAGTCACATCTGTTTACAAAATCAGTCCTGTACTCTCATATACAGTAAAAGTGTAGAGCTCTTGTGTCTCCTTACACTCCCAGAGCTGGGTTAGTTGCACTGGTTACTAAGCCTCACTACAGGAGATGACTGAATGCATTTGATTGTGTTGCCTCTGTACAGGAGCAGCTTGATGTGGCATTGGCAAAGACATGCAAGCTGTTTGATGTCGTGCACTACACGAAGGTGCAGACGGCATATCGACTGCTGGACAAGACACAGGTTAGCCCGATACACTAATAAGAGCTGCCACTCTATTGTTATTGCCCGCTTAAATGGCCGCTTTCCAGGTTGATGCAGGTTGCGTAGTTGCCTCCCAGTGGCCGGGGTATTAGTTGCGTTGGTTGGTTTGAACTTTGTTGTATCGCAGGAATCTCTCATTCACAGCTCGCAAGCGCACTAGATATTTTCTTAGGTAAAATAATTAACCGTCCATCTATCTGTTTATCGTTTGAGCAGAATTGCACAGCCCGATGCCCTTCCCAATGCTAACTTCCTTTAGTTGGAGTGTTTTCGAATCGCTCTATGTCTGGAACCTCCCTGCAAACCTATTTAACAAGGAAGATTAGCAGAAGTGCTAGACCCCAGGCGACACGGAAACCCCTCCACTATTATAATGTGATTCATAAAGGAGGGGAGGGCTGCTATTCTCATACTTGAAATGGCTTGCTTAGTTGCAATTAAGATGAATGAATGCACAGTTTGCTTGTCCTTACAGTTAATTCACAGATGATTTCAGCCTCTGCATGGTAATGTCTGCAAATATACCATCTGCCTTTAAAGTGGAAATCCTGCATTTGTTGAGTTTTGTATTCAAGAGTAGGCGATTGTGGTCTGATATCTTAGGCCAAATCATTCCCTGAAAAGTGACTTGTTGCCACAATTGAGAGCGTAAAACAATGTCTGCGTATCATCCATTACTCTTGTTGCCTTAACTAATGTGATCGGGCACATTACAAATGATTTGGTCATAGACCTCGCCTCATAACCTAAGTGAAATTCTCAAGACACACAACTCAGACAAATGTGTCCGAGGAAAATCTAATGTAAATCGGCATGCATTATAGTTTGACAGTGCACGCTATAGCGTCTAAACACAACGTTTGTTTGTCTTTCCAACGTGTGTACAGACTGCCATGGACCAGATGCACATGCACTTCACGCAGGCCATCCACAACACGGCCTTCCAGGTGGTGCTGGGCTACGTAGAGCTGTGTGCATCCGGCGCCGACACTCGCTTCCACAAGCTGCAGTACAAGGACCTGTGCTCGGTATGCGTTCACTTGAGCCGTCCTACAGAGAGAGAGAGAGATCGTTTACCATGTTCGGGCCCCAGTGTTTTGTTTATAGCCAAGACTGGTTACCTGAGCCTTGTAGGTATAGTTGCGGCTAACATAGGAGTCGTAGAGGTAAGGCCTGGTTATGCTATGCTAACATGTGTTTTGTAAAACTTACTCGGTGTTTGCTCTAACAGCACATGCCCCAATAGACCACCATTACTAAAAGGGCCCTTTGTGTATGGTTTCTGTGTATACAAAAAAAAAACACGTAGGTGCTAGTAGGTACATATGGATTCATTTTATGCAATGAACTTGAAGCTTGAGAACAATGGATGTAATGAATGGCAGCCCTCTATTGACGTGTATTCTTTTTTAATTATCTTAAATTGTTCCCATATGCTACCACTGAGTGTGCACGTATTTAATGCACATGAGACCTTTTCAAAAAGATGGAGTTTTTTGCTTTATTTTTCCTTTCGTTGAAAATCTTGACACAAACTCTTGGGTATTATTGATTGTACATTAAAAACCTCGCTCACTTCTAAATGTAATGCTCACGCGAAAACGGGCAATCTGTTTGCTGTTAGCTCCTTAACTAATGATTGGTCCTGCTCTGTTATTTCTTGGTTTAATATTAATGTAAAAGTTCTTTCAACTGCAGCGTTTGAGTCTTTTGTGTTTTGAGTCATGGGTTGGTGAGAATGGAGCCTGCCAAAAACAATAGCGTGGGGATGAGCAAGATCATTACTCTTAAGTGAGTGAATTTTAACATCCATCTGGTGTGTATGAACACAGCGAAATGGAATTTTGATTTATTGCTTCGACTAAAATGTCTCTAAATGTCTTAATCATTGGCACCTTTACAGAAGCTTGCAAGAGTAATTCATTGTTAAAGTTAAGCATAGAAGAATTATGTCACTGCTCATGTGTAATAATTGTAATAATTTATGAAATTTATATCGCCCCTTCAGTCAGAGGTCCCAAGGCACTGCAGGAAACCATAGAGGGGTGGATGGAGGTAGCCATGCGGTCAGCCAATGCCAAGCCACCAGACACAGCATCCTATTTATTATCAGCCAATTATTCAGTGTGTTTTGCATTATCAGAGGAAAATTGACAACCTGGATGAAAACCATGCACAATGGGGGAGAACACAAACTCCACACAGAAAGGCACCCGAGGCAGAAATCAAACAGCATCTGATAGCACTTGCTATGAGGCGCACACATTACCACTAGACCACCCTGCCACTCAGAGGTGGTACTCTATAGGTGGCCTCGAGCTTCACTTGGACACAGCCAGTCTCTCTCACCAGTTTGACGAATTTTTAGCATCATTTGCCTAACTTTTTAAAAACTATTGACGTCTGCCTTTTGAAACTTTGTTGATATTGTGATGTGCAGTAGCTTGCCTTTTTATTGCAAGTGACATTTTATGACAGTTGCCTGTCACCAAATGAAATCACTGAAATTCAGTTTCCCAATTTTAAAATTGGCCTCATTAAGTGAGATGTCCAACAGATGGCAGTAACTACATGGAAGCACTTCATGTGTGTGAGCGTGGTCATGACGTTTGTAAAAAATAACACAGAATAAAATACAGTTGTTTTCCTACTACCCTTTTCAAAACAAATGAGAGTGTTTTGCTAATACTTATTGGAAAAAACACTTAATTTACGGGATAGCTCTTCTAGTTGCTCAGGGCACGTTCCAAATGCCGCCAGTCGTTATACACTTTAAAGCAGTGGTTCTTAACCTTGTTGGAGGTACTGAACCCCACCAGTTTCATATGCGCGTTCACCGAACCCTTCTTTATTGGAAAAATAAAATGTGATCACCTGCAGCCAGTGATGGCCAAGCGGGGCGTGTCATCACGAATCATATGCGTGAGGTGTGTGTCTTGACCTCCACCGAACCCCTGAGACTGACTCACCGAACCCCTGGGGTTCGATCGAACCCAGGTTAAGAACCACTGCTTTAAAGTATTGAAGGAATCTTTGCTGCTGGATGTTAGAGAACCCCAAAGTAAATATGTTAATGAGTTTATCACTGAGCAAAGGATACTATTCAGCAAAGCTGTGAGGTAATTATTTCGCACTTAACATGGATAAAGCACGTGCACAAATACACTGTGATCAAATTCATTGAGTAATGAAGTTGAACGACTTCCCAAATAACTTATTGATCCTGTTAATATATATTTTATCATTCATTTAACTTCATTTGGATGGAATGGTTTGAAATGACCGGCTGGCCCTTGATTGTACTTGAGAAAATGTGTGATTGTGTTAAATAGCCATATGGCTAGAATGACGTGGGTAACGTTCCTACACAGGGTATCAAAGATATTTAATCCTCATACATCGATGGCCACAGCTTCAGGCATCGTTTAAAACATTTAAACTATGAGCGCGTCTATAGCCAGAGCAGTAGCAAAAGATATTGCAGGTGGTGGTGCTATATCAGGAAGTGGGTACACACAGGTATAAATCGTTTGCTTGAGCAAATGCCTGCATAAACGGTAAAAAAAATAGGACCATGATCAACTTAATTTAAATTGCTATTACATGGAATATAACCACACATTCCTTTCAATCCTGCACCTTGGTGGCTTATGAGCAAGTCTTCGTTTACATTAGTATCTTTTGATGTCCGCATATGGAGTGCATTGTGAAAGTGGTGACTTCGCGGTTCTGGTAGTGTGCTCTCGGACCTGAGATATAGAAAAGCCTTAAAGCGCTACGAGAGAGTCCACTTCTACAAAGTGCCAGCAAAAATAACCCGTGTGTGTTTGTGAGCGTGTGTGTGCTCGTGATGGTGAGCATGATAGCGGGCGGTGCGCCCCGACTCGTACTGTTTAGAAGTGCGGACAATGGACGGATGGAGGGGGGCCGCTGGGCAGGACAGCATTATGTCTGCTTCCTTCCTCGCTCGGGCAGTGGTGCGGAGGTTCTGATAGTAAAGATGGGATAGCGTCCAATGAAGGCGGCTACTCAGCTGATTTATAGCTCTCGGGCTTAAGTGGCCTGTGCAGTCACGGCCTATTTGTTTATTCGTGAATTAGTTAATGAGTTCATTGTTTGTGTAAGAGTTGTGTTACTTGTAAAAGTAAAGTAAATAAAAACAAGTTTAATGCGTTCGTTTGTAAATGTAGTGTATTGCTTTTATTTGGGAATGTAAATGAAGAGTAAACAATTTCCAGTTGATATGACTATAGCGTTAATACAACTGTTTTGAGAAATTATTTGACTTATTGTTACGTTAGAATAATTTTACAGGAATGTTCCATCCAATTTCATAAGGTGCAATATATTCTAATAAATACATTTTAGTTGCTTACCACAAGGTATGAACTAAAGTAAGAATGTGAATGAAACACATTCCTATTCTTATTACTCTCCAACAGTTAAAAGTTATGATGGTGTCCATCACTTTCACTACCTATAACTTACATCAGTACAGAGTAAGGAGAATGTACCATGCTTCAACTCTTATTTGTTTAGCTAAGTCTTCGTTTGATGTGGATTGGTGGCCAACCATCCAAGTGTCCTGTACCTGTATGGATTTAATTTGAGTGTTTGCATAGGGCGGTGGTGCAGTGGCATCCTTCTACATGCTCTGTGTAGTTATACCACCTGTGATATCTGCTGTCATGGCATACAATTTGTTATAGATGTCTGTTTTTTAAACATGTCCTTCAACATCCCTAGGTTCATTCATGAGTTTTAGGTTTCCACAAATTCAATATGAAGCTTTTAGTCCATGCCGTCTATAGAAGTGCAGGGAAAACTTGGAGAACTTATTACACTGAAAGGGAGATGACAATCAGACAGGATTGCCATTAGGCTCATTGTCAAAATCAACTCTTAAGTATCTTCCCACTGACCTGCACAATGGGGGAGTGCTCATCGCCGTTGGCAACCCAGAGTGAGAACGGAAATTCCCCATTCCTCTGATGGGGGCCAGTCTCTATGACGAATATCATTGACCTTTCTTGGAGCAGAATTATTATTTCGGACCCTGAAGTGATAATGGGCTGGGCCGAGTCTTGAGTATATTGTATCAAGTACTATAACCATAGTGCCACCCAGATAGATTGCATGCCCCCAGATAGATCCCCCATACCGGGTTTGGCAATATTCGCTTCTCTTTGTGCCTTAGCCAAGTTTAGAGCCCAAAGATGCAAGACTGACAAGTGTTGGTAGTGTTTTGCCAGGCTGAGTGCAGCAAGAGCCAGTTAACGCAGTTATTCATCTCTGAAAAGTCCCAAAGTAGGGCAGTGTGTGAGAAGGCTGTGATTCCTCAGTAATCACCCTTATGTTAGTTGTTAAGTACACCCATCCCCTGCCATTTTTCAACAATGAGAAAAACATTACAACAGGTTTTACCGTATCTGGCGATTATGCAGGTGTTAAGATTTTAACACCTGCATAATTGCCAAGCAATTATGCAGGTGTTAAGATCCCAAACACCACAATAGACACATTTTACAATGCGTCCAGTTTGCAAAAGCCACACATACTAGTGGCAAAGTATGCAAACAGGTAGCTTTGATAACCTATGCATTGTCCTTCAACTGACCGACCTTCACCTGGCAGTGGCTTCCTTTTGAGCCTATTTGCCGGTGTCAGCCGTTGCCAAAAGGCAGTCAGCTCAGGACAATGCGGCCTCAATGCTTTATTGTTTTGGTGAAGCTGTTAACGCTATGGGTACTTTTTGCCAGTATACATATATAAAATTTCAACAGGTTTTACCGTATCTGGCGATTATGCAGGTGTATACTGGCAAAAAGTACCCATAGCGAGAAAAACATTCTTGCAAAATCCGGGTGGGGCCTCGGCAAGAATAACCAGTTTCACTTAATAGTAATGCAACTCTGTGTAACACATAATAAAACTAATTTTTCAGTATTATTATGACTTTAATGGATGGATTGAAAATACAGTAAAATCGCGATTTACCAGACTTTTATTCAATGGGTACGGTATGCTACTTCTGAAATTGCAGCCTTAATTGGAAATGATAAAAATTATGTTTTGTTATGCTCTTAGATATATGTATTATTCTGTTTACTGGTGTTCATAATATATAGGTTGTTATTAGATTTGGTCATGATATAAGGTCGTCATGAAAACATCCGGATTTCAGGGACACCCTTTTCCCTCTATTAGTCTGTTAAATCGAGGTTTTACTGACATGAGATTTATTGCAAGCATGTTATCGACACGACCTGTGTTCTTTGTTTTCAGCACGTGACCGTAGACAGCTACATCCCCTGTATGACAGACCTGTGCAAGGCACTCTGGGAAGTGATGCACAGCTACTACCAGACCATGGAGTGGCACCGCGAGCATGACGGTCAGACCTGCGCACACTCATGCACATATCACCTGTCTGATACGAGCGTACAAATTCCACGTTTATCTTTTGCCATTGGCTTGTGGAAGCGACACTCATGTGCGTCCCTCACACTACATGTGGTGCACTGACAGCAATTTGTGGATCCTAAACCAGAACCAGAATGTTAAACGCTGTCCTCCAAAGACATTTAAATTTGGCTCTGGGCCAAGGAAAGCCAGAAGCAGGGTTAATAGGATGTGTCCATATGTTGGACCCACAATGAACGTGTGATGGTATTTGTGCTTTAGTGTAACAACAACCTGGACTAGCTTGGAAGAGGCCCCAGAATTACTTGGCCATACAGTGGCAAAGAGATAACATCCTCCAAAGTCAAGTGCTGTTAATGGGCACCACAAAGACAGAGATTCCCCATATAGCCTGAACATACCATAGGGTCAAGTGTTGTTGGCGAGCTCCACCTTTAAAGGTAGACACAGCCCACGAAGGGGTGGGTGGCGAGCACCATGCCTGGCCACCGTTGTCTCCATGGGGCCGGTTCAGAAATTCAGCACTGGTCTTGTGGTTGTAAGTAATAGTTGCACTCAGGTCGCAGGGTATGCAGTGCAGTCCGCTAACTGCTACACTACCGCTCCCCACGATGTGCCACACCCAAGGTATACGCACAACAAAGGTGATGGTCTCCTCTTTTCACCATATAGAATGGAGATGCAATACTGTTCATGAAAGCAGCATATTACACCTGGTGTGGCTAGAACCTTGCCTGGCGATCTTTGTCTCCTTAATACTTGCATTTACACATTGTACCAAATACTAATTTCAAGCTAAATTCACTTATGAGAAAGCCCAGAGAGGTTCAGGTAACTCTTGCCTCTGGCTGGGACTGTAACTTTTGCTTATTGCTGTGTGCTTAGATGATGGAGCGCTGTTAACCTGCACCTGCTCAGGAGCACTTCTTGCGTTATTTGTTTTAACATTTTTTTAATCTGATGTCTTTCATTGATTTATTGTTATTATTTTACTTATTTGATCTATTTTGATGTTGTTGACAACCCTTTCTCTCCATAGCTATGTGCGGCGCTTTGTGACCCTCGGGTGAGAGGCGCTTTAGATATGCAAATATTGTTTTATCCATGGCCAGGGGTTAAACTGATGTGAAGCATACTGCGTTTTCCACTGGGCCATTGTTCACCACTTAAACGCACGTTCGCGGCAAATAGCAATTTCACCCACAAATCCCCCTTAGGCATACACTTGAAATATGTATGCTAAGAACATCACGTCTTAGCAATTTTCTCTTAGGCATTTACAAGCACTCTTCTTGTCCTTTTTTTATTTTCAATGTATGCTTCAAGACGCTAGTGTCTATAATCAACACTGGCCATACAAAGTGTTGGCCCAGAACTTGTTCATCTGCCATGCCTTTCCTGTAAGTAACAAAAACGTGGACAGGAAAGTGCCACAGTTTAACTTTGGCTTAGCAGTACTTTCCAGAAGAGGTTTCATAATATATTATCACGTAATTGAACACAATGTTTCATTCAAGATGCACAACAAACGTCTAATGTCTAATTGACAGCGTTTTCGTCTGATAGCACACAGTCACATGCTGTTACAAATTTGGTTGGCAATTATAGTGGGACAATGACGTTACTACAGTAAATGGCATATGAAAAGCAATATAATGTGTTACAGATGTTGGGTACTGTGTGCCATTAGAGTATTGATGCAAGAATACTGATTTGTGAGGGCATTCCTTATGCAAAACCTATAACTATGTCAGAAAGTGTTGCTCATGGGTTTTGAAAAACGTTTTTACTGGGTCTGCACAGAAAACATGTTTTTAATCTAAAGTATAAAGAACTAATTATTTCGGATGAAAATATGTCACAAGACGGTGAAGGATAGTGCTTAAAAAAAAACCAATACGTTTCCCTGAGAAGGCCCCGCGTGCGAGACAAAAGAAACTCAGCGTCCAGTTTCCTGCGGTGTTGTAACAGAGATACAGGTGGAGATTTGTATGCACTCAGCATTGTATAAATAATGTGAAGGCTGCATGAGGCTCTTTCCAAAACAGTCACCAAACGTCCGCAAGTTCAACTGCTCAGTGTTTCTGAAATTGGAGCGCTTAGCCGGATTGCAGTAAATTACAGTCTAGTGAGGCACTGTGGTTTATGTGATCATTTCACCATGAAGACAAGTTAGGAAGCTGTGTGCATAAAATGTAAATTACGCGTACCGTGTATTGTATATATGAGTGCTTCAAACTATACTAATTGGTACCAGGTTCATTTCAGATAATCATATAAGGTTATGGTGAGATGGCTTAAGTGGAAGCCTCTGCCATTTTATGTTTTAAAGGTTTAGTGAACATTAAAATAGTCGAAGCTCAGTTTTGGGAAATTGTTGCATAATTCAAAATATCACTTCATCAAAAAAACCCAAACATATGTAATAACGTATGTGTACATATGCTCAGAGTTGCAAACACGACGACACAACATGAACTTGCACACTATCTCTCCTTCCTTTCCACAAAACCAATACGGTTTTGGAAAGCAATTCTCAGAGCCTATCTCGTATTTGTTTAATGAATTATACCTCCTCCTGTTTGATGTACAACATAACGACTTTATAACAAGTGGTAAGGTGTTACTTCGGGTTATTTATTTGTTTTGTGTGTAATTAATATGGTTTAAGTAAACAATGTGCTTGGTGCAGGATAAAATAAAATGGGTAATTTGAGAGAGAATAGGGTCGAGCAGTGTAATCTGGGGCTCAATGTGGCTTTGATTTACGATCAACACTCCCTTGCCATCCTTTGCTAAATTAAAATCAGGTGCCTCTTAAAGAGCTTCCTATTGAGTTGGTTATTATCGCTAGTATGCTGTCGGCCTTCCGGTGCCGCACTGTTTGTGTGTTTACCGTGCACAATAGCGGAATTTCAGTGCCCGTGCGTGACCGTGAACAGAAGGAGGAGGGGGGTGTCGGCAGCTTCAGCCTGAAAGGTGATGTTAAAAACTCAGAGCTCCATCAGCAAACTTTTCGGGATCGAAATGTGGGGAAGTTTAAATTTCCCAAAAGTGTAGGGGTTGGGAGAAATAAAAACGTTCGTGTCACTTAAGATTATGGCCATTGCAAGTTCTTTGTGTATTCAACAGGTTGTATGAGCATTTGAGCTGGTGGTGGATTCAAGTTTTTTTTGACTAATGTAAACTAGCTGTAACCCCATGAACAGCATGACAGGACATTTGGGTAAACAAAAATAAAAAGAGCACTGAAATTTATTTTATTCTATACCAACCACATTGCATGTAAATCCAACTTCCTAAGTCATCATGGAAGCATTTTAATTTGCGTCTTGATAGTTTTGAGGTGACCATTGCAGATTTCCTTATTAATTAGACTTTAAGCAACATAGCTTGTCATGATACATCCTGGGGTCTCATCTCAAACAAGTGGGCACAAGGTTATTTTCATATTTAGTGATTGCAAGTTGTTTGTAGTGCATACTTCCTATCTGAATGTGTTGGTTAGCACACTGTTCTTGCAATCCAGAGGTCACCCAGTCAATCACCTCTGATACTGTCAATTAAAATAATAGGAAAGTGGCTTAAATCCCTCCGCTGTTGTCCATCCAACCGTATAAATGTGCACACCACATATAGTTCATTGACAGATCACATGTGGTGGGATGGTTTATGAGGTACTCTCAGCTTTTTAAAAAACGTTTGGCTAGTGTAGAACAGTAGGTTAAATACCCTCTATTGGAACTCTTTGGAGCTTACTGTAGTGGAGGGGCTTTCTGCTAACAGCAGCATATGAGTTGCACCGAAACCTTTCCATCGTGAGCGCAGACAAATTTTCACTGCTTGCAGATCATCTCATTTGAGAGTCCACCCTACGTTGATCTGGAGTTTCCTGCCAGCAGAGCATCACACTGCCAAAGAGTCATATAATTTTAACAGCGGTCATCTTTAATGGAAAATAATTTGATTGTGGTGAAGACTGTAGGTGGGCAGGAAATTAGGGAAAGAGGCATAGGGGAGTGTTGAGCTGCCTCTGCTGCTTTCTTGTCTAATCCACTGATCATACACCAATTCTTCACATTCTGACCCGAGTTGAATGTAACACAATGTCACTCTTCCTACCACTGATACAGTGGCATCCTACACCATATTTGGTTACTTTGTGCATTGTTGTTCTCCCTGGTAATCGTGCTCTTTGTAGTAGGTAGCTCATTTTAACAGCACTCTTACAGTTTGAATACTTTAAGGATTGTGGGTGCAATTTGGTTAACCTTGTCAATAAGTAGCAAGAGGTGTTTTATTATGCAAGCAGTGTTAAACTCTCCCTGCCATAGTGATGTGTTAGTTATTGACGTTTCCATAACAGCAATGTTGCGGGGATATAGTGAGGCTTTAAACCAGGGAAGCTTGGACTCACAGGCCACCATATTGGAAATCTAGACCACCCAGGAACATCAGCACAATCATCACAAATTAAACTTGATGCATCTGTTGTGATAGACATTAGGCAGCATCAATATCCTTTTCATATACTGTAAATTATGTGATGCATAGCATTAGATTGTGGCAGGCCATATTTGTTATGCTGTGACCTTAAGTTATTATCGGACCACATCTGCCAGTAATCACTTATTTCTGTAAAACTGTAAATCCATTTTACTATTATTTACAATGTTAAATATACAAACGAGAGAAAAGTCTTGAGTGTCCATACCCAAGCAAGCTTTGGATAGTACTCATCTCTTTTCGCAGCCCTAAACCGGTGGTTGATATTCCTCATTCCTGTGGCGGGGTCTATATCACAGCGCTATGCATGTAATGGTCATGCCTACTCTCTTTCCTAAAACATGGCCTTGTGCGCTTTTTTGTTGTTATTGTCGTCAGTACACTTCACTTTGCTGTCGTACACTGTGCCTGCGTGCGTGCACTCGCGTTGCTGTGGAGCAACGTGGAGCGAGTGCGTTTTCCTCCGCACGCACACACGTGGACGCTCCCACCAGCGCATATGGAACCCATCTAGCGGAGAGGGCCCCGATGACCCCACCCCCTGGTAGGCCACTACTGCCAGGCGTGCGAAGAGCGCAACCTTTTCCTGTTTTATTATTAAAAAGTGAAAATGCATCGTTCACACAAAACATGAGAAAATGCGCAATGCCCTTAACGCACTGGGTATCCTTTTTTACATGTCAGCATGCAGCCTTAAGTAAATCAAAATTATTTTACAGCTGCAGTTAGGTCTGTTAGATTTTTCAGCATGACAACCTTTTATTTCATTATTGTGAGTGAAATATTGCTCATTTAACCACCTTTAGCTAAAATTCATCTCTAAAGTTTAGCTTTTTGACATCTCTGTTTACATATTAGGGTTGTAATCAAGCAATATCTATTTTATGTTTCCATAGAGCCATCCATTTTCAAAACACCGCTTTTCCTGGTCAGGGTCAGAATAGTTTATGTAGATTAGTTTTGTTATGTGTGCTGAAATCAATTTGGAGTTAATTTACCCCAGTCGACTTGCACTGCAGGTAATTATATTATTTAGTTTAAATGTAATATTGTTGTTTGCATTTTTTTTTCATGGCATTGTTTGATTTCTGCTTTGTTTTTATGAGTGTTTTGTTCTGATTGCTTTAATTTATTGCTGTGCTTCGGTTTGGCTTTGCACTTTGGTGACCCAGGTCATTGTTGCAAATGAGACTATCCTCTTATCGTCTGTTCTCGTCTAGTTAAACGAAGTCAACTTGAACTTAAAGTCACCACAGAAGCAAGTAGGATTTAGAAGTTCGGGTTTTTATCCATTGACCATATGCAGGCCAATAACAAAATTATGGAAAAAGTCAATTTTAATTTGCATTGTGTTTAACCTTTGTAAATTATGAAAGCATTTTGACTCAAGAGACATTTTATGGAATCATCCAGGCTCTCACAAACCAAAGGCTAAATACATAAATATTAAGATTTAGAAAAATAATTTATAAACACTGACCAGCTGCACCGTTTACATAAATAAAGAGCAAAATGCATGTTGAAAGTGGAGTTTGAAAACATGATATGATCTATTGATGTAGGGTTTCACGGCTCAATGCATAAATGATTGCTTGCAAAAGCTGCTCTTTCGGAATAGCCATGTCGATTGCTCCTTCTCATGATGTTTCTCTTCCCATGTTCATGGCATCTTCCAATGTGGGAGGTGAAACATCGCGAAGGAGAAAGAAGCGATAGACATGGCTATTCTGAAAGAGCATATTTTTGAAGAAATCATCGTGATATGCTCTTCCCAAAATTATTCACAGGAACAACATATTCTAATAATTGGATTTGAGAGACAATTGCATTAATAATAATGATAAAAACATTTTTTTAAAATCTCAGATTGGCTGAAGACAGTCATAACGTCCCATTAGAATGAGCTGCAGGAAGGTTAGAACTTTACAGAGAAGACTGAAAGTTGCAAAAGATTCACGTACAACACGTTTTCTAAACAACTGGTTATTTGTGTCGGGTGGACAAAGTTGGAAAACATGGCAGATTATATGTACCTAGGACATGAAATTAGAATAAGTACATCGGAATGGATTGAAGGGCTTGTGGAAATCTGAACTTAATTGTCAAACAATGCACACATGTTCCTAAAAAAAAACTTTAATCAGTGCATGCTATCAATTTCAAAACATAATTCACGAAATGTATAGAGAAACAGTGAAACGTGTGCCAAGAAACTTAGAGACAGATGTTTGAAATTACACTGAGCTACAGATAAAGGAGCATATGGATTATAGAACATACGTAGGTTAATATCATTAGTTCTATTAACTGTTAATATAACTTAGTATTCTTGGGTGGGAAAGGCCACTACAAGGGATGATGGTCAAGAATACACACGGAGTGGCAGCCAAATAGTTAAAACGCGCCTGAGAAGAAACCACCTAGCAGATGGAGCGAATAGATCAGTTCATGGGCAGATGCTAGGTGACTGGTGCATCATGAGAGGTAGCAGATTGGCGATGCTGTAATCCTGCAGTGGATTCACAATGGCCAATGATAAAGTTTAATTCACCGATAAGTAACCACAATGCAGACAATTGTGTCCGTGAAAATAATCATATACCTTTTAACCTACTTCAGTAACCTCTATTGGTGAGTCAACATTACGAATTAGGAAGAAGTTGGGTGGCTGAAAGCTGTAATGTACAATGTCATGGTACTGAGTCAGCTTCTGAGGTCCTGGGTTAAAGTCCCAGAGAGGACTTGAAAAAACACCCATGATTGTTTTTTTTTACTTAAGTTGCAGTGCAGTCTCATGATGTGAGAGACAAAACCAGCGGTTTTCTGTAATTCATTACAGCATTGCTGAAAATGTAGTGACAAATAAGCACAGCCTATTAGGGCAGCCACGTGGGGGCGCAGCCTCTGGCAAGTTGTGTTAAAGATTTCAACAGGTTTTACCGCATCTGGCGATTATGCGGGTGTTAAGATCTTAACACCTGCTTATATATGTATACTGGCAAAAAAGTACCCATAGTGTGTTAAAGACATTGGTGGGTTGGCATGAAGGATTTTGTGGATCGGTTGTAATTTGCAAAAGCTCGTTCCGCCATCAGTTGCGTGTGGTTGTTTTAGAAGCTGTAACCCTGAACGAAGAGTGGTTCTAATTGTCTGATGATCAGCCTCCACTGGAAAGCCGAAAGTAAAAACCAAATGCGGAAAGAAAGCACCTAAAATATAAATATTTAGAAAAAAATTGGTGTCGGTATGAATACAGACATGCAAAACATCAACCGTGCAACGCTAAACTTTGATCTTTGTCCAAAACTATCAAAAACAAAACGTATTAAGAGTTATATACAAAACCGTATGAAACACATTTGCTTCATATGGCATTTCTTCAGTGTAAACACTAGCTTAGTACCCACTCTAATGGCAATCTTTTTCCAAGCATCTTCTGAGGTTATATTAAAGGTGGAAGAGAACTTTAGAAGGTTGGGTGTCGTGAGAAATGTTCAGTTCAGTATCCGTACCTGCTTAATCCTCTACAGGGTCACGAGAGGCCAAAGCCTATCCCAGGGCACAAAGCGGGGCTATACCTAAGATGTGACGCCAGTACATCGCAGGGCACTTTTTGGGGTGCTTTACTTAGCAGACCAATTAATCTAGGCACCAGCATGTCTTCAAACGGTGGAAGGAAACCAGAGAACCTGGCAAAACCCCACATTAACACAGGGAGAACACGCAAACTCCGCACAGAAAGGCGGGAATTCAAAGTCTCAAGAGAGTAATCAACAAGTTAAGGTTAAATAAAACGTAAATGCCTCGGTGGTGTGTGGATGACATGTGTTCTTATGATGGGTTCAAATTCTTACATACAAATATACAAACATAGAAACACTATTGATTGCTTCGAAAATCTGCTCTCTTGGGACAGCCACGTCGATCGATCCCTCTATACCCATCACGACGTTTCGCCTCACACGTTAGAAGCATCCTCGGGCGCTTTGTGCGTGTGTCGTGTGTGACTCCTATTTATATGTAGATACAATGTATGTGTTAAGTCTCTTCTATAGAATTGCTCCATTCTCGGATCAATGGACGAAGGTCGGGGTCCACTTGAAAGCAGTCCATTATCTTGCTGACACATTGGAATCAAATGAACCCAATCCTCTTCCGTCTGTGACTCATCTCCAAGTTTTCAAAGCATGCCTAGTTCTTTAAACACTTGGTAACGTCACGATGGGAGAGAGGGAGCGATCAACGCGGCTTTCCCGAGAGAGCAGCTTTTCGAAACAGTCATCATGCATCGAGCCTTGAAAACCTACATCATTAAGTCGAAACATTTAGTCCACTATGTTTTAGATTAGTTAAATCTCAAGCTTCATCTGCACCATTCCTTCTCTGGGACACTTAGGCGTTAAGCACATACACACAATGCCTGCCAGTCACTCCCAGGGTGCTGTCACCTGTCCATATACCCGTGTATTCAAACATATCCTTGACGAAGCATTTCTATGTAAATGCACACACAAGTGCGTATATATACTGGTATACACAGCATAATGCATAACGATTATTGGGCCAAAACAGAAAACTGTGTGATCTCAAAGTCGAATCTTAATTCATATTTTTCAACTGAATTCCCCAAGTGGTAATTTAGCACTTGAATACTATTTCATCTCAGTGATTTTTTTTTGTAGTTTGGGGATAACTGAGCTGTCTGTGTTTCTCCATGTGGTTCATGTCGAAATGATTCACTTTGTCAACCAACATCCTTTGTTCATTTGTGGGGTTTATAAGATAAATGCTGCTTTGAGTCTCGTGAGAAACAAAGTCTGCAGCTCAGACTCAGTTGGCCACAACACATTTTGCATTCATCACCTTAAACGTTACATATTCCATTACAATCCAGTGCATAAAAAAGGGTGAAATTAAGTTAGTAAACTATCCTTAAATTAAAATTGCATATACATACATGATTCATTCATTTATATTTTTGGCCAGTGGGTGTTTTAATGTTCATCTCATCTCATTGTCAGAAACCGCTTAGTCCTATACAGTGTGGCGGTGAGCCAGAGCCTATCCCGGCAGACACAGGGCGCAAGGCAGGGATACACCCACGATGGGACGCCAGTCCATCACCGGCATTGCGGGCAATTTAGTTTGCAAGCCAATTAACCTATGCAGCAGCATGAGTTGAGCGCGCTACCCACTGGGCCACCGTGCCGCCCTGTTTTTAATGTTGCCTCTTGAAAATTATGAATGAATAGCCAGATAAAGTGATATGGTAGCATGGAAAAATATTGCTCTCCAGTCATTCACGAGTATGAGAGCCCATTTTAATGGGTTGCAGTATTTGTGACAATGCTGAAAGTGTATTCAACGTGAGTACTTTCTGCTAAGAGAATTTTGAAACTTTGAAGCCAAAATTAATGTTAAAATACAGATGTATACACAAACACACACACACACACACGAGTATCTATGTGTGTTCTACATCTGTTTTGTTTGTAATTTTCATGAGCTGCCAAACTCAAATTGAAACCACATTCGTGCAACCTCGGGTGCTGTTCGTTGGTGTCCCTCGTTTTCGCATTGCAGAGTAAAAATGTTGTTTTCGTTAATATAACCATACGATTTTCTCGAAGCAAATGAGAAAGCTATTTCTTTCAAGTAAGTAAAAAAAACATACCATTTCTGCTGAGTTCCTAAAAATCGCATGTACGTACCAGATGGCACGTATATGAGATCATGTAATTGCAGCCCGTTATCAGTGGTATGCACAGGGTTACTCTGCCTCCGCTGCATGACGACAAGACGGCCCAGAACTCGTTTATGTCCGTGCGTCATTAATCAGAACACGAGTACCCTGCCAATCTCCCAAGTCAGGTGGATATTTTTTCTATCTACAATTTAAATATTTAGTTGTCACTATAGCAAAGCCCACGAATGTTTAACCGAATCTATGTTGCACACTTATTAAGGAAAATTGAGAACATGCATTTTACCCCCGGCCAGCATTGGAGAACTGTTTTGGGCACAAAGATTTTTGGCCGCACGCTTGAGAAGTTGGCATTATCAGCCCTCGTTCCGTACCACTAAGCCGAGCATGCGTAACTAATCACGCGCTGTAAGATTCAGAGAACCTTATCATTATCAATACCTGCTTAATCCTGTACAGGCTCGTGGGAGGCTGGAGCCAATTCTGGCAGATAGAGGGTGTTAGGTGGAGATATGCCCAGGATGCAATGCCTGCACATCACAGGGCACTTGGAGACATTTTCTCAGTAGGCCAATTAACATAGGCTGCAGCATGTTTTAGGATGGACTGAGGAAACCGGAGTACCCGTCGAAAATCAATGCAGACACGAGGAAAATACACTCCACACAGAAAGATACCTGAGCCGGAAATCGAACCCAGGACATTTTTGGTGTGAGGCAGCAGTGCTACTCACTGTGCCACGCCACATTTAGAGAGCTCAGAGGCAAATTGCTTGTAATTGTTGGTGCAGGTTTTGGGGTATCGTACAAGGCAAGCAGGGTTGCATGCATTAATATATTGTAGATATACGTGCAGAAGTTGTGAAATTATCAAAAATATATATCACAAAAAAATCTTAATTCTGTATCATCAGCAGATACGTGCAGTCCAGCTGTTTGGCAGTAGAAGTTTTGGTGTGCACAGCAATAATCATGTGCATGTATTGCCAATATATTAAAACAGTAAAATTGCACTATCGGAAGAGCTGGTATATTACTCGCCTTCATTATGAGTCTTTGATGTCAACTATTTCTCTGCTGATGTCACTCAAGTCCCACAATTTTTCAAAAGGAATCAGCCAAACTGTCCAAGCAGGACACTATTGGAGAATGTTATTGAAAACCAGTTGTGGTTAACTGGGTTAACGATTATTATTTGTTACCATTAGATTTTAAATAAGTACGCATTGATACATCGTAACTTAGAATGCACACACTACACTGTGTTCACTTCATGCACATTTTACTAATGAGCTGCTGGACAGTTACATGAACATTTACGATCATTATAATGCATTTTTTTAAAAATAGCTTTGTTAACATTTATAATAGACATTGGAAATATGGTCACATGAGTGAGTACGTTACTGTCGGGTGTGTTTATCACAATGTGAACATCGTTGCTTATCAGCTGTGATGTTCACAATTTCTGCATCACATTTCATGTATCACAATCAGTGTTTTTAGGCTCATTGTTAATATATGCACGTGCATGCTAATGTAACATTTAGGCTAGAAAAAGAGCAAAACAATACATATGATAGAGAAATAATAAATAATAACAATTGCACTTCTAGAGCACATTTTACCCGAGGGTCACAAAGCGCTGCACAGAGCTCTGGGGAGAATGGCATGTCATAAACAACAACAACATAAACTGCATATAAACAACAATTAAAAAAAAATGTTTTTGTTTTGTTACAAATCTGAGCTGTGGAGAGAACAGCATGTCAACAATAACATCAGAGCAGTTCAATTTGAGTCGGGTCACAAGTTTACAAGGTTGTTGCTGCGTGCGGAGGAGATTGAAAATTATTGATTAATAATTTGCTCTTCTTACGTTTGATTTTATCTGATGTGTGAGCTGCCTCATCTGGTACATTCTATCTAACCTGAGCTGCCTAATGTGGTTCTATCGCATCTCATTTGGGACATCTAATGTCGTAAATGATCTCACCTGGGTTTTCCGGTCTGAGCTATTTAATCTGATATCTACACCAATCGGAGCTGCCTCATCCTGCATCTGGGCCATTCGGATATCTGGTCCAAACTCTCTAGTAAGGTGATTCACTAACCTCAGTCGTATCTTGAAAAGCTAATATGGATGAAAATTATATTATCTGAGCATTATTCTGGTATTGGGTCTAATCTGGTGTTGGGTTTAATTCGATGTAATCTGGTGTTGGGTTTAATCCAACGTGAGTTCAACTGTTCAATCTGGTATTTGTGAAATATGTGCTCCGACCATGTAGTCAGCACAGTGTAAGGCTGTATTATCGCATCCGTCTGCTCTGGTATAATAATTGCACTTCTAGAATGCCTTTCACCAGAGGGTCACAAAGCATTGCACGGAACTGTGGAGAGAACAGTATGTCGGCAACAACAACAACAACATAAGGACAGAAAATCAGCAACATTAACGTTTTTGTGAGAGAATTACTTTCAATAGCTGCTCTTCTGGGATAACCGTGCCAATGTGGAATGCTCCTGCATTGAGCTATGAAAACTGACATCATTACAGAGAATTGAGACGAAATGTCCTACTCTTGACTTGAATCCCAGCCGTTAATCGGAACAGCTTCATCATATTCCTGGGTGGAGGATAAAGCATTGCGTCCATACCTCGCTGTCCGACCGCCGTTTGTAAGTGTGCTAAGTATTAATATTGTCTTTGATTTGTTCAGGATTTGGTCAATTGAGGTGCGGTATTGCTTGTGAGAAGGAAATGTGAGCTCCTCACAATTTTTATGCATTGATCATACCCAGCCGTATTGTGATTGCCAGCCGGTTAAACGTCAACACTTTCCTTCCTTTTTTCGAAGATAAAAATGTTTTTCACGTTTTTCTCACAGTCTTTGCATATACAGTACTCTTTACATGTATTTTAGTGTAAGCTGATTTTCTAGATCTGAAACCTGTTAGAGGCATATAAGAGAGATGCATATTAGAAACCTCTCATCTCATCTCCTTGTCAGAAATCGCTTAGTCCTGTACAGGGTCGCGGTGATCCGGAGCCTATCCCGGCAGACACAGGGCGCAAGGCAGTCTGCAAGCCAATTAACCTATGCAGCAGCATGTTTTTGGACTGTGGGAGGAAACCGGAGTGCCCGGTGAAAACCCACGCGGACACGGGGAGAACATGCAAACTCCACACAGAAAGGCACCCGAGCCGAGATTCGAACTCGGGACCTTTTTGCTGTGAGGTGACAGCGCTACCCACTGGGCCACCGTGCCGCCCATATTAGAAACCTTGCTGGTAATATGAATGCATGCGAGTATGGTGATCCCTAAAACTCGCTGGAGACCTGGCACTAAACAGACCTGCATCACGCTATAAAGCAAAATACACTTGGGCTCTGGCTATAAATATACACCCGAATGTTACAGTCTGTTCCGTGCAACAGTTTGATTTATTACATCTCGCCGGTCGTTTGTGTGCGGAGTGAGGATGATTCCCACAATAAATATAGTGCTAAGCGGCATTTCAACTTATGCGAGTCCCTGGAAAATAAACGCAACAATACGTTCCGTGCATCTGGGCTAATCCGATGGTTGCTTGAAAAAAATGGTAGTGGGGTGCGGTTAAAAACGGCCCATGAAAAATGAGCCTGCATAGGAACAAGGCTTGCCACTACACGCCTTTGGTGTTTGTCAATAGAGCTAACGTTTTACTGATGTAGGTTTTCGTGGCTCGATGCGTGATGATTACGACGTTTCACCTCCCAAGTTAAGAGGCATCTTTAGGCGTTCTGGAGTGCTAAATGCTGAAGATGATGCCTCCAACATCGGAGGCAAAACGTTGCAAAGGAGAGAGGAGGAGCACCCGACAAGGCTATCCCGAAAGAGCAGCTTTGGGAAGCAATCATCACTGCTAGCATTGATTGGTACTTGGAGATAAATATTAATGGCTCCTTCTAACTTGTTTGTTTTTGTTCAAGCCACAATGCTAGAATTTTAAGAAAAGTTGTATAACGTTGAAACCAATATAAAATAAATCTGGTTGTAGTGGTGCATGCCTGTGACACAATATATAAAAGCAAGGATGTTGAATATTTTTTTCCTTTTGTTACTCATATTTAGCCTGAAAATTCTCACCAAGTCTCAACATTGCCTTGTTTTCACATTAGGGTGCAATATTGTTGTACAGTTCCAATTTGTAAGTCGTTTTTCAGCATGTTTGCATCGTTAAGTTATTTTTATCTCTCTACATTATATTGCAACGTATGGTGGTTTTTAACAAAGCTTTCATTCTGGTGGATGCGTTCCTCAACAGCGGTGAGAGAATCGGTGAGGTTCACTGGAACAGTGACCTTGTAATTAGCAAACGAGAAGTGATAATAATTATTGCATTTATTGAGCGCTTTTCACCCGAGGGTCACAAAGCGCTACACATAGTTGTGGAGAGAACTGCATGTCAACGACAAGGACATAACGCTTTTTTGTTTTTTTTTATAAGGAGAGATAACGAAACACAGGTGAGTGACATAAATAAATCTGTGCATTCTGGATCATAAATCAATTTGACTGTTTCACATTGAAGTTTTTTTTACTACATTGAGGTATAAACTGGGCACTGCATCACATATATTCCAACCTAGATTCGTCCCTTCTTGGTGCAAATAAAGTTTTCAAAATGAAGTTTGAAAAAGCTTTGGCGAACGGCCAGACCAGACAAGAGCCAACTGGACAAGATGTCAGTTTCATGCATTTGCAGTATACACTGTCAAAGTTTGCTTGCACGATGACATGTTTGCAATTGTTCCTTCCAGCTTTTTTATTTGGCAAGAGATGAAGGAGACTGATAGTGATACCATCTAATGCTGTCACGAGAGAAGGGACTGCTGCTTGGCAGTTCAGGTTAAAGCATGGAAGAGCCTTACTTTTCCCATCTGCAGCATATTCCCAGACAGACATACTAATTAAGGACAAATAGCTTCAGAAAGATCCTTCTTAACAGACCCTTCTAAAAAAGTGTCTTAGAACTCAATGACTTTAGTGAATGCATAAAGAATACATTAAATTGTGTTTTGCAGTGGAGACAAACAGTCAAGTGTGGCTTCATCACAGACCAGCCTTTTATACATGCATACACCCATGCTATCAGCTTCTGTGCACCCCAGTGGGGAGTGGCACAGTGCTTAACGAACTCACTGCACAATGAACCGATTGACTTAAATTAAATTCCCAGCTAAGGCTGCTATCAGTGATGTGACACCTGAACTGGTCCTGGACCAGCCCACCGTGACCATCATGACGAAGTCTGGTCAGCTAACCTCCAAAGCTGCTAGGAAAAGGCGAAGCTTTCATTCAGCGATGGATGGAAGGCTGTGGATTATTTCTCGTGTTGTGTCTGGAGGTGGGAGCATTATGATTGTGATCGTTGTGACCGCTTTATGTGTCTACCGAGTTGGACCGACTTTGTTGTTATTATGTGTTCCAGTGCAGCCAAAGGGCAGAGGGGAATGTGCTTAGACTCCACGCTGCACGGAGGCCCAGCTGTGGCACAGTGCAACGCCGGGCTTATGTATCTCTGGGACGCTCAGGGACGATGTCCTCCAGGATGTTTATTCAGACCTCGCCTTCACTTCACCGCTCCACCCTTGCCCACCACCGCTTATTAACGTTCTCACGAGACCGTCCGCTTAATGGCTGCACAACCCTTACTCGCTCCCCAATCTGGGTTAGGAGGTGGAGTTTTGAATTGGGAAAAAAAATCCCACTAGCATAGGAAGGGTGAGGCTTTGAAGGTGCATGTGTAACCATTTTGGCCCACCACATGCGGAGCTGCATGTCTTATTTCTTCCACCAGTGGTCCTGCCAGAAAGTTGACATTTTGTAATAGATTGTCCCTTATTGTTGTGGAGACTGCTCCTGGTCTTTTTGCATCTAACCTTTTTTGCTCATGTGTATTAGTCGCTGTTAGATAACTATGGCTGGGAATCCGATTTCAGATCACCAGATTCATAGTGCAGTGTACCAACCACGTCACCGCTATGCCCCCCCCTCCCCATTTTATTTGACTTTGTCTATCCTTATAAGAAACCACATTACCAATACCACCACAAGACTACATGTGTTCTTTAAAAGCAGTATAACGATAAATGGATACACGTGGGAAGTTCTAAAGCAATAAAATTACAAGAACAGCGTGAGCGTATGAAACGTGGTGGTGAAATTTTTTGTATGGATTGTACCATCTGCTGTTTAAAAACTCCATGAAAGGTGAAATTATACATTGTTATCTGTTTACACGGTGGTTTTGGGATTGCCCTGGGTTGGCAGATTGCTCTCGCTAGTGAGCGTATTGGAGCACATTTGTACAGCCAGGTCCCTTTATTGACGCCAACCTTCTTTAGTCGTAGGTATATGGATCGGTATTTATCTGTAACCTCTCCGCAGACCTGTTCACCATGGAAGACCCTAACGGCAGTGTTAGACTGCAAGTGACAGCTATGGGGTTCACTGGAACATGCAGACTCCTCTGCCGTGATAAGATCGAATGAGGAGTGGTTTGAAGTGTAAAATCATGCTAATGTTAAATTGAAAGGTTTTCAAATGATCTGTTCCATGATTTAATACCATTAAAATAGAACGTACCGCATTTATCAAGGGCTTTTTGTCTGACAAAGAGGCTCGAACTCTCGGAGAAAACGATATATCCATGACCGTATCACCCAATCTCAATGGAAAGTAATCAGAGACTTACTTTGTGTTTTGCCTCCTGCATACACCTAACTGCCCTTCAAGTTGGCATTTCACACACAGTAAAAGTTATAATCATGTACTAATATGCTGCCGGTATATTCTAGGTCAGAGTGCTCTCTGGGGAGACACTAAAAGGATGGTAGCGCGGTGGTGCGTTCGTGCCGTAAATCTCAGGAGCATGACCCATGCTGTGTTTGCGTGGGGAAGCTGGGTCTTGATGCAGAAGGGTATGGTATGGTAGTACCGCACAGCCAATATTTATTCAGGCCGTTTCTGAGCGGGCAAGTGAAAGGCTTGGTAATGAAGTTTCACTTTCCAAAACACGATTGGAGGCCATCAGTGCCCGCATTGGCTAGCACAATTCCGCGCGATGCCATCGATGGCCCATCTCAGCAGGGTGTCCCATGGAGAATCTGTGGCTTCAAAGGGAAGCACCATAGGCAATCTATGGCTCCGCAGCATAAGTAAATACTATTGGATGCCTGCCACTATTTTATTTCTTTTTTTTACTATGTGTTTAGAGTTATCGAGTCGGGACCTTTGAGGTCAACTTCAACAGTCAAGAGCATACCGGATAATGTAAGCAAATGCGAAAGAGACGATGTTCTTGCACACTTTCAGGCTGTACATAATTCCATAGCTAGGCCCTGTGTAAAGGTTGAGAATTGACAACGTTTGCATTATACAAATGGTGTTTTTGCATTATTTGATTTTTTTTTTATGCTCTCATTAGCTATATTGTTACGTTCTGTAACATTTTGCAAAACATAATACACAATACACAGCAGCTTTACCCTATAGAAATATATCATCCTGTGACGTATATAATTTTTTTTTACGAATGTGATTCTTTCATGGTTGAATTATGTTGTTATTGCTGGTCAGTTTAAACCCCATGTAAGAATCATAGAGGTAAGTCTCTTTTTAACAATGTAGCTCCCAGTTATAAAATGTCAGACATATGTACGAAAAGATTATATTTGGAAATGGATATAGAGAAAATCTGAATCCACTAATTAATTTAAATGTGTTATACACGAGGCATAACAGGATCTTTGTTGCAAACTTATCACCTAATTAACGGAATGCCTTTACAGTTGAGCATTTATATTCCTTTAAAGGTCTAAAGTAATCGGCCAGTTCCTTTGCCCTATAACCTTCGGATATTTGTTCCTCTTTGCATTGATATTGTGAGTTAAGTCAGTCAGTTTTGATTTAAATTGAAATTACCATTGTGCTATGTAGCTATTTTTAACAATTGTCATGCAACTGTTCAAAATAGAAAGGCAATCGAATGTAGTCTATATCGTCTTCATGTTTTGCCCTGCCCTTTCGAAATCTGGATTTATCCTGGTTTTGGTTTTGCACCGGGACCACGAGAAACGTAATTTCTTTCCTCTGTGTTCTTTAATTGTACAAGGATTGATGGAATGACAATACAGTTTATCTATCTATGCACTGACACCAAATGTCAACATTACACCATTTTATAGACGTTTGCACAAACACAAATATTTTGTAAATGCTGTGAGTTTGCTGTCCCACACACCGGTGTGCTGAGAGTGAAGAGTTGGCACGTTCAGTTCACGTGCCAAGCGTTACTCATTGGCCGTGTCAGGTGGTGGAAGGTTAAACGATACAAATTTTTGCGTGACCTGACCCAGAAAAATGGATTTCATCGACAAATATTTTTGCATACGAACTTCATGACAGCGGTTACTAAGTGTCCTTACAGTGTTCTTACAGAATTATATTTCTAAGGCTATAATTACAGGCATTTTTTAAAATAGACAGATCACAAATCGGATTATGACTCAAATAACCTGCATTGTTTCTACTGTTAGAATAATAGCGATAGGGTTTGTTGGTGTTGTCAGCTTTGTTTGTACACCATTGACTACTAATTAGAGTATTTTCCGTTGGCTGTTTGTCGGCTGGTGCCAGTGCCCCTTTCACCCCCTGTACAACACAGGCTTATGGCTGACAAAGCACTGCTGTGTCTGAACTAAGCCAAGCTGTCGTGGCTGTCTGTCGACTAACCGCTTTTGCACTAGGCGGGCGGGCGGGCGGGCGGGCGGGCATGCGAGCCAAGCAAGCAAGCGTGCTGCATCCCCAGCTTGGCCGTTGTCCGCTGCCGGCAGGCCGCTCCGGGTGCCAGAACGGCGCCAGGACTTTTGTTTTAGCGATGACGAGATAGCGCCATTTCTCAGAGACGCCCGCGCCTGGGAAAATCCCCAAAAGGCCAGCGCAGTGTGACCCCTCAGTGTCCCGGCTCGCAGAGCCTTGCTTGTCGAGTGTTTATTTGCAGAGGAGGTGGAGATTTGAACCCAAATGATTTGCCTTTTCTCGTTCAAGGGGAGTTTTGCATTATTATTATTGTGTGTCGAGGCGTGACAGCGAGTATGATGGTCCGTTCTTTCGGTTCATTTGCTGTGTGCTTAAACTTTCAGGCAGGGCGTGTGCTTCCTGTGACACTAGCGCAAATTTTCACTTTTTTTTCTCACTGGAAAATTGTGGGTTGCTTTAATCCCGTAGAAGATAAAAAAAACAATTTAACCGAATCCATGAGGATAATTTTATATATCAGTGGATTAGAAGGAGTGCATGGGAGAGAAACCATTTGATACCATTTTTTGTTTAAATGGAATGTCGGAGAGATTTATTAATTTGAAGAAGCTTATTACTTTACCTTCATGCACTTTGTCCTTATTCCCATCAGACATCAAATCATTCCCTTCTGTTCCCTCCCTTCAAGCTGCCGCCCATCCTCTCCGCCCCTTGCCCAGCCCCTAACCCTCAACCCCCAATACACAATTCCCACAGTGTGTTCGCGGGCTGGGTGTTCCCTCTTGAATGGGCATATCAAATATCTGACGGGAACTCGTGTAGGGCTCAGTGATGTGTGCTCATGCACGTATTCACTCGCTGTTATATATAAACAAGAGTGGCATCGAATTTCATCAGTGCATTTGTAACTAAAATTAATTACAATGTTAGTGTTGAAAAGGTTGATTTCAAAATATTTGCCCTTAATTTTTCTTGAGAATGTTTGGTTTGCTGCAACTTTCTTGTCCCATTAATTATTATTTTCATCCAATCTTAAGTTGCTCATTTCTTGACCCTTATTTCATATTATAAATCCTGTCTGTATACTTACCAGGTGAAGGCAGAACAAAAGGTGAACGCTGATGGTTCATTTATAGCCTGTGCCACCTCCTTGCTCTGCAGCAGAACCATTTAGTTACTTTCTATCTTATCAAGTGTCAGCACACGTAACGCTGAAATTAAGGTTGTTTCTTATCACATTGTGCCACTTTTGGCGATTCCATTACACACCCCCCCCCTCCCCATGTGTTCATTTTCATACAAGCCGAAGTTAAAGTGACATTTTGTTCACGTTCAATATACTTGCGAAGCCCAGCGGTTCTGTAAGAACGAATTATTCTCAGTGAAAAAAGCAAGCCTAGAAATAGGACTTAGAAAGTACAGATAATTGCAAAAACATCGACAGTGGGGATGCCCATTTATTTGTTGGTCTGCCAAGTCACATTTTTACACATTGCCTCCCTGCAGAATCTGTACATACTGGAAACGTATTCTTATTGTCTTTAGTTCATCCACACCAGTAAAAAGACAAATAGTTCAAAGGAGGAAAATGTTAAGCTCATAGGACACAATTGATCTTTTACAACCAATATCACCCTCCCCACAGTGAGAGCCTCTAAATAACATCTTAGTCTAATGCGTGCATATTAATTATATAAGCAACGTGGTTTTGAATGTTATGGAATACTATGCAGCAACCCCTTACAATGGTGATTTTTTACGTATAATGGTATACTGAACGTCGATATGATAATAATTATGATAAGCTATCATGGCTGTTTTGTGCATCTGGAAAGCATTATAATGAGTTAATTAATACTCCAGAGTTAATTAATACTCTAGAGGACTGTATCAAGGAAAATGCCCTATTAATGTTATCAGATTGCATTTTTTATCAGGCTGGGTGAAGGTGTGGTTAGAGTGCATTAATCACAGTCTCTTAATATACGATTGGTCCATCGTCGTACCTTTGAGGTCAATAAAATAAAACTACCTTCAGAGAGGTCATCAGTAGCCATTCTGCGGAGGGACTGCCTACCCGCCATGGGAATGTAGAATTATATCCCTGACTTAGAGCCACGAACAGAGGTGAATGCTGGCTCATTACTTGTTTATTCGTAGAAACATAATGGCCACCTGTTATTCTTATATTTACGTTTTTTTACGTTGTGTTTGTTTGACGCGTTGATCGTTTACTCCTTTGTTATTTCTGGGAGGGGAAGTTTACCAATGTTTATGTAGGAAGGGCATATGTCACTGTCGTTCATATGTTATGAGCAACAGAATCCCCTCCACTTCACCAGGTCAGTCTATTTATAAACACTTGGCTCATCTGAACGCAAGAGGGTGCAAGTGTGTCCATCTCCTCGCCTTTGTGCATTTCCCTGCTCCAATTGCGATCCATCCCATGGCGTTTACTCGAGCTTGTCTGACTTGAGTTGTTAACTGCCCCTCTACGCACTCGAAGCAACATTTTCTCTTAAGGTTTACATTGTCTTAAAGAGAATGGACCGTTTTGTGAACGAGCAGAGGCCTGTGTGACTAGGCGTGGAATTTACATGCATTATACATTGCATTATTCTTTAATTTTGAACAGTTATGGCTCCTGCAGTAATTAAATATTATTGATAGTGTGCATTTTCGTGAAAGTGCATATCATTATTTGAAACCACCATAAAAAACTAGACTTTAATATGGAGCACAATGGTGAAAAGAGATGTATAATGCACTAATAGATTTATAAGGTTGCTAACCACCTGTAACTTTTGACACTGACTAATGAAGTCGATTGCTTCTAACAGTTTACTTACTCTTTAAATCCTGTTTCTGTGTATATATATTCTTAAGCTTTTGCTCCGTCTTTTCTCTCTGTTGCTATGTTGTACTACTTTCATTCTCTAACCGTGTGTACGCTCGCTGCATCTTGTCATCCCTGTCAATGCCTCCTTGCTCGCTCCCTCGATTATCTCTGCATGTCACGTTTAGGATCTTCTGGGACACACACGGCTCGTCCTATTGGCGCTGTTTATCTGGCCAAGCGTCGAGAGAGAGCAGCTTTCCCATAGCCCCACAGGCTGCCTCCAATGCTTCCCTCACATGCACACTGCATCTCTCGAGCACTGCACAGCAGAGGGAAAACAATAACAGTAACCGCAATAATTGCATCCAAGAGGATGCAGAACAGCTGTTTTCAGTGAACTCTGCACCAGGGCTAAAGGGGCTGTCCTGTGGTTGCTGGGAAACTGCGGTAATCTCAAACAAGGTGACGTGAAGCCATGTGTTACACATTTAGAGAACAAGGACAGATATGACCACAGCTGTGTGGTTTTTTTTTCCTTTTAATTCGTGGGCATAAAATGTGTGTAGTTACAATATTTCTGTCTCCAGTTTATGAGCCCACATCTGTATGACATGGAGAAAGTTTTGGTTGCATATAAGCCAATGCAAAATATTTTCCAAAGCCAAATTATAACAATCATGTCCTGTAGATATCCAGAACCTCATCCGGGAGTAGGAAGATAAAAAAAAACCACTGGAATGTTTGGATAATTTGTAATGAGCATTTTTTAATATAAAAGGAAACCATAATGTCTGCAGAAAGCCTGTATATAAGGAAATAGTACTCAAAATATATTCAGCAATAAATTATCAGCATACTCTTTCCTCTTTTGTCAACAAACGCCTTTTTATCCCTGAAGCTAGCAATGCGGCAATATGGTGACTAGGTTGGTAAACTTATCTATTTAAGGTTTGTTCATTATTTTCTTTATCTGGGTTACTTCCTTGTACAAAAAAATACTTAAAGTTGGTCTAACATGCCAAACGGGCTTTTTCAGAAAAAGGCTTTTCTTGGTAAACATAACATTGGGATTCCAGCTGTTGCTTGCTGTGCATGTATGTGTGCATTGCATGTTTGTGTGTTTCAAGGTGAGGTGTCACCCTCAGAAGCCGAAGAACCAGGCTTCGATCGCAGCTATGTGCAGAAGAAGCTGGAGCATGGCCTTACTCGTATCTGGCAGGTGTGATAGCTATAGAACAAGCCCCCAGATATTTGTAGAACAACTGCCCAGGCCAGGCTGGCTTAGGGTGTACTTGGCATTGTTTCAGAGATGTTAAGTGTGATCTACTATTACTCTCAACAATGGCGCGGTGGCGCAGTGGTTAGCGCTGACGCCTCACAGCAAGAAGGTCCCGGGTTCGAGTCTCTCGGCTCGGGTGCCTTTCTGTGTGGAGTTTGCATGC
>JAZEWT010000003.1:35118385-35177496 GCA_036362905.1 Mordacia mordax | reverse complement strand
GATTATGTTACATGTATAAAATGTATTATTGTAGAATAATGTATATTGTGCTTTATGACAGTAAAATAAATGTATTTTGTTATTTATTTTTTAGTGTTTTGTTCATAAAAGCTGTACCTTGTAATAGCATCTCCACATATGCTCAGGTTTATGAAGAATTGCACACATATTAATTGTGAACCACAGGAGGGCTCTACTGCTACCTTCCTGGCAGATGCAAACTGTAATATGTCATTAAAAAGTAACTTCTGATTTATAACATCAAGGTATATTGTTGTTACATTACAATAATATAAACTAGTGACAAAACCTTGAACTATATTAAAACTTGCATTTATGATATGTTATTAAAAGTAGGTTGAGTGATGGTAACATAGTTGTGATATTGTTGATTTTGCACGTTAAAACACATTTTGTTACCGTATTTATTGTAATGGTTTATTGTAATTGTTTCTGTTGGCTGATTGAAACATGCTCTTGTGAGTAGCTTGTGAGCCGTGCACTCCTTTGCAATGAGTTGGCTGCTTGTTGTATTCAGACCAAGCACCAGAGGGTTAAAATCTGCTCATGATGTGTTCTGGCAGATGGACAATATTTGGTGTTTTACTTGGCCCATTACAAAACTAAATCGTGTTTTCTGCTGACACAGAATGCATTTACCTTCTGGTGGACTTAATATTACTTGATGATTGCTTCGAAAAGCTGCTCTCTCAGGACAGCCGCGTCGATGGCTCTCTCTCCTCTCCTCGCGACGTTTCGCCTTGGAGGCAACGTGTGAGGCGAAACGTCGCGAGGAGAGAGAGCCATCGACGCGGCTGTCCCGAGAGAGCAGCTTTTCGAAGCAATCATCATGCATCGAGCCATGAAAACCTACATCATTACATTAATATTACTTTTCCATCCCCTATCCTAGCATTTCGAAGGACTCTATACGAGCAAAAAGAAAATCGGAGTCACACTACAGCTTGAACAAGATGAATGCACCGATCCTCGCTAACACCACCCTCAACTTCATCCGCCTTTTTGGTGAGCGTTGGTGCACGTGGCCATCCACACGGTACAATTGTGGCTGCCTTGCCCATGCACCGTGTAAGTCGTGTCCCTGAATGGTTTAACTCGGTGAATCGCAACCAGTCAGTCACAATGCTCCAAGTACCAATTCACTTGGTATCATTTGGTCCAAATTGTGAGACATAATGGTGCTTTCCCTAACTGGCTGCACGAATTGCTTATGTTGGGAGTGTATGTAGGGTCCTTGTCAGTTACAGCTCTTCACACTACATATATGTTTATTATTACAGCAGAAAGTACTCAGTGAGCTTGCGAGCGCTAGATGCGGGATTCCGGCAATACAACAGACGGTTATGTTATGCAAGAATGTTGTAACATTATTGAGAGAACACACTAATGTGTTTTTGAAGAGAAAGTTCTGTGTAATGATGTCGGTTTTCACGGCTCGATGTATGATGATTGCTTCGAAAAGCTGCTCTCTCGGGACAGCCGCGTCGATGGCTCTCTCTCCTCTCCTCGCGACGTTTCGCCTCACGTTAGAGGCATCCTTAGGCACAGGATGCCTCTAACGTTAGAGGCATCCTTAGGCACAGGATGCCTCTAACGTTAGAGGCATCCTTAGGCACAGGATGCCTCTAACGTTAGAGGCGAAACGTCGCGAGGAGAGGAGAGAGAGCCATCGACGCGGCTGTCCCGAGAGAGCAGCTTTTCGAAGCAATCAGCAGAAAGTTCAGTTTCACTTATACCAACTATAATTCGGTGGTAATGATGTGACTATGTTGTCTTCTGTGCGTTATCATGTCGGGATATATACATTCACAGAGTTCAGTTGGGCTGTATTTTATGAGAAATCCCATGCAAAATGTATTATTATTAATAATAATATAATTATTCCGAAAAGAATCTATAATTAAGGTAACAATACTAATACTAATGTTTTGATGCTAATTTGTGTATTAATTACTGTTACAGCAATATACCTGTGACAAAGTGTCGAGAATGCACGTGATTTTGTTGACTCTCAGCAGATAAGACTGTTTGAGCCTAGATAGTGCTTGATGGGTGATCAGCACGCACAAACAGGTTGTCATAGACCAGATATTCGTGGTCGGCAACAGAGGGCACTGTAGTAAAATCCATTGCTGTACTCTGTCTTCTGTCATACGTATAGTGCTGGTCGGTACAACCTCTACCGACCAGCATCATGAAGTGAGAAAAAAACTCCACGATGCACATGGATTGGCGAGGCCTTTATCCAATAGTGGATTAACAAAATTGCCATACACGTACGGTAATGAAAATAGCAAATAGAGCATTCAACTAAGGTAATCATATTGAGTCTTTCTCTGTGACAAGTACGCTCTGCTGGAAGATTAAAGTGGAAAGGTTAAGACGAGGTTATGCTCTGGTTTTTGAATCTCCGTAGCAGACTGCGAACACCCCCACTGAGCGGCGCTTCACATTTTCCACATTTCACTGATTTATTTTACCAAACCATAAGAGTGATTGTTCCAGCGCAATTGAGGAGCCTAGTAGGCATGTAGGACCGTTGAATGACCACTGCTCTTTCCACGAGCGGCATGGAAGGGCTTTGTTTGTGGTGGAGCGCTAATGTAGAATAAGAGCCAGCATACTCAGGATGCAGAGCCGAGAGAAAGTATGCTACACCATGTGCTGTCCCATAAATAAAAATACATTCCTGTATATACCCTGCAGTTTAAGTTATGCTTAACTAACTGTTGTAGGTAATTTCAGTTTTAATAAGAAAATATGGACTAAGTTGTACATGTGAGCTAGGCTTATGTTTGTAGTAATTATAAAGTAGAGTAAAGAGTTTTTGACAAACCCCATTGTTGAGGGGTCATCGTGTCGATCAACTGCTGACTGCTGTGCGCATTCTGAATCTCCACCATTGGCTCAGGGCCACTAATCGACGTGTGGTATACTGTTGCTTGCTCGTTTGAGCATGTACATCCTGCAGCTTTCAACAGAGAGCGGCGCAGTCAAAGCACAGGTGTAGAATCTACTGACTGAGTGTTTGTGTGTGTGTGCGCGCAGAGCGGGAGGGCTATTAGCACGCTGCAAGTGACCCCAGTTCAATTACCACTCACGACCAACACCAGTGATTATTTTCTAAACTGGTTTTGGGCCTCCTCGAGGCCGACTAAACCTCAAATGGGTACCTTGTGTGGTGTGTAAACACCACCATTAGGGATACTAAGGCGGCCAGACATGGTGTTAGCCAGCCACCCCCTTATCTACCGTGCTGGCTTTTACAAGTGCTCATTAATAGCACTTGATCCTATAGTCTCTTAAGGCTGTACGGGGGATCATTATCTTTGTCTTGTGTTCATTGCAGGGAGGTACCTGCAGATGATGAGCGTGCTGCAGCCAATTGCGTTTGACGTGGTACAGTACATGTCGCAGCTCTTCGACTACTACCTGTACGCCGTGTACACATTCTTTGGACGCGAGCACATGGCACGTACTGCACAGCACACGTTCCCGTTGTACCCCGGAACCCATGCACGTGCTGCACTCCTTGCTTCTCACTCTGACATCTGAATCTCGGTGCAAAATAATGATTGTGCTCATCTCGATTAATATTGGCCCTTTAGCTCGCAGTGTAAGCATTGGCTCGCAGTGTAAACATTGGCTCGCAGTGTAAGCATTTATTTGCATGTGTAAGATTCGCTTTGTTGTATAATGGGTGTACATATATTTATAGAGGCGCTACCATTGACAGCCAAACAGTAATGGTTAATTATTTAAGTGAATCACAATCCTGAATTGTGACAACTTGGAAACTGAGGTTGTCAGTTTGGGTAGGGGGGGGTTGGGATGTTCAGTATTGAAAATTAAACCAAAGGGGTGTACCGCCTGAAATGGCATGTTGTAAGTATGTTAATACAAATTATGCCCATGGAACAGTATAATGAAGTAACTAATGTGACTTTTTTTCTTGTGCATTTTTCAGTACGAAACAACGGGACTGGGGCTGATCAGTAACCGTTTGCGCACAACCCTCAATCGCATTCAGGAGAGCCTTATTGATCAGGTGAGGGACAGTCTGCTCTCTGCATCGCACAGCGTATCACACCACACTGTATAATAATAATTGCATTTGTAGAGCGCTTTTCACCCGAGGGTCACAAAACGTTGCACAGAGCTGTGGAGAAAATGGCACGTCAAGAACAACAGCAGAATGGAAAAGCAGCAACAATAACGTTTTTTGGGTTTTTTGTTTTATATATATAAATCCGATCTGTGGAGAGAATGGCATGTTAACAACATCAGGACAGTTCAACTGAAAATCAAATCGCAATAAATTATAGGACATAAAGTAAGCAGAAAAAAGAATTCTTTAACAAACAAGGAAGGAATAAATACCACATCTTATTAGGCTGCTCCACACAATTTCACATTATCCGTTTTTATTCGAGCTAGAAAAAACTGCTGAGCTATGTATCTCTTTTTAACAGTCATCCAACAGGAAGGGGTAAGCAAGTTACAACGTCTCGGCACCAGCGGCAGTTTGGTCAGGAGAATTAACCTAAGCAGCGTGTCTTTAGACTTTGAGAGTAAAGCAGGCTACCCGGCGAAAACCTACACAGACGCAAGAAGAATATGTCAATGTCACGGAGAAGAGCACCCGAGTCAGGAATTGTACCCAGTACTTTCTTGCTGTAATGCAGCAGTTTTATATCACTACCAACGTTCCTCCCTCGGTAGTGCAGGTAAAATGCCATTCCATGGTAAAACACTATAGTACACAGAAGCATGCAGTGCCTGTCCATGCAACACATACTCATGCCACACCACGTTAGACCACTCGCACCGTACAGATAGTGACGAGCTTAACCCCTGTAATCTTTCAGCGGTGCTCATCATCATTGTTCATTCTAAGCCATTGTTTGAAAACTTCACATCCATATAACAGTGTCTCAGTCCAACAACAAATTCCTACCGAGCAGTACTTCTATAAAACACATCTTCTGGCCACTAAAACCTGCAAGACTGCATGACACACAGAGGAAATCTGTTGGATCCCTACAACATGGTGTAGTTTCGCTTATGCCAAATTAAAACTTTTAAAAAGTCAGAAGATAAAACTGGCTGAACAATCAGAGAGGGAGAGAGTAAGGAGGCCTAAAAAAAAGGCACAAAAAGCGGACGCATGAGACAGAGGTCCCCGAGGAGGGGGGGGGCAAGAGTCGACGCGCGGGACAGTGGCACTCATCCTGCGGGAGGGGCGCTCCGCCACCGCCGCACACCCCTCACCCACGGCTTCCCCAGGAAGCGAGGAAGTGGGATGGGACGAGGCGTCCGCTGGGAGCCCGGTGGGGGTGCAGGGCACGTCTCTCTTAACCCCTTCCTGCCTGGTCAGAGCAGGAAAGGCACAGCCCTAGAAGTGCCTCTGCTGGCTCAAAATAGGTGTTGCCGATTTGCGGTGAAGTCAGCCAAATTATTGCGATTACATGTGGTTACATTTGGCATCGTATGCAAGTAGGTGTTGTGAATGTGAAATCGTCTGCCAACGTTAGTTTCTCTTGGTGAGCAGTTATACTGCAAAAACAGCAGCTGATTTAATTTCGGTGAGAAGTTGGTTTCTGTTAGCCAAAGTTAGATAATTCAGCAATAAGCGAAATCCATCAGTTGAGAGGTTAAGGTGGTCGAGATGTTGAGATGCTGTGCATGAAAAGTGTGCCTACACAGCAGATACATGCATGTATTAGATATGAAATTGTTCAGATAGATTTGCCTCTATACTAAAGGAGAGAGTATTTCTCCTAAGCAAGGATTTCTCTGCATATTTTGGTTTTCTCACACAACACATATATTTGGTAAGTCATTTGTCAAACGTTCCCCAAAATAACTTTCTGGTAAAATATTGATACTCAACGAGACAATCTGATAAATGTTTATATATACTATGGGTACTTTTTGTCAGTATACATATATAAGATTACCACAGGTTTTACCGTATCTGGCGATTATGCGGGTGTTAAGATCCCAAACACCACAATAGACACATTTTACTATGCGTCCAGTTTGCAAAAGCCACACATACTTGTGGCAAAGTTTGCAAACAGGTAGCTTTGATAAACTATGCATTGTCCTTCAACTGACCGACCTTCACCTGGCAGTGGCTTCCTTTTGAGCCTATTTGCCGGTGTCAGCCGCTGCCAAAAGGCAGTCAGCTCAGGACAATGCGGCCTCAATGCTTTATAGCTTAGATGAAGCTGTTAACGCTATGGGTACTTTTTGCCAGTATACATATATAAGATTACAACAGGTTTTACCGTATCTGGCGATTATGCAGGTGTTAAGATCTTAACACCTGTTAAGATCTTAACACCAGCTCCAAACCAACATCATATCTGGTTGTCGAGACAGACTGCTTCATTAACTATTCTTTTATCAATCCATAATATTAAGCAACATTATTGATTTCAGAAGGGTCCTAACAGACATATGTATTCCCTACAGACCATGAACATTTGCATGTCCAATTTATAAGTCTTTGAATAATTTTTTTGCTCTTTTTTTACAATTTACAATTACAATACTAGTACTTCATTTAAAAAATGTCGGGACTCAGGGGGTTAAATCTAACGGTGACCAATGCAGGAACTATGCCACTGATTGTAGAACAATGGCTGTCATAAAACAGCCCTCCTAGCAAATATCTATTATGGTAATTTACGTGCTCTTTTTCCTTAGGGATGTATACAGTAGGCTACTTAGTACTTAATAAGAATTTTTTGTTGATGTTGATGGCTCGGGTAATTTGTCCCGTTTGTGATTATTGTAAATAAAGTCAGGTCAATGATGACACCAGTTGTGCTGTGGTGGTGTGGCTGTACAAGTTGCAAGTGACATCTTTGCTTTGAAGGAGAGTAAAGGTTGAGAGCGTGTGCGCAAGGAGATATGGGTGCTCGAAAGTAAAAGTTTTAGGCAATTGTTCGTTTTCATGGTTGGCTCATGTGGCAATCAAGAGCCTGTCATATAAATTGGATCCTAAAAGTGTCATACAGCAATTCCTCTATATAAGAGTGGTAACACTCGCCCCTAACAGTAAGAGCTCCTAGGGTCAATTCCTGGCTCGAGTGCCTTTCTGTGTGCAGTTTACATTTTCTCTCCATCTTCACATGGTTTTTCCCTGGGTACTCCAGTTTAATCCCGTTGCTAAAAGAAACACTATTTCGTCGATAACATTTTAATATATAGAGGACTCGGTGTCTGGCAAATGTTGGCACTTGCCTACCATGTGGCTTCCTTCCCCCTCTCCCGATTTCTGTAGTTCCTCACACCTTTAAGTCATTCTCTCTTCAAGAGTGAACAAAACTATGCAAGTAATTAATTGTACATTATTTTCTTATGTTATGACCACAAGGTAGGCTTCAGAAACCATGACATGCTAATGGTTCTAATGATGCCTGATGATGTCTCCAAAGTGGGAGGCAAACGTTGCTAAGGAGAGAGAAGGAACTTTCAACACAGCTGTCCCAAATAAGCAGCTTTTGTGAGCTATTCTCATACATCGAGCCGTGAAAACCTACATCAATACAGAGGGTTAGTTTCTAACAGATGTGAAACAATGGTACTTCTGATGAGACTTCTTCCTACACAGGTGAACCTTGTGTCCATCTCAATAAAAATGTCCTGTTTGCATTATTACTGCATTATATTATCCATGAAAAGTGTGTTAATAAATTGCACTCTTCATTTATTTTAAGGGTGGTACATAACTTGAGAATGAAATGACATTAGAAATTTACCTGACAGATTGTGCATATGGCCTCCCATCATCATAGATCGTTTCCACTTTCCAGATTTTTTTGCGTGCGAACTTGTGTACATGGTTTTTACTATTAATCCTTGATTTTGGGGAGGCGGCCCTCGGCTTAAAATAAAAAAAGTAATAAAACAAGGAAGATAATAAATATCGTCCAGAACTATATATCTCATGTACAACCTCTGTTTCTACATTTATCTACAAACATGTCTTCAGTTCTAAAGGTTTATTTCAACTGCTTTAACATACAACAGTAACCTAAAAAAAAAGTTAAAGCATAAAACAGAACTGCCTCAGGTGATTATCAACTTTGATGAGACATGGCCGTAGCACTATACATTACTAGTTTCTAGAAATGTCTGAGGAATGTGCTATTTTTTCAAAAACTATATCTTAATGTAGATTTGTGTTCCAAATGCTTCTTCCTGCCAAAAAGCAGTCGCTTATATTGAAATGAGGATGTGTGTTTATAAAGTACATTGAAGCTCAGAGGCGAACTGTGATGTTGTGGTTCAGCTTAGGACAGCATCTCCCCACATTTATTTTCCTCCATTATTCACGTTGAACTTTTCAGCCCAAAGCTGCCATAGCGCAGAGCTTGTCTTGGCACTGTAAATAAACACCCTACTGAAGCGCGGCAGCAGCTAATGCGCACACTCACGTACGCACGCGACATCACCGTGGCAATTCTCCTGGGAGCACGGCTGCAGCTTCTCAGCCCTTGCTATCTCAGTTGGTCATTTCGACTTGGAATGGCGCTGTCTTTTCAGGGCGTGCAAAAGGTGGAGTGAGGATACAGCGTTGTGCTTAGGGACCAGAATTCTGTGATTCAGAGGGGATAGGCTTTCACATTGGGGTCAACAACACACCTATTTTTACTTGATTTTCCATTTTTTAGTCATTCTGAAATGTTGGCTCGAAAAACGCATTTCATTTGGGAGCTTTTCACCTAGCATTACGAAATATGAATGAAGACAATACATCGAGTCAGAGTGGAGTGAAAATTATTGTTTAATATAGGGCAGTGTTTGTATCTTTTGGCAGGCCTGAACAAATGCTGAAAATTCTACATTCCCAAGTTAGGAGCTATAATCGTGATGATCATAATACCACAGCTTGTTTCTTTAATAATTTACAACCCTTCCGTCTGTTCTACTGCCAGATGAAGACCTGTACACACCATGTTGGTCAAGGGTTTTGATTAGCTCCGCATTCTACATAGCAAAGGAGGGCACCCAACACTAGTTCAGATATAGCTTAACACTGGCAATTGGGAATCACACGGTGTTCCTCACTTTATAATGCCGTTTGCTTATTACTGCATCAGGTTCCACCCTATACATACCCTCAATAATACTGATGATAGTTTTTTTTAAGGAAAGACCTGCTTGGGATGTATTGACAATTCGGTTTTTACGTTTTTTTTTGTACTTTTACTGCAAACCCAGAATGGAGATGAAAATTTAAAAATCCATACAGATTAGCGACCAACATGATGTGTTCTTATAGGCAACCGCATAGCCCTCCAGGTAGGTTTTCACAGTTTGAACTAAGTGTAAGAACAGGCGAGATATACTGTGGCATTATTTTCATTCTGTTGCCACAGCTGTCAACACCCTTGTAGAGAAGATTGCAGGAAGATCAACTGTAATGTGATCGTGACACCTTGCCATCACTCACCTTGCTTAAATACTGGCCAACCCTTGCATTGAACTTCATCAATAACATATGATGAAGTTCAATGCAATTGATTCACAACCGGTGCATATATCCTTGTTTCTTTACATATCAGTACTGTAGTTAACCAATATCTGATGAATATTTTTGAGGAGCGATTGACGTAGCTATCCTGAAAGAGCAGCTTTTGGAAGCAATCATGCATCGAGCTCTGGAAACTTACATCATTACATACATTTCTGTAGCTTAGTTTTGCAAGTTGTCACATGATCGCTGGAGGTAATCTGCCTGATTCGATTTATCCTGTAGAGAATTTATTATTTACCTTGACAACATTTATATGTCTGTAATATTTTCGATTTCTTTTCTGATTTCTATTCACATAATTGCTGTACTACTTTCCCTTTTTTGCGTTTGCTATTTTGTTAACCCAGGTCGCTTGCAAATTAGACCTTCCTAGTCTCTTGAGTCCTCACCTGGTTAAACAAAATAAACTTTACATTGCATAGAGTGCATAAGAGTATGTAGATCGGGAGGTAGGATGGCATCGAACAGTAGGGTGTGATTTTACGCCATTTGTAGCTTATTTCTGACACAGGTTATGCCCGAGCAAGGCCTTGGCCCATTTATAATAGGCTATGGAAACATTGGAAGCACGCTGAGAAAATAATACCCACTGGTCTCGGTTCAAATATGTAACTGGTCTTTAAGACGTAATTTTTTTTTTAAAGAATATTGGGAAACACATTTTTGAGATTTGCATTATGAGCTTTTGCATTAGTGCTAACAAACATTCAGCTGTGTGGGAACTTCAGTGACGTTTAATGTAGCACTGATTGCCATGGGTCAATATCGACCTCAAGTCACTTACTTTAGAGTGCAGTGCACTCAACACTGTGCTACTGCAGAATAATTTTTAAAAATATATTTATACCTTTGCACATAAGCTAGTTCTTAATCGTCCATGTTTATAAGAAGGGTATATAAGTTGAGTTCCAAAAACACATCTATGCTGAACATAATGCAGCGAGCCTGTTAACAGTGGCTAATGAAAGCAACACAGACATCAATATGCTTGACTTTCATTAGCGTGAATACATTTTTTATTTGTGTAACTTAGTTTTGTATCACGCATCTTGCCCCAGCCTCAATTAGACGGTAAGATTATTTATACTCTAATTGCATGAACCCCGTGCTAGCACCATGGCTGTTTTGGCAAACAGCCCTGCAATGTGACCTCGACAGAACACCTTTCAGTATCGAGTTTAGTACACTCTCCTTCACCTGACGAAATGCACTTGCACTTGTGTGTAAGAGAGAACGCGATGCTATTTGGTTAGTTGGAGCTGGGAATAATCACATCACTTACAAATTCCATTCTATTTGTGGCAAATGGATAGGCCCTCATGAACAGATGCACCTGAAGACAATTTAACTGTGTGAGCACATTCTCTGGCCAGTCTAGAGCATAAAAGGAGAGTGTGGCTAGTTCCATAGGCCAGAACAACTGTAGGTTAGATTACCACAGCCACAGCCACATCTAGACATCACCGGTGTTCATGGCCAAAATGTGGAATCTGTGAATGTCTACCGATAAGGCTAACCGTGCACTCCACTTGTGTGGCTGGACTGTTATTGAATGAATTGACCTGCTGAATGGATTTATATGCAACATACATACACATTAATTAGAACCCTTTCAGTTGAGTGATTCCTTGATAAATGAGCAGCATTTTGGTAAATTAGCTATTGTGTTTTTTTTTATATCAATGGCTATTAACAATAGTCTGTTTCTTTTTCACCAATGTTGACTGAATTTTTTCTATAAATGATTACCATTTTTAATTACACAAATATATTTAGTGGCTATTGTATTCATTACATATTTCAATATTTTGCATCAGTATATTATTAAGCGTTAGATATATTTTTTTAACCTAATACATCTGTGTATGGGTTTAAATATGTGGTAACACTACTAAACATATATTTGTATAGGACATTTAATTTTAGATGGAAGAATATCATGCCTCACATAACATTAAATATTTTATATAAAGAGATCGTGTAATGGAATGATAGCGAAGTCAAGCCAGGCGAACTCGGTGTCGGGCCTGACAAACCATGTGGAAATTTGATTGACGCTTATGGCTGATGCCTATCTGTGTATTTAAATTGCGATTGTGGTTAATATACCATCCTGTTAGAATCTCTCATCTCATCTCATTATCTGAAACCGCTTAATCCTATATCGGGTCACGGTGAGCCGGAGCCTATCCCGGAAACACAGGGCGTAAGGCAGGAATACACCCGACGATGGGACGCCAGTCCATTGCCGCCTGTTAGAATCGACACCAATAAAAAAAAACGACCTGTGTGGACTAATATCACTCTTGAAACATTTCACCTAGGCAACCACCATACGGTTCAAGGCACTGTAGGCCCTCAATTCTCGCCAGAACAGTACACCAAATTTTGGAGGAAATTGGGCCAATTCCACACACCAGACATTGGCCATAATTTTGATTGCGATATCTAGCATTTCCATTGGAATGTATGGGGAATCTCCTGGACAATTCTCAGGCTCTAAAGGACTAATGCCATTCATATAAAGCGTGATTGCTTTGCCTCAGTGCAAATGAATAACATGCCTTTGTGTGGTTTTATCCCTGGAAGAAGTCTCCAAATAAAGTCGATGTTTTAAAATAGACATTGCCCATAGAGGACTCGTGGTATATGAATGTGATTTCTTCAAGCATATCTCAGCACTACAGCTTATATTTTGTTATTGCTGTGTTTTGTTAAGCTGTGTGTTGTTTATTTTGTATTGTCAACCATTTGTCCTTGTTTTTAAGATTATCGTTGTTCTTGATACTACCTGGATGTTGAATTTTCCACTTTGACTTCTCATGATATCCTTGAAATTTGTGTCCAGATAATAATCGTTATTAATCGCCTGAGATTGCTTCCTGTGTTGAGAGGATAATCTATGTTGTTTGTTGACTGCAAATCCGCACCCTCTAGGGGTCTTTGTCCTGAGTGCTTTTTATGGCCTTTATTTCCAACTTGGCATTTTGCAAATGTCACGATTATATTTTCCAAACCTTGTTTTTTGTTTTATCCCAGGTTCCATGACTAATGGATAGTCCATATTCCGTGAAGAAATACGCTAAGCATATTTGGCGTCATAACTGTAGGGTTCAGTTTCCTTTTCATGAAGTCTCAGAGTTAAATGCTTATATAGTACAAACACGCGTTATACTTTTGAAGGTATATTTTTTTCTCAGGTTTTATTATTTGCTAGTATTCCAAATTATTCTAAGTGTTTCAACATGCCCATCCAATCTCAGCCCAGTATGCTTGTCCTTGTGTTGTATTTTTGTTTTATTTGTGTTGTTTCTTCCTTCCTTTTGTTGTTCTAACAAAAATGTTCTTATGATTTGATGTCCATTGATTTATAGTCATTATTTTACTTATTTGATCTATTCTGGTATTGTTGACATGCTGTTCTCTTCATACCTCTTTGCAGCCCTTTGTGACCCTCAGTTGAAAGGCGCTTTAGAAATGCAAATATTATTATTTCAGTTTCCATGCAGTACAATGGTACAGCCAGATACATATATACACACACACAGAATCTATATGTATCTTAGTGTTAAAGAGTGTTGCATTACACATATTTGAATGCTAATATATACTAGAAAGAACTTGTATATCTAAGTTCCTGAATTGTCAAGCTACTTCAAAAGAATACATAGTTGCAAATTTGAAATTTTATGTACATTTGTATATGAGGTCAGTATATTAACATGCATGTATTATGAATGGCAATGGTAATGATTTCCACTGTGTAGCAGATAGCTCACATTGCCATCGCAGCTCCTTTACGTTTACAAAGCTTCAGTTTTGCTGCCGCGTAAGCGCAGCCTGTCTTGGACACGTAAAGATGGTGGGAACAGTAGCGCCTGATTCGCTGCTGTTTAATCCAGAGGGGTGTCTTGAGGCGCCGGTGAGTCATGTCACATTTCCTTCCAACATTCTGAGCCAAATAAAACGCAAATTATTGCATCAGGACTGAGAAAATAACAGCCGTACTCTCGAAAGTTCTGAAAGGAGACAACCTTGCAAGGAGGAACATGTTAAATATATAGATTATGGCAGATAAAGTAATTTTACCATGATTGTCATTAGCTGGTTAGTCCCGTGCAAAAAATAAAAATATTTTCCAGCAATTAAGTAGTCTTTCAGAGGAAGAAGAGGACGTTCCAGATGCATCACAGAAAGCAGTAGCATTTCATTCAGAGTTTAAAAAACGGAAAGCTTGTCAACTAGATGTTGGAACTCAACAGTGGATCTTATTATAACATATGCACGCAGGAATTAGAAACCTCTATCGTGAATTGAAGCATCAGTCATCTATTCCAGAGGGGTAATTACTCTTACTTGAAATAATTGTAGACGTCTTAAAGTATATATATATATATATAATTTGTTCATAGGAAGCAGAATAAAGAGATCACACAAGTAGGCACATGACGAGTAAAGGTTACTCCAGTACTGGCCGTGTACATACTGTCAATCAGATTCTTTAAGAGTTTAATACATTCTTTCACCATTGTGATTATGGAATTTGATTCAGTAGTGTCTGACAAACCAAATAAATAAATGCTTTGGAATATAATTTATCTGCCAATATTGGAAACTGAAAAAGTGGATAACTTATGTTCGAGTTTAGACCTATAAATTTCAATTGTTATTGTGTTGCAAACACAGAGTAACTGCATCATTTTTCCACTAATCGATTTAATTCAAGACATAAACCCTGTTAAACTTAAGTGTGCCTGCTTGGATGTTGAAATGAAAAATGCAGTGGAGTATAATATTTGGAATGGGCAAGATCAAATTTGTGTGCCTGAGTTCAGCATATTAAAGCCAGATTCTTCATAAACCCATTGACACCGTTATTGTGTCAGTATTGAAACTGTTTACAATTACAGTCTACCGCTGTCTTAAGCACTTGTCCCAGTCATCCATAAGACTAAATGAAACGTGTTTTGCACATGTATATGTGTTCGCATGCTATGCATGTGCATTTATTAGTGTACATGTGTGGGGAGCATTAGTGCAGTGGTTAGCGTGCTGAACCATATAACCAAAGTTCAATTCCCACTCATGGCCAAAACCAGTGACAATTTTCTGAACTGGTCCACAACCTCCCCTTGGTCGATTCAACCTCATATGAGAACTGTACCTGGTATGGTACTTAAACATCACTACATTGGAGAGTAGGTGGGCACGCATAGTGCTAACCACCCACTACTTTTTGTGCCGTGCTGACATGAGTGCTCGCTGACAGCACTTGACCCGACAGTCTGCTCTGCCTATAAGGGGGACATTTATATATTTTGGTGCGTGCATGTGTCTACCTATGTGTGTGCACACAGGAGGCTCAGCCAGACCCCGTGGTGGGCGTGCTGGAGGAGCGCCGGGAGAAGGTGCCCTGCCCTCACCTCAGTCGGCTGGTGGACCTGACACGCACGGGCACATTGTACGGCCTCGCCGAGAGGATCGTTGCCACCGAGTCCCTGTGAGCACCGGTTGTCCTGCTAGTCTGCCCCAGCCCTTAACTCTGACCATTCACTCTCTGACCCCCTGACCCTTAGCCCTCACACTTTGATCAGAACCATAACACTTAACAGTCACCATTATACAGAGAAGTAATCTTAAAACCTAAGCATTGTTCATACCTCCATTCCGCTACTATTTTCCCAACCTTAGCCAAAGGGCACTAATAGTGCAATATAAAATCCAGCTTGCGGGTGACATCAGTTAATAGAATTGTTGCTGGAAGTCAACAGTTATCTTGTGAAGAGATTGGCATCTGTCATGATAATGTGGAATATCTGCGACTGGCCTAGGTTTGCAAAGTATTGTGAGCATCGCTTCATTGCTCTCTTCTTTAGCATAGAGGTACGGTGACACCTATTTATACCTGAGCCAGGTACCAGTCAGGTCGCAATGGATTGCCCTGAACTTGTTTTTGCCCATACCGATTGTGGGTGCCATGGACACTGAGTTGTGAATGAGAGAATGTGTGACAGTACTGCCTCTCTCTCCCACTAGGGTGTTCCTCGCAGAGCAGTTTGAGTTTCTTCAGAATCAACTTGATGCTATGATCCCTCAAGCAAAGAAGCCCTTCCTACAGCAGTTCTACTCCCAGGTACATTTTGAAATGTTATATCACAAATGTCGCATTTTCCAAAAACGTTTATCACAAGCTGATCACATCACAAGCTTTGCATCATCATCGTGATTCTCATCATCGTTTTCATCACCGTGCGTCTGAGTGACACCGTGAAGAGGAGGAGGGTCTCACGGTGACGCGACGTGTGCCCCTTGCAGACGGTGAGCACGGTCGGTGAGCTACGCAAGCCCGTCTACTGGATGGTGGCAGCCAAAGCTATCGACTATGAACACGCGCTGCTGCTCATGGCCGGCGTCAAATGGGACGTGCGTGAGATCATGTCGCAGCACAGCCCCTACGTGGACTCTTTACTCAAGGCAAGGCCGAAACGAGGATGCCACACGCAACCTTATTGAACAGGGGACAAGTTTCTGGTTTAAATATTCACGTTTAGGGCTACACGGTGGCCTAATGGGTAGCGCTGTCGCCTCACAGCAAGAGGGTCCCGGGTTCGAATGTCGGCTCTGGTGCCTTTCTATATGGAGTTTGCATGTTCTCCCCGTGTCAGCGTGGGTTTTCGCCGGGGACTTCGGTTTCCTCCCACAGTCCCAAAAACATGCTGCTGCATAGATTAATTGGCCTGCAGACTAAATTGCCCTCAGTGCCCGGTGATGGACTGGCGCCCCATCGTGGTTATATCCCTGCCTTGCGCCCTGTGTCTGCCAGGATAGGCTCCGGCTCACCATGACCCTGTACAGGACTAAGCGGTTTCTGACAATAAGATGAAATATTCAGGTTGACCCGGGATGGCTGGTTGCCCCCCTCAATGGTGGTGGTATTGCAGCAAAATTTTATGTTCAGATGGCCTTCCTTTAAACGGCAGTCTTCAGATAGTGATTTGTCTGGAATGTCCCCTCAGACCTCTTCACCAAGGGACACCCTAGCAGGAGTGCTTGGCTCCAGGTGACGTAACTCTAGGGGTCATTGGAACACTGAAACCCCTCAATGATAATTGCATTTTGCAAACGTCTTGACAAGAGTGGGAAGTCATTTGAAAGAACCTATTAAGACCTGCTCTTTCGGCATAGCCGTAGCTGCAGATATCTTTTTGTATGTTCTTTAGAGAGCTTCTCATATATCAAACCCTGAAAACCTACGTCATTGTAAAACCTACTAAAGCTAATACAGTGCATGAGTGGGGAGTTTGGTCAGCACCACACCTCTATACCTTGCTCTAGTCAACGCTTTTAGTTGCATACCACGTATTTTTTTAAATGACGATGGACCTTGGGAAGATAAGTTCAGCTTGCCATAGGAATCCAGTGTTCTAACTACCTAAAGACAAATATCCCCCATATAGCCTTGCCAGATTAGTAAGCACATTTGCTACCAGCACGCCACATAAGCCAGTGAGTGGCCAGCACCAGGCCCTGCCACCTTTGTCTCGCTAGTGGTGACATTTACCCACCACACCCTGCCACCTAATTTCAGGTTGAGTCGACCTAGGGGAGACCGAGCATAGGTTCGGGTAATCACGACTGACGTATTAGTTTAGTGTATCAGCCACCCATCCATGGCCGAGTCATGCTAAGGGAAGCTTACACCAAGTACAGACACCATTTGTCACTGTTACGTGCAGCCAAAAAAGTATTGTGGCACGTGTGGGGCGGTAGCTGATGGCAGCGCCCATGTGCGTGTGATGAGACACGGTAGCTCAGTGGTTAACGCACGGCGCTACAAACCGGACGACCCGAATTCGAATGCTGCTTACGGCCAACACCAATGACGATTTTCTGAACTGGTCCGAGGCCTCCCCCAGGTCAACTCAGCCTCAAATGAGTACCTGGTGCAGTGTGTAAACATTGCTACTAGGGTGACAGGCGGCCGGGAGTCGTGCTGGCCACCCATTCCGTCGTGTGTGTGTCGGCTTTCATAGGTACTTACTAACCGCACTTGACTCTGCAGTCTATTTTTGCTATATGGGGGATCCTTGTTTGTGCTGCAGGAGTTCGAGGCATTCAGTAGGCGATTGGCGGAGATATCCAAGAGAGTTCGCATCCCCGTGCCTGTCTCAAACGTCCTGTGGGAGCATTGCATCCGTCTGGCCAACCGCACCCTGGTGGAAGGGTAAGCGATTCCGTCCACATGCACACATGTGCACTTGTAGGTGGGGGATACGCGTGCTCTGTGCTTGATTTATGTCATGATTCATATGGCTTTATTATCAACAAAGCAGTATCATTTCCCCAAGGAAAGAGTCCGAATTTATGCATGAGAAGACCTGATGTCAGAATGTAAATTGGACACTTGATCTGTTGACGTTTTATTTTGTTAGCATTCCATTTATTAATTACTAATTAATTAACTTGTTATTAATTCACAAAGTGGCTTAAATATCACGTTAGAGTTTAGTTTTTGTTTCAAGTAGTCAATTGGCTTTTTGTTGTGAAGCCTGGAAAACTATTTTGCTTTTTTGTAGAAACCATGAAACTCCTAAACCAACCACTTAGAAACTTAACACAAGGCTTTTCATTGCCATTTCAATTATCCATTTCGTTTTTGAGCAAGTGGGGCAATGATATATTTAAAAATAAAGCATTTTCTTTTAAGAGGTTGCTGTGTTCTATACCAGCATGATGAGCGCTAGGAATGCGAGCTTGCACGCAGGTTACGCATCTTTACGTGTTTACGTGCACACACTGTTCTTTGTGCAGTCACATCCTGCAACACAATGGCAGCTCCCCCTTAAATCACTGGTGTTGAAGCTTGTGCTGCATCTGCTCAGCAAGCAGGGTTTAAGCTTTTGCTATAGTACCACAAATAAGGGTGTCACACTGCTTCATGCTTGAGCGCATGTGGTTAATTTATGGACGTTTGAAATGACTTTTTTCTTCACGAACATTAACATTTCCCGCAGCGATAGACATAAGATTTGTGGCGACACTCTGGAATGCTAGATCATATCAACGGAATTTATACACACTGTTTATACAGGCGTCTATTTCTTTTAATTTATGGGCTTAATTAAATAAAAAGATTAAAGTGCTGGAGAATAAAAACAAATACACAAAATGAAAACATAACCTAATGTCCAGATGTACCAATATTACAACTGTGGTTATTTGACATAAGGGTACTGTCCAGACCTCAGTGGAGTTAGCCAATTGTTGAATAATCGCCTGAAACTTGCTTGATCGAAACGATTTTATCTGGTGGAACGAAACCTTCTGTTCTGTTAGATAAAAATCATGAAGTCTAGCCAATCCACAGCTGCTCCTGGGTCACTGGGTGTAGAAATGTGAAGCACTTAAGTGGTGCCTCAAGTGGAACTGGGTTATGTTTGGGTCATATGGTTGTGTAAACCGTTTCTCTTTAAACCAACTATGGTGGTTGTTAATAATGGATATTAATCTAGATTGCAAGCAAAAGCAAAAAAGTGGTACCGAAAATGTATCCCCTTGCCGTTATGGGATTGTAAATTTAACCTGTTCCATTATTGTTGCTGATATGCTGTTTTTATGTCGATGTTGTGGCTGACATGCTGTTCCCTCCACAGCTCTGTGCAGTGCTTTCGTGACCCTCGGGTGAAAAGCACTCTGGAAGTTCAATTATTATTATTTGGATTTCCTTGCAATTCAAAATCTGAGCAACATTTAAACAGTCAAATTGAGGGGGATTTATCCTTAACTACATGAGAATATTTTCAAGTGACTTGTTTGTTAAATGTAAAATTATTTTCAATCAATTATTTTATTTAAGCTTTTTTGGGTAGTACAACATGACATAAATAATTCGAAGGCTTTCGTGACCAATATTATCAATGAAATCCATTTTTGGGGTCAGGTCACGTAAAAAATAATAGATTATAAAATAGTGTCGTTTAATGCTCCACCACCCGACACGGCCAATCAGCAAGGGGTTATCACGTGAGTCAATTGAAATTGAGAAAAATAACAATTTTAATCGCTCCGATAGCTACAAATTAAGTGCGGCTTGGAAACGCATTATCAATTAACAAACTAACCATCGCACACACATCATTGCCCAACATAATCCCTCGCACAACACCTCATGACCAGGGTTATCAGACATCGCTCGCACCCTTTGTCTGAATAACTCAATTGACCCGAAACACCTGCTTGTACAATTAATAAACCAGATTGCCCATTGTGTCCCGGGGCGCCTGATCACGTGGGTGGTGACATCACAACCCCTATATAAACCGACCCGCAAGCGGTACGCGGGTCATTTCATTTGCTCGTCCAGTTGCTGGCGCGGGTGCCTGATGATGCTGAACGTAGTTGTCAGCGAAACGTCAATGTACAATACATTTTTTGTAAAATATTGTGGGGTCGCTTTTCAACACAGCGGTGTGCTGAGATAGTCAAGGAATTGGCGCGTCTTCTGTTCAATGTGACAACCCCTTGCTGATTGGCCGTGTCGGGTGGTGGAGCGTTAAACGACACTATTTTATAATCTATAATTTTTTACGTGACCTGACCCAAAAAAAATGGATTTCAATGACATAAATAAGACCATCCATAGAATATAACAATGAAAGGTGGCTGATGGATGGATGTGCACGTGATTTGCAAATGGTGTCCATTCATGTTGACTGTAGCACACATTGATACTTGCTCTCCAAAGCTATCCTTTTGGAATAGCCATGTCAAGCGCTCTCCCTCTCTTCTTCACGATGTTTTGCTCCCCACTTTGGAGACATCCTCAGGCGAAACAACATGAAGGAGAGAGGGGGAGCACGTGACATGGCTATCTTAAAAGAACAACTTTGGAAAGCAATCATGCATCGAGCCATGAAAACTTAAGAGTGCATGTAATACACATTTTTGGTCTGCACTTCAGCGTGCGAAATTACAAGAAACTGCAGTTATAAATAAATTAACAGAGACTAAATCCTGTTTCATTGCTGAAATCATATTTACATTTTAGTCTTGTTACCAATTGATCTTTCAGACCAGACAAATCATAATCTCCTTAGTGGTCTATAGCCTATTAAAGCATTACCAATGGATGGCCTTGCATCATGGACAAGAGCCTTCACAATCACCTTGGCATCCTGCGTGACATTTGGCAAGAACCAGCAAACTATATCCAAAAGGATTGCTGGCTGTCTTGGTGCCATTGGGGTGAGAACTCCAACACGGGTAAACCGAACTTGGAGCTGAGTTTGCGTGCGTTTGTGAGTGCAGCTTCGCGAGCGCCAAAAAATGCAGCACGGAGGGACGAGCGCTCATGCAGCTCGACTTCCAGCAGTTCTTGCTCAAGCTGGAGCGGCTCACGGACCTGCGGCCCATCCCAGACAAGGACTACGTGGAGACATACATAAAGGCCTACTACCTGACCGAGGGGGACATGGAGCGCTGGATCAAGGAGCACCGGGTGCGGACACCAGGAGTACACGCTCATGTGTCCCACCAACCTCATCACCTCCACACTGCACCGCAGACCTCTACGCTCACTCGCGCATCAACTGCGATGCCGCTGATTCGTTTGACAACCCTTCGGCACCTTCACAGCGGTCACAGTGTTGTCTGCTTAGTCAGTTGAGTGTCGGGCAGTTGCATTCTCTAAGGCAATGATGTATAGTCCACATTTGTGTAGTAGAGCCCAGTCTGTCCATAGAACAACCAATTGACTTTATCAGTCTTCCCTTTTAGAAAATGTGTTGAACATTTAATACAAGTCCTGTCTAAGTTATAACGATTATTGAACATGATGGTGCACGTGCCCATACAGTTTACCAGATCGCTCACAAGTGTGACCTTAGGAAACACATTGCGTAGCTTGATTGTTCCCCACGTGTTATTTATCTGCATGCATTCTCCTACACTGCCTCCCTGTCCTGTGGGCAGGAATACTCGTCCCGGCAGCTGAACAGCCTGGTGAACGTGTGTGTGGGGACGCACATCAACAAGCGCGCCAAACAACGCCTGCTCACCGCCATCGACGAGTCCGACCGCCCCAAGCGCTAACGCCGCCGCATCTCCTCCCACACCGCCCAGCGCCGGTGCGAGCGTCCACGTTGGAGCCGTGCAGCAGCACGCTTGCCGCGACTTGCTGTAATGCAGCGCAACGTGCTCCACGCTGGCGTCTCCGTGTGAGCACGTGGCGGGCGAGTTGATGGTGTCTGCGCAAGATCAACGGTATACCTAGTGTGGGTTATTGAGTCGTGGGGTATCATAACCCATCGATGTGTGTGTGATGGTGCATATGCTGTTGGTGTGACTAGTGGTGCCTGTGCTGTGGATGTGTGTGTGGGTACTTACGCTGTGGATATGGGTGTATATTGATGCATATCCTGTGGGTGTGTGACTAGTAGTGGGTGTACATTAGTGTACTTACACTGAACGTGTGCTTGGTGGTATGCAAGCTGTAGGTGAGCGATCGTGCACTTAATGTGGGTGTGTGGTGATGGTGGTGGTGTAGGTAGTTTGTGTTGTGTGTCGAGGCAGCAAATGCTGTGGATGTGTTAGATAGCTGCACTTGCTACGAAACTGGTTTCTGCTTGATATCACATCTAGCAAAAGACTGTCAGATTATATAATGACCTAAAAATTGTCTGAATACATCTGTGTCCTAGTATTGTTGTATGTTATTTCATGCAGCATGGCTAATACTGTTGGATGTTTAATAAGTTGTAGAAATGCTATTTAGTCAGGTGGAATAAGAAAGCAAATCCCTTTTTTTGGTTCTTCCTGCGTTACACTACGGTGAGTGTGATTCTAGTTTATTTATGGGTTTAGCCAAGTCATGACCTGAACAAATTTGTGTTGTAAAAATCCTCCACAATCCGACGCAGCTAAATAAATACAATTGTCACATGTACAAGTATTTAACATGCCAATTGTTATTATTTTAGATCACCGGATGTTAAAGAACAATTCTTACAACTACATATAACAGGGAGACACATTTACCAGCAATATTTGCTGAAACTTGTTCTTGGAGCTTGCTGGTAAGCTGAAACAATAACAATTGGCACGTTGTTAAACGTTTATACATATGTGTCGATTTTATTTGTTTGGCTTCATCAGGTGGTGGAGTGTTTTTTCACATAAATTTAGCCAGGTTATTTCTTGGCCTAACCCAAAAAATCTATTGTAAATCCTGACATTGGCTGCGAAAACGTATGTGCTACCTGGACCTGTTTTTTTCTCACCTTTTTTTGTCTTCATTTGTCTGCATGTTTTATAATGGAATGAAACAGAAAAGCGTCAGACTGATTATGAAGACGTTTTGTTTCATGTGGCCCAAATGTACGATCTCCTGGAAGAAATGTCCCCATGCTCGATATGTGGAGCGATTATACTGGGGTCTTTTTTTCATGAGGGCTAGTACTGTGTGCAACTTTACCCAGTGCATCGCAAAATTGCTTACTGTTTGACGTAATTCACGGTGATCATCATTTAAAGTAATATATAGGCGTAAGACGTTTGATGGGGAACGGGGTTCAGGTGCAGTAGTATATGCTTGTAATCCAATGACTTCTGAGCAAGGTTGGTGGGATCATGCCGGTATGGTGTGCATAGCCATAAGGCACGTGTGAAGGCACCAGATCGTTCCTCACTGACCTGCGCCAAGTTTGGATGTTCTTCTCTCATAAGTGGGTTTTGTTTGGCCTCTACATTTTCCTTCTACACACAAAAATATGCAATAATACATTGACCAAACATCCTACACAAGTCCCTCTTCATTTTTTATTCTTGAAGCAAGTAATGCTTTCCTGGTCATATTATTACTTTGAATATATAATATATTTGTTCAAGTGAAGTTACCGATCAGTGTATTGGTTCACATCCATTGACTGCATGCAGGAGGAAGAAAAAAAACACATCTGGAGCAAAGTGGAGCTGCTTTTATGGCTATTGGCAAAACATAAATGGATGCTATTATATTCTTGAATAATTGTTAGACGTATAAAATGAACTTTGTAACTCAATAAGATGAGACCACACCTTCAAGTATGTTGTAGCACAGTGAACAGTTGGTGAGTACGTGCAAAGCTGAGCATTGGGTAGGTCATATCTAACAGCACAGCATGTCCCTCAAAGTTATTTTAGTGAAATGCATTTGCTCGAGGCCATTACAACTACTTGGGATCTCAGTTACATGCATCTTATGTGGGGGCTGATCTCAGCTGGCAGCTGCATGTGCCTTACCTACACTGATATCTGATGTACAAATAGGCACTGGTGCCCTGCTTGGCTGCATCGACTGTGCTTGTAAATGTTATCCATTTAGATATCGATGACCCATGTGACTCTCGGACTGCATCAACTCAACATAAAGTCGATAAAATTCATTTTTGGGTCAGGTCACGTAGAAAATTATAAAATAGTGTCATTTAACACTCCACCACCCGACACGGCCAATCAGTAAGGGGTTGTCACGTGAACAGAAAACGCGCCAATTCCTTTGCACTCTCAGCACCCCGGTGTGTTGAAAAGCAATCCCACAATATTTTACAAAAAAAGATACATACGACGTTTCGCTGATAATTACATTCAGCATCATCAGGCACCCGCGCCAAACCTGGGCGGACAGATCTGCAGCATGCTAAATTAAATTATCAGCGAAACATCGTATGTATCTTCTTTGTAAAATATTGTGGGGTCGCTTTTCAACACACCGGTGTGCTGAGATAAAGGAATTGGCGCGTTTTCTGTTCACATGATAACCCCTTACTGATTGGCCGTGCAGGGTGGTGGAGGTTTAAACGACACTATTTTATGACTTTCTATGTGACCTGACCTAAAAATAAATTCATCGATAATATTGGTCACGAAAGCCTTCGAATTAAAGTCAACAAAAAGTGATGTGGAGATGGTGCGATGTGCATTGATTGCAAGCAAGGAGAACTAGCATGCATAATGCGACCATGACCCACCTATCTGCATGATTGTAGGATTGAGTGACTAGCACAGCTTCCATTGATAAAACATTGCTTAAGTCCGAAACTCAAAGTTCATTGGTCATAAAAATCAAACACATTCCTCATTACCAATTAGTTATTCCCTTGCTTACTTTGTACTCGACTATCACAAGCAATTATACGTTTTGTCAGTGTGTGTGTGCATAGTGTGTGCATAGTGTGTGCTTATTGTGTGTCCGCGTTGGATGCACATTTACCATCAAGTGCCCTCGAATCACCGTTGTATTCACACCTGATTTGTGGTGGGCACTGCCCACCGAAAGGCCTCCTGAGACAGCTGGCTGAAGTGCACACAGCCTGATGCATGTCCAGCCACCGACTATTAATTGCATGAAGCGATTGAGAATGAATTATATAGCACTTTTGAGAATACCTGATTCGTACTGATGTAGGTTATTATGGCGCATTGTCTTAGACTTGCTCTTAAGAGCTGCTCTCCCAGGATCACCATGGTGAGTTTCTCCTCCCCTACTTACATTTCGCCTCTGACATTAGAGGCACCGTCAGGCAGTATACTGCCTCCCAATGTGGAAGGCAAAACGTTGCAAAGGAAGGACAAAAAGCTTGCCACAGCTATTCTAAAAGAGCAGCTCTAATGAGCAATTCTCAATGCCTGCTTTATGGAATGTGCTGGCTCTGCCACTCTCTGATATACCATCCAAGGCTTCTCTTTCGCTGGGCACAACTCAATGAGAAAACCACCTGCGAAGCATTTCAGCTCAATTTGTAATGAGAGACCGAGTTCCCTCCACACTGCCCAACAGGCATGGCTGGGACGATGATGATTTTCTTATTGTCACATCATAATATAACACAGTGTCTGATAAATGTTGGCTCTGGCTGAATGTATGGCTGCCTTCCCCTCGCCTCTCTGTGATTTGTTCACGCCTATGATGATACATCACCCTGAATAAGGGTGCTTGCTAATAAATAATAATAATAAATAGAGGGTGCACAGAGATGCCCTATTAAGTGTGACGTTCAGGAGGGAATCAGGGTATGAACTCGGGTGGATAATTGCAGTTTTTGTTATTTTGCTTGCATAGTTGGTTTGTGCAACTTTTCATTAACCCAGCCAGGTAACTATACTATTAGAAATGAAAAACGCTACTGCCTGCAGGATTTTTATGTCCAGGGCAGTCTGTATATGTTGGACTTTTTTTACTTAAAACAGTTGGTGTTCAAGTTTGAATAATACATTCAGCATGGTATAGGAAGTGTTTAACAAATCTGTGAAATTGTATGTTTGTGACGGGTGCATTATGGGAATCGTGGGTAATTACACGAGCTAGAGTAAGGTTATGAATTTAATAACGGGCGTGCAATGATCCAAGTGTGTTATGGTATCTATACTATTAAATTACATCTCAAACATGTGAACATTATTATATTGATACATCAATGAAATAGTTCTGCTTACTAGTTTGAGAATTTAACAGTATTTACAACTGCTACAGCGCATCATCATCATTATCAATACCCGCTTAATCCTCTACAGGGCCTGCTGAGTAAATTGCCCTAAAAAAAAAGTGCCCTGTGATGCACTGTCGTCGCATCATTGGTATAGCCCATCCTTTTGCCCTTTGTCGGGATAGGCCCCGGGCCCCTGCGACCGTGTACCCTGCTACAGCACAGTCCTTAACGATTGGTAATGAATAATATTAAAGGGGAGTTCAGTATATGGATGCATCTTAGTAAGAGGTAGTGTTTTGCCTGACTACTACACCATTTGTAGTCAGGGCTTGTTAACACATCCGATGTCTCACTCTTTACACGTTCATTATAATGAGTTTAATTTTTTCTTCCGGAGTCCACATGTATCTCCTCTACATTATGATCATGCACATTTTGTTCGATTCAGCCGATCACCAGGTTGATGTGCATTTCAAATAACTGTGCAGTTCCAGGCAAGCTTACGTAAACAATAAAGACACATTTTCAGCAAATATCCATACGTCCTTGTGTGCACGTGTGCCTGGCCAGGGCAGGAAAGTTGTGTCTTTGTTTCCGTAGCTCACAGCTCTACAATACGTACACTGGAGTAGTGGGGGTGACCCATGACGATTAATCTAGCATTGCAGACTCCTCACTGAAATTTTAACTTTTGAACTCATTTGCAAAATAAAAAGTTCCATTGCGATGAATGTTGCTAGTGAAATAATTGAATAATGTAGTAGTAATCATCATTGACAAGCTCTTGAGTTACTGATAGAAATTACACATTTCTATGCCAGATAGGCACTGAATGGGACAACCGGTGTTGAATTTCAAAGAAGTGGTTCTCATTTTCATGACTCCAGAGAGATGAAGGCCTGAGTTTATTCCCAGTATTTGAACCTTTTTGTCATGAGTTGGGATTATTTATTGACACCAGTAACTGCCAGTGTTGCCAAAGATGTAAAGTATTGTCTCATTTCATCTCATTGTCAGAAACCACTTAGTCCTGTACAGGGTCACGGTGAGCCGGAGCCTATCCCGGCAGACACAGGGGGCGAGGCGGGGAAATACCCATGATGGGACGCTAGTCCATCACCGGGTACTGCGGGTAATTTAGTCTACAAGCCAACTAACCTATGCAGCAGCATGTTTTTTGGACTGTGTGAGGAAACCAGAGTGCCCGGCGAAAACCCACGCGGATACTGGGAGAACATGCAAACTCCACACAGAAAGGCACCCCAGCCGAGATTCGAACCCGGGACCTTCTTGCTGTGAGGCGACAGCGCTACCCACTGGGCCACCGTGCCGCCCATGTAAAGTATTGTTTCTCAGGGAAAGCTTTGTCAACATAGCACCGCCACATGTTAATGTATGACCTTAAGCATACTATGTGATTTCTACTCTACCAAGAGACCCAATTTCCTCTTGTAAGATTTAGAAGTATGTTGGATTAATAGATGTGATGGGTGGCAAAAGGTCTTGGCAGGGCACTGGCCTAACAGATAAATGTCACCAGGCTCTCACAACATTTATTCAAATGATCTATTCTTGATATCGACATGCCGTTCTCTCCACAGCTCTGTGCAGGGCTTTGTGACTCGGGTGAAAGGCGCTTTAAAAATGCAAATATAAATTTAAAACCCCACTGCTTGCTACGCAACAGTGGAAGCTTCAGCATTGAAGCCAAGCCCCATCATAACAAGTAATTTCCCTCCAGCTTGAAACGATGGTACACTTCAGCAAGTACGTAATGCACCACGAGACATAAACAGGTACACCCCACCATGACTTGTACGTATAGAAGTCGTCTTCTCTGTGGTCACCACTGCTCAATCAGTCTTGACCAAACTCAGACATCTTGTTGCTGTCAGAAACAACAAGTTTCTTAGAGGAGGCATGTTGCTCACCCCACCAACACGAGGTGGCACAAGTCTTGTCCTGAGATGGCTACAGTTGGAAATAAATGTTATTAGTCCGATGACAGGGGTAAGTGTGCTTAACACGATTGCTACCTTAATCGTGCCTGTAACGCACGGCAACACGTGATAAGGACGTTAATAAAGATCACGACGAGAGCTGCAGACTCTTCAGCCCAACACAAACATCTTCAATAGGCAGGGGACATTCGTAACATACAGGAGTTTAGTGGTCTTTCCAACCTGGACGCAACATCAGAGTATGAGTGCTGGATATGGGAGGCATTTTCCAACTTGGCATCCTGCACCGACGAGGACTTGCCAGCAGTGGAACTTCCACACAAGAACACGAGCACTCTGGGTAACGCAAAGCGCACCCACACCACGACCATCGCAACACGGCGCAGCAGCGCTTCAGCTTCCGATTATCTGACATTCTCACAGAATGAGACTTTAGCTGCAAATTCACCTAATTATGTGTATTTGCCTCGTGGATGAGACAATAGCTCAGAGATGCGAGGAACTGCACAGGTGGGATAGGGAGAAGGTAGCTTTGCAGATAGCCGACGCTAACATTTGCCAAACCCCGTCCTCTGCAAGATGTTATCAGCCAAAAAGTGTTTTACAGCTCTCCCCGTGTCCGCGTGGGTTTTCGCCAGGCACTCCGGTTTCCTCCCACAGTCCAAAAAGCATGCTGCTACATAGGTTGATTGGCTCGCAGGCTAAATTGCCCCGCAGTGCCCGGCGATGGACTGGCGTCCCATCGTCGGTATATCCTTGCCTTGCGCCCTGTGTCTGCCGGGATAGGCTCCGGCTTCACCGTGACCCTGTAAAGGACTAAGCGGTTTCAGACAATGAGATGAGATGAAGTGTTTTACATATAGAATCACAGTAGTAATGATTGTGTTGACACATACTGCGCAAAACCGTGCCCTCCTTGTGAGCAAGTTGAACAACCGTGAGTAAATATCACGGCCGATACGAAGTAGAAAACCAACCTAACGCTCGAGTACAGATTTTATTTGAGGACTCATCTTATTTGTCTTTTGATTTATATGACAGGTGACGCAGCAGCTCGGTGAGTAGTGCTGGTATCTCACAGTCAGAAAGGCCCGGGTTCGGTTCCTGGCTCGGGTACCGTTCTATGTGGAGTTTGCGAGTTCTCTGCCCGTGTCCACGTTGGTTTTTGCTGGGTACTCCGGTTTCCTCCCACCGCCCAAAGACACGCTGCTGCCTAGGTTAATTGGCCTTAAGAGTAAATTGCCCCCCAAAAGTGCCCTGCTATGTCCTGGAGTCATATCCTGGGTATAGCTCCGCCTTGCACCCTCTGTCTGCAGGGATAGGTTCTGCCCCCCCCACGACCCTATACAGGATTAAGCAGTTTCTGATACTGACTGATTTATATGACTATCAAACGAGACATTTTGATGCACGCACACTTTTATTAAGGCAGAATACTTGGTGTTAGCAAAAATACATTAAATATAATACAATATTATAAGCCAAAAAGCTGTAACAATATTCAGTGACTTAATTTTTTGTTAGTTACTACATCTAGGGTCGGCATAACTTACACGTTTTGCACACAACTCCGCGCGCGTAATTACAATCAGTGTTACACAGTGAAGACCATACAGTTGGTTCCTCGTCAAAATCGACATCCCGAGACCAAAGTGACCACACGGTACGTTGTGTTCCCCCCGACTGCCTTCCAACCCCCGGACGATAGGAACGCGAGGAGGGGTCACTGGCGAAACAGCCCAAGTTACCGAACATTCCGGCCCAATTGTGGAGGGAGACGTGCCCGCACGCAACGAGTAGCGCTATCGACTTAGCGAGAAGGCCTTTCGGTTCGGTTCCCGGCTCCGGGTGCCGTTCTGTGTGGAGTTTGCGTTTTCTCTCTCTTGCTACGTGCGCGTGGGTTTTTGCCGGGTACATTGGTTGCCTCCCACTGTCCAAAGACACACTGCTGCCTAGGTTAATTTGCCTGCTGAGTAAATAACCCAAAAAGAGTGCCCTGCAATGTACTTACGTCACACTCGGGATATAGCCCCGCCTTGCTCCCTCTGTCTGCCAGGATAGACTCCGTGATCCTGTACAAGATTAAGTGGGTTTTGATGATGACGTGCCCGCATTGACCACCTCGGGAGATTGTAATCCATCCGTAGTCATACCCTGCGGGACCTGCTGTCTCTGCACATGGGAGACTGCTCATTCGCACGGTTGCACATGGGTGTATGGGTTTATTATGGCAACAGCGGCATGCGGGGGCATTTGGGATTCGTGCAGCCGCCAGTCGAGTTGATCTCGCACGACGACGTCATTGCTAGGTCACGGGAGTCATTGCTGAACACAGCGATTATTCAAGAAAATGCACGAATTGTTGGTTAGGGCGCGGGGAGGAGCATGTTGAACGGAAGTCAGTTACCCCCGATTGAACACGAGGGCTTATAATGGTAAAGCAAGTCCACTACCCAGAAGCAGTGTCGTGGGCATGGTCGGAAGCCTGACGTTGCAAGCTGTAGTGATGACCTCCGAATGCCGTCCGTATGCCAGCACTGCCCACACAAAGTTTAAGCGCACCATGACTATCACATTGCCACTCCGGTTTTCCGGTGCATAAGCAGTCAAGATCACAGCACTGGGGTGCTGTCATTATACTGACCGTTCTGCTTCTCAATCCAAAAACAGAGTTGTACGAAGAACAGAACACCTGGTATTGTTGCACGGAGAGAAAGGCCGACATTGATCTCTGCCTTGTCTCATCTGTTTCTCTACCACATGTTGATAAAAAAAACAAAAAATGATGTTCGTACTTGTTTTTTGGAAGCTGAGCAAAATGAAATGACACGTCATTTCGACTAATGTCATTTCCAGATGTGATTGTTCATTGCCAACTTGTCTTCGAGCAGAGCACTTTCATTCAGTGATCATAACTATGCCTAGCTCCGCACTAACTTTGCTTATTTGCTGTAGGAGGCTTATTGCTTCAAAGTGGAAAATTTGTGAATATGTCGCGTGGTGAAAATATAACTGAAACCGCGGTGAATATGAGGTCAATCATCGGTCAGCTCTGCAAACAGATAAAATTGCACTTTGTAACATTATAAAGATAATGACAAATTCGACTAAACAAGACGTGTCTTATTGCACCAACCTTAGCATAACACGGTTGATTGGAATCTGTTAAAATACAATTGGTCACTGCCCAAATTACCATAAAATCGTAAAATCTATTGGCAAAGATATTTGAACTGGGGCGGCACGGTGGTGCAGTGAATAGCGATGCTGCCTCGCAGCAAGAAGCACCTGGGTTCAGTTCCCCGGCTCGGGTGCCTTTCTGTGTCGAGTTTACGTGTTCTCCCCGTGTTTGCATGGGTTTTCGCTGGGTGCTACAGTTTCCTTCCATCGTCCAAAGATACGCTATTGCCTCGGGTTATTGGCCTGCTGGGTAAATTGCCCTAAAAACTGTCCTGCGATGTAATGGCGTCACATCCTGGGTATAGCCCCGCCTTACGTCCTCTGTCTGCCAGGATAGGCTTCGGCCCCCCACGACCCTGTACAGGATTAAACGGGTACTGATGCTATTTGAACTGGGAATATTTTAGAGAAATCTACAATTAATAAAAAAACTACGTATTCCTAAGTGTATTATGTTGCAAAGTATGTGTATGATAGTGCACAATATACTTCACAGTACAAGTTTTTGGAAACTCTTCAGGCAAGAGGCTATAGTGACGTGAAGCATTGCAGGTCACTATTGAACAACTGAGCGTGTACTCAGTTTTATATTTTATAAAAGGCAGAGGTGAATTGTTCCCAAGGACCACTCCAGTTGATAGGAAAATACATTAAAGTCAAAACAAAGCCACTTCTGCCGAGTCATTTCACTCTGAATGCATTGCTGCTGCAGCAGCCTGTGGGTGGCCAGAATGGAGTTGCATGTTGCGTGCTTTAGTTTTGAAAGTTACCACCGCCACAGACTGTCACTCCACAGTCGCGAGTGCTGTGTTACTGACGACACCTTGTATACAACGTTTCTGTATTTCGTTCAGATTGCTTGGTTGATGAACTCAAGAGAAGTGCTTGATAAAACAGAGGAAATATCCACTGCGTGATAAACAATAGATTTCTGCTGAAACAGTCATCTCTGTCAAAATAGCAGTAAAAAGAAACTGGCTGTTCGCATTACTTGAACTTGCCTAAAAATTAGTTTGCATCAAATGGTCATAAAGCGCGTGGCTGCAGCTAATGGAGGCTTTGGCAGGCATAGTTGCTGCTCTCACTGCATTGCCGAGAGATCGCTATAATACGATGTTTCCTCCATGGTGTCCCTTTCTGCAAGACCCTCCACCCCATGCTCCTCACCCATACCAAAGGTGATTCCATGCACGGTGTGTGCACAAAAGGCAATGGCTTCCACAGCAAACCCGCAGTAGTGAAGGATCCACTGTGAATGCTGAGTGCATTTATGGGCAACAGAACGCATACTGGGCATGCTTCATATGGCACTCAAGGAATGGCAACTCTCATTTCGCAACGTTCATTTTTCTCTGAGAAGATAATATCATATATAAACCAAGAGCTGTCATTCTTTCATAATATTATGTTTTGATTTGGTACTTTATCAATGATGTATGACTTTGAATATCTCCTTCTAGGAGGTATTATAATTTATACGTACACTATTTAAACGTAACATTTTAGTGTTATAGAAAGATTGAACGGAAAGCAATTTCAGATATTAACTTAAAAAATATTAAACTGCATTCGTGTCGCTTCGCAATCACACGTGCTTGTCCACAACTGGGGAGGTGGTCATCGATCCACTTGTTGTGCCGAGAGACGCGAAGACCCCACTCGAGCGTTACTTGTCAGGCTCACATGTTGACACCAGGTGAACCTCTCCTCACCAACCAACGAAACGCCACGACGCGTACACTCGCCTGCCTGCGGAGCTACGGCACGGGCGTTCAGACACGGGCACAGCGCCACATGTCTTACTGGCAAGTATTGGCAGGTCGCTGCGTTTAACCTTTTGGAGAAATGCAGCGTAAAGTTCACTGGCGATGCATTACACATGTGACCGATGTCGTCCGTGGCTTCAATGGCATGGCACTGAAGAAAATGGAAGAAGACTGGTCCAGGCTGCAGTGTAGACAGGTTCCTGAGTGTGAATAATGTGTGCTTGATAAGGATGAATCCCCCACAGTGAACAGAGGTCAAGTGCTGGCAATTAACAGTCCCAGATATCAATGACCCAGTTAAGTTTAGGAGGTGAAGGGATCATCACGTCGATTACTTCAAAACGCCCAGCATTTCACAAAGGAACGCTGTACGAAGGACTTGCCACGAGCTCAACGACTCCGCCGCGCAGGGAAGATGCTGGGGTGTTGTCGCCTTCCACTGGGCACTGTAGACAAGGGACCGAGCTCACGTGCGCTGACGTTACTGGAGATGTAGGTGGTCAGGTAGCGGACTCGCAGCAGGCGTTGCACTATCACGGGATCCAGGGACGAGCGGGCAGACGCTACCTCCCTACATAGGGATGGGCTGATTCTTGAGGCACAGGATGCCGTCACTGGACTTGCCGTTGGCGTGCTCGCCATTGTTCCAACCCGTGTGCGTGTCCGTGATGGACGTGCCCGTGTAGGAAGACGAGCGGCCCGGGTCGCGGGAGCTGCCAAACTGCTTCCGCCGGCACTGTAACCAGTGGCGGTTGAGCACCACCTGCACCTGTGAGCAAATATCGGCGTCAGTGATTTATTGACGCCGACATTTATTTCGTTCGCAGTCTCGGTCTCGTTGGTGGGATTTAATTTTTGCTCCACATTCTTAGTCATGGCTTGGCAAAGGCTTAGCTCCGGCTCAAATGAGTCATGGCTTGAAGCCGCGTTTAAGCGCGGGTGTATTATAGAAAGATTGAACTGTGGCGTGATGAGTAGCGCTGCTGCCTCACAACAAGAAGGTACCGAGTCGATTCCCGTCTCGGGTGCCACCTTTCTGTGTGGAGTTTGCATGATTCCCCGTGTCTGCGTGGGTTTATGTTGGCTACTCCGATTTCCTCCCACAGTCGAAAGATATCCTGCCTGCCTAGGTTATCTGTCCTGGCGAAATAGCCCCCAATGCTCTGAGATGTTAGAACTTGCCTCTCCCTCCCCCGCTGGACAACTGTTAAAGAGAGTTACATAGCGCAACGGTTCCTTCTAGCTCAAATTTAAAAAATACTGACAACTGGAATTGACCGTGAGCACAGTCTAAGGATTCCCTCGACTCGTGGAAGCTTACGACTCACGACTCAATTATGAGATGTGGGTGCATCGCGAGGCCGTGTGTGGTGTCGAAGGGTGTACCTCGCCATTGAAGAAGCAGAATATTGTGGCAACGAGTAGACCCTGTGGGTTAAGAGCACACGTGCTTGATGTCAGCACAGCATTGATAATTTCAAGAATGCCTTCAAACATTTTGACTATAATTGCAGATAATAACATAAACTCGGAAACGTATAATACATATTCAGATTAATGTTGTAGTTTCATATGTTCTAAAAAGTGTGTTTTTATCACGTAAATGTGATCAAAACATATTTGAAAGTGAGATGCATTTACACAAATATAGATGGATAATTTTCTAGGCTTTATGTGGATTAGGAAATACAAACGAGGAACTTGGTCTAATCAGAGGAAACAGAAATAAATGTAACTCAAAATGTTGAGAAAAAATCCTTCAATACGTATTTGGTAAACTGTTGGTTATTTGGGAATTTGTGTTTGAGTAAGAGTCCCTGTATCATAACTTGACACAAGTGCGCGCGTCTTCGTTTAATTGTAACCATGTGTCAGTATTTAAACAAAGAATCAAACGTTTCTTGCTACATACGTGACGTCACAGCCTAAACAAAGGTTTTATTTGGCAGTTACAGACCAAAACTGTGTGTTCTGAGCTGCACAACACGGGTCCGCCAATTCATTAACAACTCTGAAGTGAGTTTAATAAACTAGCTCTGGTGACGTTGACGCAACGTTGTAGTCAAGAACATTAAAATCAGAGGTCACATTATTGGACTGCAGCTCTTGTTATATCACAACATCTGTAATCTTATGAAGTTGAAAATAATATCTTGGAAGGCTCAGGGCACACGGTCTAGCTTCGCATTATTTGGTGATACTGCATTGGAAGGAGTACACAAGCGTAAAAAATACTTTTTTAAAACTCAAAATATTAATCCATAACACCGTGGTATTATTATTACTATTAAATAAAATATCGGAATCTACGGGATTATTTTCACCTCTACATGCATGATTTATTGGATGGCCGATACAGAAGGTCTTGCGGACCGCCCCTAGTTCTGCAGACCATGGCCCGAGAGCCAATCGACGCAGCCCGTACAAGAGAGCGGTTGTCGCCGCGTGTAAACGTCACCTGGTAGTTGACGAAGGTCTGCATGATGGACTCGTACATCTCTCCGGCGACGTACCCACCGGGCCGCCAGGGCACCAGCACGTACTGAATGCCGAGCAGCGGCACAAGGATGAGGGTGGCACGCACCGCCTTCATGTACATGTGCGACTCGGCGCGATGCGTGTCGCTCAGCTTGGTGAGCAGCACGCGCACGATGTTCAGCAGGAAGAAGAGGTTCACCTGCAATGGGCGAGGGTGCACAAGCACGCACAAAGACAAAGATCCCCGGTATAGCCTTATCAGACTGTTGGGGCAAGTGACTTTAGCAAGCACCCAAGAAGGCCTGAACGGTACACAATGTTATCGATGGCTAATACCACGTCCGGACAGCTTTTTTTTTCTCCCCAGCGGCGATATTTACGCACCGCACCAGGTACATACGAGTCGCACACACAGACACAGTGCAGTAACTGGAAAGTGGGATTGGTGGACCACGTTAAGAACACACGCACGAAACAGTCCCCTCGCTTACAGCGGAGTTGGAGCTATGGAAAAGAGTGTGGTGAGTATGTTGTTGTGTGGAGATTGAGGCTTATCCCCTCCTTGATTAAATTTCTCTGGGCATAGCACAGTCAAACATGACTATAAAACTAATTAGCCAAACAACCCAAGTAGAAACCTCCTGTTAAACTTTTACTTGCCGAAGAACACGAGAATTTCTTAGATAAATAAAATATCTTAAAACGGGGCACACTTCAATAGCCTAAAGGGAGACTTGTACAATACTCCAATTGCTGGAACGTGCCTGTAAACCTGTAATAATCCTGGAGTTAAGCACAGCTGTAATAATGAACATGTTTTCACCCCAAGGCCACAGGTCATCCCGCAAGTGAAGTTTGGAGTTAAGTTAACACAATGCAGCAGCAGCAAAGAAATGTGGTTTTTTTTTTAAGCCATTAAAAACCGTTCAAACTCCAGTCTCAAGTCTCGACTTCCCTGCTCAGCCTCTCCTGTCCAGACCCCATGTGCCTCCCTAAAGACAACTCAACCCACCCACTTCGATCCCAATCTTTAGTTCGTGTTTACGCAGCAATTTCACTCAACGGTGCATTTCCTCCTAGGGGGTCATTATTTTTCTTTTCAGAAAAGAAAAAGAAACTGCCACCGCAGTGGCAAAGTCAGCCGTGCCTGTTGGAGCGGCCTCGATCCGTGGGGATTGCGGAGTTCTGGGAATGGCGCTGAGCCCTCTCAGCGGAGGAACTGCATTGTTGACAACACTGTCGATTTGCACCCGTGTAGCCCCAGTATCTGCCTACGCTGCGACAAACAAAGACGACATCCCGCTCTTAACGTTCCTCGAAACTCTCAGATGTGTGTTTCGGATTGTGCCGCGTGTTATTAATGAGTAATAATTGTTCCCTTAATGTTCCACGTTTCACTCCGCGTGCTGGGGGGCTTTACAGACACTGATGCAATACACAACCGCAAAAAAAAACAAGCATAAATATAGGAACCTTTTGGGAGAATTTCCTTTGTTTACCCATGAAAGCCTCGCCGAGGCTCTAAACTGCTAAGGGATGTCTGCTCACTACATCTTTGAATTATGTTCATGAGTGTGAGGTAACCAGAGAGCCCGGAGAAAATAAAAACACACAAATATGAGGGGAGAACAACGTAACTCACATGGATAAATCCACAGTATAGTTTTACTTTTAAGTAGTATTTTGATTGCGATGTACGTATTCTAATTTATCGGGGAAATTACCAAAACTGATGTACAATGGGTGTTACGAGGCAAACGCAAGAGCACCCAAGGTTCGTAGGAGGGTGGTTGGCTGGGTTTAATCTGATGTAAGACGATGGTACCCTCAAACCAGGAGCTCAAATTCCATTCAATGCTTTGTTTTATTTTATATCCCATCCTGTGTGTGTGTACTATCTCTACCCATCATCTGTAGTTATACAGTTTGTTGAGTAAAGGCAGTTGGCGTGGTTCAATTATGCACCATGTAATATAGGATAACGTACGGGGGGAATCGGGTGCGGGGTGGAAATAGTCAGAGGGACATGCATTCTTTTGACGTCTTTCCGTCACGGGAAAAATGCAACCTTTGCTGAGGCAGGGTGAGAATGTGTTGTGAAACTTGTAGGAGGGATTGTGGCTATAGGAAGGGTGAACACAGCTGAAATCAGTCAATAGGGGAGCAGAATGGTTCATACCTATTGGCTGACCCGCACCATTCTAATCTCATCTCTCATTACCTGAAACCGCTTAATCCTATATAGGGTCACGGTGAGCCGGAGCCTATCCCGGAAACACAGGGCGTAAGGCAGGAATACACCCGACGACGGGACGCCGGTCCATCGCCAGGCATTGCGGGACAATTTTAGTCTGCGAGCCAATCAACCTATCCAGGAGCATGCTTTTGGACTGTGGGAGGAAACCGGAGTACCCGGCGAAAACCCACGCGGACACGGGGAGAGCATGCAAACTCCACACAGAAAGGCACCGGAGCCGAGAGACTCGAACCCGGGCCTTCTTGCTGTGAGGCGTCAGCGCTAACCACTGCGCCACCGCGCCGCCCATTCCAATAACGACATATCTCAATGTGTAGAGAATGATTAAGCCACGGCGGGGTGGTGCAGCCAGCAGCGCTGTCGCCTCACAGCAAGAGGGTCCTGGCTTCCGTTCCGGGCTCGGGTGCCTTTCTGTGTGAAGTTTGCGTGTGCTCCCCGTGTCCACGTGGGTTTCCGCCCACTATCCAAAGATACGCTGCTGCCTAGGTCAATTGGTCTGCTGAATAAAACTGCCCCCAGTGCCCTGCAATGTACTAGCGTTACATCCTGGGTATAGCCTTGCCTTGCGCCCTCTGTCGGGATAGGCTCCGACCCTGTATGGGATTAAGTTGGTAATGATAATTATGATGATTAACACAGCCCTGTTGGCTGTTTAATGCGCACATTTCCAATAATGATGCCAATTGTATGGGTACAGTAAAGCAATCAGACACTATTAGGTGAATCCTCTGGGTGGGCCCTGTGATATAGACATATCGAGCACAGCCAGATGGGGGGTGGAATGGACAAGGAGAATAAAAACGCCATAGCCGGCATGGGGACCACCTTGACCAGCGGTGTCCGGGAGAGGAAGATTGCTCTGCGATTGTGTGTGACATAACACAACATTTGTAAACCAGTATCTGTACCCGCTTAATCCTACACAAGGTCACAGGGGGCTAAATCCTATCCTGGCAGACATAGGGTGCAACGCGGGGCTATAGCCAGGATGTGACGCCAGCACATTGCAGAGCACATTTTGGGGGGGCAAGCAGCAACGTCGGCACCAGCGTGTCTTTGGACGGTGGGAGGAAAGCGAAGTAACCGGTGGAAACCCACGCGGAAGATCACGCAGGCTCCACACAGAAAGGCACCTAAGCCGGGAACCGAACCCAGGACTTTTTGCTGTAAGGCAGCAGCGCTACACACTGCGCTACCGCGTCACTCAAATTTGGCAATTATAGCCCCAATGTCTCGCAAAGAACAAAGTAAATATGTTGGACGTATACCTTGTTCAGCCTTTGCTGTGGCACCGTGGGAATGGGTGGTGAAACGCGTAGGAAGAGTATGCCTTTGTAAAAGTACTGTCGGTGTGTGTCCAACTGAGCATGCATTTGTTGTGGGGAATGGTGGCACGGTGATTAGCATATGTGAATCAACCTGGAAGGTTGTGTTTGATGAAAAACGTCGATGGGCTTCCCATAGTTTAATTAAGCCGTATAAACGAATATCTCTTGTGGCGTGTAAACCTTGGCAATGGGGTGCTCAAAGTGACTTGGGAGTGGCGTTGGTCACACAATCATGTTGTGTACTAAGCAAGTTTTAATAGTTGATGCTAACCGCACTTCCCTCAACAGTCTGAATGTCTAAACAGGGGACATCTGCCTCTGAACTACGTGCGTGTGCATGTGTACGCGCGTGCTCGCATAGGTAAGCTCGGCTCACCACGAGTGCTGTCACGAAGGTCCCGTGCAGAATGTAGAGCAGGCTGGTTTCAGAGCTGATCCAACAGCTGTATGCACACGGCACGCACACAGAACGCACACAGACGGGGTGCTACAGAAACGCAACAAACAGCATTGCAGGAAACAACGCGCTCGGATGGGAGGGCGCGTCCCAATGTAATATGGGTGGCACTAAGCTGATGCGATATTGGCTGGTCTTCCACTCACCTGTGTAATGTGACGTGACATGCATACACAATTCTGCACGTTGTCTATGGTGTAGCGAATGCAGACATGGAGACATTGTTCCATCACTGGATTGCCAACCATCAAACTTATTTAAATGTCAGGACCTGTTTATTAATTCTTGACAATTGGTGAAACCAAATTTGTATTTCTCGACTGTGCTGTTTGAAATCGAATTGAAATAAAACTTGCCAAGTGTGTTTGATTCGAGATTTATTTTTGGATAAGACCACAATGATATGGCTAAATTTATGTCGTGCCCCTAAACAAATGGTAAACGAGCATGTAACAAGGCAATTATTATCCTTTTGGTTTGCTGGAATGTTAAACTATTCTTACCACCAAATTTAGCAATCAGATATGACGTTTCACTTGGAAATTAGTCAAACGTCAGAGGGACAAGATCCGGGATGTCAAAAATAAAAAAAACAGCAAATCGGTAAGACTTCCTGGGTTTTTTCCATTTATACGTGACGATTTAATGTCTTTTTACCGTTGGATAGTAGAGTGTTTTAACGACACTGAAGTTGGCCAGATCTTTAATGCCATTAGCGAACCTAAAAATAAATAATGGATCGTAAATGTATCTACAGTGTACAGGGTGAGTTCCACTGTGTTGTTTGTGTTGCTAGCCACATGAGCATTTTCTTTAAAATTTTACTTATTCAAATTTTTGGTGTAGGAAACATTCTAACAATAAACATACGGTCTAGCATCACTGGTCGCCCACCTCCTTACTATATTTCCAGAGCTTATGGTTGACATTATAATTTATGAGCTCAACTATTGTCAAAGTGAACAAGTAGGGGGTGATGGAGAAAGACTGAACACATATTGTAGTAGACAAGATGTCCAAGTCGCTAAACAAAACCACTAACTCGTGAATTTTATTGGTTTGTTGACAATTTGCTACGTTTTTCTGCAAAATTGATTTTGGGCATTTTCACCAACGCATGAATTGTGTCGCCATTTACATGAAATCTTACTAAATACAACGCAGGTGTCTCGAGCTTAATATCAGCACCAAGAAAAAAAAAACACTATAGCCTTGATATAAAACTGTACTGTGGATGGCAAATATATATATTTTTAATTTGTCTGTTAAAAAAGTAAAATATTGACTCATTCGGCAGACTTAAAATATTTGCTTTGAGCGTTAGAGAATTTACCGTGTAAAGATGACAATTACAACAGTTATTTTTTGCATGGACTATGATCATATTCTCTGCAAAACAATCTTCATGCTATTTCTGTATTTACAAGAATATGAGTAACGTTTGCACGCATATGTGAGTGTATGCACAGGCATTGCATTGCATGCTTGCAGTAGGCGTATTCATATGTGACATCCTTATTTGTCTTTGCAACCGATATTGTAGCATGACTGTCCCTCACACCCCCCTTCCTGATCGCTCCCCAACAACACCAAGCCAACTGCTACCCCTCTATATTGTGTTGCATCTTAAGAAAGCACAGGCTCAGACTCTTTACCAATCTAAATCGTACTCTTCTGTACCGTAGTGAAGGTAATGTATCGTTGGGGCGATACACAGTCAAAGCATCCACTGCAAGATTCACCATTGCTTTCACAAAATGCTCGCCATACTCGCAGTGGGAACAGACTACGCCCTGGCTGCCAAACAGGAAGGGCTGGGTGTCTGTGCTGGCTCAGGGCTTGGGCTCGGCTTGTTGTTTCAGAGGCCCTGATTGACGGGATCACGGATGCACGCGTTAACATTTTTTTCCGATAGCATTGGTTATTAATGTAACGGTGACAGGCAAAACCAACACACGGACTTCCCACTCCCTCCTGGGTGCTGCTGCCTGGAGCTGTGATGTGGCCACACAGCTACAAGACCTTGGGCCATATAGTTCTCTCTCCACTTCAAACGTAGCCTCAGTGATGTACTGCATACAGCAGTTGAGCTACAGCCAGTGGTGTAAGTAACTTACATTTCTGACCGGTCACAAAGCCTTCACACCCCTACCGTACCAAATACTTTGGCCACTTTCTTGCCAATTAGCCGGACCGTACTGACTTACTTTCACCTCTGGCTACAGCAATTGCAAACGCTTACGCACTCTAATCCTGGTAGAAGGGCTTACAATAGACGCCTTGGGAGTGGTTGGAGTAATTTACCTAAACACGGGTGACCTGCCTAATGACTATAACTGATGTGGTTATTTGTAACGGGGGGTGGACAAAAGTGGTGGAATTTTAAGCAACCTACCCCATTGTTTCAACTTTTGTCCCAAGGGATCGACTAGAATAAGCGAATTACTCAATTAGAAATCAAAAATACCACAACAGTATCTCTTGCTGATGAAATGTCACTTGGAATACAGAAAAAGGATTTATTTTATCCAATGCATTATTTATTGCATACATGAAAAGTATTGCTGTGAAATGTTAGTATCGCTTAGAGGAAGAACACCCAACATGCTTTTGCTGGCTGATTGTGAAGGCATTCTTAGCTCCATGCTGTTTGTTGTGTGTGCTGAGTGCTTGCTGTGTTGTAATCGTATGCCATGTGGCACTCACTCGTCGTCATAGTAGAGAGATCTGCTGATGATGTGCAGGATGGCTGGGATGAACGGGAAACCTGTCAAAGAGTTTGACAGCAGGGTTTGTAAGCTGGGACTTTTCAGGACTATGAATTGTTTGGCATTTTGAAAATTGATACGCCATACCCACAAACACCGTCTTACTGCAGTAGCACGTGGATCAAAAGATCGCTGATATGGTCTCAAACAGTTAGTTCAAGCGCCTTGAGACATTCCAAACTGATTAAATAAAAACATTTCGGTGTTCATCTCCAATCACAGTGCTGAGTTAATGATCAAAATCTCATGTTTCTGTTAAAAGAAGCCTGATAAGACCCAAAGGTCGAAACTGGGACTAATTTGTTTGCGTAACAGTCTGGTTAATAATATTTCCCTGGAAAGCCAAGAAGATGATGAAACAGATTTGTGCGTACATATTGAGAGAGAACCGGGCTCTGCTTGTCTATGCATTAAACCATAATGCTAAACAGCAACTTAATATGAACTAAAGCACTTATTAAGGTTTCCACATCACAAAACACCAAATACACAGCTCTTGGCCACTGCAAGGGGTACCAAGATTAATGCTGAGTTGACCAGCTAGAGGTCCAGTTCGAGTTCAGACCAATGGCCATTGGCGTGTGATCAAGATTATATGTTTTAACCATATGCGTAACCCAAGACGCTCGGATAAGTCCCACGAGCAAGCGTGCCCCAGGTTCTGCGTGACGAGGCATCGTAGCAGTGCGCCAACCGGCCGTGCTGTTAAAATCGCGGCCTCGCCAACCGACACAAACACACACACAGAGTCGCGACCGACGCACGCACCAGCGACAAGCGCCAGCGACAAGCGCCAGTCTCGCACGCCTGCCCATGCTCACCCCAGCCCAGTAGGTAGTACCACACCAGCTCCTGCTCCTCCGCAAAGACAGCGACCACGATGAGCGTGTGCAGGTGGATGCCCTCGCACAGCATCCAGAAATAGTTGCAGCCCATGAGGTACTGGTGCAGGAACTGCACCACCTTGCAACCCACCTGCAGAGATGGGGAGGGGTGGTGTAATCGGGGGGGAGGGGGGTGACACGGTTGGCATGCGCCGACGGAGTGGAACGCTCGGTGGGTTCCGGTGACGAAGGGCGTTGGGGAGCTGCTGGATGGATCGGTAACTGCGGGGATGATGTGATGTTGGCGGGCGGCAACTGTGAGTGTCGAAACAAGTTTCAAGAAAACTGCTTGGGGAATTGCTCTGGAACTGCTCTTTCGAGAAAGCCGTGTTCAGCGTTCATCCTCTCTCCTTCGCGAGGTTTCGCCTTCCACGTTGGAGGCATCATCAGGCATCTGAATGAAAACCTAAATCAATTTAGTACTGCTTGGGATGTTGGAACGAACTTATCGTTTTGAGTGTTTTTACGTGGGAGGACATTAAAGTACCTCGATGACAATCCCACTTCACACTGGGGGAATGATGCTCAAACTCCATGCATAAAAATATGAAACCTGCTTGCTCTACTGCCTCATATTGGTACTTTGCTTCCCTTCAAGGTGGGCGTTAAACACACGGTGACTCTCTTTACATAGCAGCTCTGCCTCCGATGTTCTCAGGAACAGGTACGCATCTCTCATCTCATTATCTGAAACCGCTTAATCCTATATAGGGTCACGGTGAGCCGGAGCCTATCCCGGAAACACAGGGCGTAAGGCAGGAATACACCCGACGACGGGACGCCAGTCCATCGCCGGGGTATGCATATCCAGTCACTCCAAAGCATATTTTGAGATGTAAAAAAAGAGATATGAGTTTTGAATATACGGAGATTACTTAATGGATGTTTGTTTGGCTCGTGAGACGTTGGTGGAGATGGAGTGCGCGAAAAGAAAGGAAGGAAGGAATGGGTGGAGCGGTGGACACTAAATGAGGCGAAGGCTCAAGCCAAGCATGTCAGGCGCCATGATAAACAGAGGCGACTTGGATTTTGCATCCTTAACTTTCATTCGAAATTGACTGGGTCTTCAGTCTGAGAGTTTCCACATGAAATTCTGGTCAGGGGTCAACATAATCCATCATCATTCCTCCAGAGCTTATGAAATGTTCCACCACTGTGTGAAGTAATTGTTAATTTGCTTAGGATAGATTGAGTTCGACTCGTTGTAGAACACCCTCATGATACATGTGTTTGTGGTGCCAATCCCCGCGCCGTGCCAGGCTAGGTGCACCTGCATGCCCACACCCAGCGATCGGGCCGTGAGGAGGGTCGCGAAGTCATGGGTGAGTGGGTTGTGCGTGATGAGCGGTGCCGAGTTACGGCGATGAGCGGTGCCGGGTTGTGGCGGTGAGGATGGCTGAGTGGGGTGTCATGCGTGCCAGGCTGAGTGCACATGGGCACGCTCGGGATTTGAGCCGGGAGAGAGAGCGGTAGTGCGAATGGCTGCGTGGGTCGCGACGGATTGGCTGTGCCACTGTTGCTATGGGTTGTCGACGGAAGGGAGGTCATAGAAAGGTGAGAAGATAAAGAGCAAGGGGCGGGTTGCCTTTGGCATAAACAACTTGGGTGATGAAACGATCGAAAGTTCCAGAGACGAGAGTAAGCCGGTAGCAGCACAGGGTTGAGGTGACATCGCATGGGAGATGAAAGGCTGAGGGATATATATGGGAGATGCGTAGAGAGGAGAGAGAGCAGCTTATGGGAACTTGGGAGCTGAAGGTCCACGATGTAGAGAGCGACAGAGTACTCGGTTGATGCATGTAGCGCAGAGAATTGTTGTTGAGTTGCGTCGCTTATAAAGTGCCGCAAAGGAAAGAAGCCTCCCGTCCTTATCAATGGTGGCGCCGCCACCTGTAGAGAAGCGCCAGCACATCGTCCCGGGGTCCGTGGGCGCGACAACAACCGGTCTCTGGTGGTGTGGAGGTCAGCTCGGGGTTATGTCCTGCCATGTTGAGTTTATAAAAAATCTAAGCAGCCGCCATTTATTAATGCTTATTAAATGTGGAACCAAACTAAAGTAATAATACAGTTGTAAATGTCACATTTATGGAAGTCAACAAGAGATTTATTGCTCCACATGTGAGTAATGTGGAAGTTTCATGATTGATATTTCAGTCACTGTAAATGCAACTGTGCACTGCAATCAAGATTTGATCAGCAGGGTGTCACTTACGGGGTTGGAGGATATGAACGCCTTGCTGGTCGACATCATGGAGAGCAAGATGATGGTGACCACGGAATTCAGCAAAAAGGAGCTGAAGAGATTCTTGTGCAGCGTGATCCTCTGACAGCTGAGGCTCCTGCACCGCATTGAACAAAAGCTGCATCAGGGGAATGTACAACGATGCAGCCTCCACTACCATTGTGTGGTGTGCCTCAATACATAGGCACAGTTTTCATAGAAATCTGTATGTGGGCGTGTTTTAAATCTGTAAATGTCGTGTGTGCAAGTTGTGTAAATATCAGCACTGAGCAGATGGGTTGTCAGACATACCACATCTGGTTTGATCGCACTGTGGTAAACCACTCGTCTTGCACTCGGTATTAATGCCACCCAGGGGTCAACGCAGCCCACAATTCCCACGGGGCATAAAATGCACTCCACTCGCACTACTTTGTCGGAAATTATCAGTGATTTTCTTACAGATAGAGTTATACTAGTCCTGGAACACTCTCACAGTCCACGCGTTAAACGATTGGTGGGAAAATGTGCTATTTATGTATGCAAATTAGATAGCTATCTTCATCATAATTGCAGTTCTAGAGCGCTTTTCACCCGAGGGTCACAAAGCATAGGCTAATATAGTGAGCAAATGGTACAAACGTGACAGAACATAAATTATTAATATAAATCCGACTGCAAAAATTATAAACAATCGATACTCCATCGAAACGTGACCCAGGATTGTGACGAATTAATTGAATCACATTGGGGATAAATGATATTGTATCTAATTTCCACCGTAGGAATATGTTATTCAAGCGGCGGCTCAGAGCCCACAATACAACTGAACAATACTCCATGCCAACACGAACAATAAGACACTATGACAAGCTTATGGTCGCTTGCCCACTCATCCTCCCTGTGAGGCTAAGCAGGGTTTCTGTCGCTGGTCTGGGTGGCACGGCGGGCAGCGCTCTCACTTGAAGTAGAAGAAGATGACGAGGGAGAAGAGCAGGGAGACGATGGAGAGGCCATGCCCGATGACTGCCAGGTAGTACATGTTCAGCGTGGTCTTCACGGGAACACACGAGCACACACACACCGACGTCACGCAGCGCGTCGCGAGTACAGCAGCGCCCCTAGGGCTCTGAACTGTACCACAAGGGAGCCCCTAAAAGTGAGGTGAAATGTTGTAAAAGTACAGAGCTGTGAAGCGTTGCTCATCCCACTGCTAGCGCAAGCATGTTCTAATATACGGAGTATATTGGCCTACTCTTCCACAATGGCCAGATGTCTTGGAATGGGTGGGAGTACTGACACTTTAGCCCACCACACAGGACCTGCCCATTGACTAACTGTAGTTGTATTCATTTATACTGCTCTGTAGACTGTGGCTGGAGATTAATTTTTTTTAACCTGCGTCATTGTTTCAGTGTACCAATGATTGCATCAATGCAGTGTGCCGCCAGAATTGCGGTTACATGGGCTTAATTTATTTAAAGTACGGTTACTCTTCAACCTGCCTGTATTGACAGCACCTAGCATCGACAGCAAAGACTTTGCAGGGATGAGAGACACTGCACTAAGCAATGGGCACAGGGCATATGGATCCATGGACAAAGGTATATAAATTTCATCTTAGACTGTTCTTGAGTAATGCAACATAACAATAATAACATTTGCTTTGGTGCCTCATCAGCCTTTGAGAAGATTTGATGGCTGACTATTCTCGTAAATCAATGAGGCTGAATGTGGGTTACTTGAATTTGTGTGAGCTCTTCATCTGTATGTATGTGACTGTGTGAATGCTCTCTGATTTATGTGAGTGTGTCCTATGTGTGTGTGTATATATAATTGTGTGTGGCAGTGCACTACATTTGAGTGTATATGATTGACAGCGAACCAATAAATCCTGGGTCTGTCCCGTGATGTGCTTTCGCGAGCCTTCAACTTTTCATGTGGCCTCAAAGTGCACCTCGCCTCGCGCAAGCACTGTGGTAATGTGACCACCACTCAGTGGCAAACGGTGGTTGTTGCCATTATGAATGTGAGTCGAGAGTGAAGTTTCTGAAATCAAAAGTGGGTGCTCGCTACCAATACTTGATACAACAGCCTGCCAAAGGCTACCTGGCGTATGGTTTGTCATTGTACGTGAGTGTGTGTTCGGTAGGCAGTCGGGCAGTGGTTGGCGCACTCCACTACAGTTCCCGTGACCTTGCCTGCGCTCTCTTCTCGGTGTAGGCGTTGCATAGCGTGTAATTGGACCACGTCCTCTGGCTCTCCGGGTGTCGGAACCACGCACCGCTGGTGTTGCAGATCTTCGTGACTTTCTCTGATCCGGGATAAATCACATGTGATTCGAGCGAAGCAACCCGTCACTCGGCACACAAACGCAGCGAGGGTGTTTCACGGGTCCATCTCAGTACTTTGCAACGCAAGCGCAATAACGAAGGTTTCTTCTCACCAAAGGTGTCAAAGTCCTTGAAGTACGGAGGGCAAAACTGCGAGGCCATGGTCCCCTCGGGAGTGTCGTCCCAGCACATCCACCCATCCCACGTACGTGGGCAGAACTCCCCTGGGGAGACAGGCAGTATCTCATGAGCACCGCTCAATGGCGAGCCTCGTCCCTGCCAAAGGCACGTGAATGGCCGATCGCGACGTCGCGATTACCATACAATGATTGTTTTTCCTCTCATGTGTATGTCGACTCATTGTAAATATTTACAGAACACAGCAACATATAAATTACAGTCGCATAATTATTTTAAAGTTGTACAATAACAGTGGCATTACAGAACTAAACACGGCACAAACTAAGGTAATAACTAAAATATATTGATGTAGGTTTTCACGACTCGATGTATGCTCTTAAGAGCTATTCTTTCGGGATATCCGTGGTGAGCGTATTTTCCTTGGCGACGTGAGTACTGCAATAGTCTGTGGATTATGACAACACACGACTGCCTCCACACCTGAATTTCCCATTGTAGGAGTGAATCTATTAATTAAAGAAATAAAATACGTGACCGCAGCTATTCATTTAGATTCCTAGAAACATGTAAACACAAATACATATCTAAAATAATAAAATGTCGCTCATTGTCTTGACCTTGACCTTGATTCAATAACTGCTGACGGAAGGGTGCCAACAGAGATTAACTCCATTCAGTTCTCATTCAAGCCAGGAGACACTCTTACTTTATTTTCCCTCATCTCACCGAGTGTATTTGGGGGGTCGCTCATGATCTTGTTGTAACAATCGTACTGCGCACGTAGAATATATGCATCTGACATCTTGCCCTCCTCTGCGTCCACGTGCCTCGGCAGCTGGAACGAGGCAAAATCATCTCCATGAAAAGAAGCATGCAGCCCAGCAGCCAGCGTCTTATTCACATCCTCGCTTGTGTTGTATGACATTGGCTTCAACTCGGAGCCTCGCTCACCTGGGTCAGGATGTAAACCAAGGTGAATAGCAGGACAGCTGAAATCCCTGTGCTCTCCATCACTCTGTGGGAAAACATTAAACGGCGCAGTGAGCGTTGCTGTGACTGGAGTTGACCTAAACTAAAGGTGAAAGTAAGTTGGCACAGTCCTATATGGCATATACTGATAAAAAAAATGGCTAAAGCATTCAGTGTAGTAGAGCTTGCTATATGACATACCAGTAAGAAATGTAAGTTACTTTTACCACTGCTCAAAGCTCAGACCGTTGGAGATGATGATTGAAGTGTTTTTGGTGCTACATGGCCCCAGTTACATAAAGTGTTACCTGAAAAAGGTGGGTATTCCCTTCTACATGTTGTACTGCAATTATATATTTGCACTGGATTATGCATTTGACATATATGCACCGTAATTATGTCCATATTTACACAGCAACGCCTCACCGAGTAACACGCTTCTTCTTTAAAAATGTTATCTCATTATCTGAAACCGCTTAATCCTATAAAGGGTCACGGTGAGCCGGAGCCTATCCCTGAAACACAGGGCGTAAGGCAGGAATACACCCGACGACGGGACGCCAGTCCATCGCCGAGCATTGCGGGACAATTTTAGTCTGCGAGCCAATCAACCTATCCAGGAGCATGCTTTTGGACTGTGGGAGGAAACCGGAGTACCCGGCGAAAACCCACGCGGACACGGGGAGAGCATGCAAACTCCACACAGAAAGGCACCCGAGCCGAGAGATTCGAACCCGGGACCTTCTTGCTGTGAGGCGTCAGCGCTAACCACTGGGCCACCGCGCCGCCCGTAATACAGATATTAGACAATTACAATTGGTCCACAGCCTACTCAATGTACTGCCGTCAATTACCCTGCTGCTTGGCATCACACACATCTGGACACGATCCACCAACCCAACTGACAAGTCACCGGACTACAAGCACAATCCGCGTTTGGCTACATCGTGATCGCAAGGCAGAAAGCTTATTCTTTTTGGGGAGAAGCCAATAAAAGCAAGTTCACCAAAATAGAACATTCACTGCTCACACCTGTGCGCGGTGCATTGAGTCTCCGTGAGGTCACGCATCCAACAGGAACAAAGCTGGGTAACAGCCCATTATTAGAAGAGACTCTTTATTTGGGGTAATGCACAAGGTTACAGTGCGCGGACAATGGCGCTACAGCTGCAGGGCGAGCGTGTGAAACACATCTCTCCGGATATCTGTCCCCACCAGCGACAGAGAGTCCGGGTCCCAACAAAAGCCTGGCCACTCCTACCGAACCGGCTATTTTCCCGAAAATATTATTGGAGAAAGTCCTATTGTGTTGAAAGATGCTAGTAAAAAATATATTCACACGAATGAAGTCAAACTTGGAGTGTCCAAATAAACACTGGACTGGAATGAACTCCTTTGGTCGACGTGTGAGCCAGCGATGAATGTTCCACGTTCATCTGGTAGGGCCCATCTATCCATAGGACACCACCCACTGTTGATTTCGCAAGGAGTGGTACTATTATTAGTAATGCTATTACTACTATTATGTGCTTTATTATCAGGGTTACAATGGGTAGTTAATTGAAACAATACTGTGCGTGGCCATCAAGCCACAGGGATTTAATTTCCCACTTTAAAAAATACAATGCGGGTTTCTTTTCATTTTGTAAACAGAAAAACAACAATAAAAAAATATGCTGAAAAATAACTATTGCCCACTAATAATGAAGAAATTAAATCTGTATTCATGTTAATGTTGTTACATTTTCCTCGGTTCCGATTAATAGCACTTTTCTTGTCTCTAAGACAAAATCCGTAATTGCCTGAAAATGACATTTAGCATAACGTCTCCAGTTTCAATTTGACAACCTCGCTAGCTGTCTAAATTTTGAAATAAATCTTAATCTAAAAAAAATTAATGCGGATTGCATCCTGTTTTCATACTTCAGGATGCCATGAGACACAGGATACGGAAATTAAGGGTTCATCCTGGCTAAATTATGTATAGTATTATAACTATTATGTTTCTATTATTCATATTGTCCAACTTAACAAAGTAGAACATTTTAAGTCTCACAGTGTACAGTATTTTAAGTGGCATTATTGATGGTTGATTGATCCGTTTTTGTGACATTTGGCTAAAATACATGAATGTTGGCTCTATCATAAAATGCTAGATGTTACCTTGTTTTTGTATAAGGAGCACGTGAGACAATTTTAAGCAAGTAAAAAATGTGTATGATGCAGTGATGAATATTGCTTGAGAAAATAAGCTAAATCGATCGAAGAATGTACACTGCTGAAGTGTTTACAATAAATTGGCGCATCGATAAATGTTAAAATCAATAAAATTATTTTACAGCTCCTCACACATTATTGTACCAATTATTTTTGTCATAAAACAGTCGTAGTTATTACTACTGTACATAAACATAGTGATGCAAATTGAGTGTTTAAAAAGAATGTACAAATTTCATGGCTTCATTTTGATTGCAGAAAACTATATTTTGATTTGCACAATTTGGTGCACAGTTTTTTTTAATACGATTTTGCTTCATTATTATACAAACCGCTCCATGTAGCTTGGTAGTTCCATAAATACAGTAAAGCCTTGAAGTGTAAAACATGGAAGTGCTCTGAGAGCCGTTTTGATGGGTTTTCAAGCAAGAGGTCATAAGAACCCTTGGGGAAATTCATTTGGTGGCTTAGTGAATTGGTCTGGCATGGTTAACCAGCCTTCGACTCTATCTCATACATGCTTTACGACAGGGTCTGTTTTTATTTTATTTTCCTCTCCCAGGGAGGGCAGCTCCTTGGGTTAACTGTGTGTCTGTGTGTGTGATTAAGCAGGATACATCTGCTATTCATGCTTAAGTCTTGATCTTGGGTTCTTTAAAAATCTATTCAGGATAACATGCTACATTTATATTACACCTTTCATATACAACATGTCTGGAGGCATCCACCAGGCACATGGGGTGAAGATAACCCTTGCCAGGATCTGTACGCAAAAACTGCAGTATAATACGTAACAGAATATTAACTTGACAACCTGGCCAATGGAGAGGGGAAATTGGCATGGTTTAAGATTTTGACATATTACAATACTTAAGCCACTATATTACAAGCATCCCGTGTTTTTAACAAAAGAAAGTATTGGTTACAAAGGCAACTGAGTGTCCTCTATACAATAACCAGTGTGCTTGCCCCTCAAAAACGACAGGGTTGCAGGATAGTGTTTTGTTAGATTATGGGAACGTTTTCGGGGATTTTAATTCTGACTCAGTAAATAAGATCCAGTCCTAATCTAAAGCTTATATGGCAGCTGATCGTTCCTGAAGTCAGAGCTGATACAAATTTTTGGAAGCAAATTTTACTGTCAAAAAAGTGACTGAGCCAACATTTCACGATCATTGGCCAAACCGTTTTCGCATTGAAGCCATTCAAACAGCGTTTCACACACACAATCCACTTGTATTTTATTATAACGAATAACAATCATAATATTATTTGTAAAAAGATACAATTTACCAAATAGTCGCCCCACCATAAACCTGCTGGCTTAAGATAAAGGACACATCCTACAAAGCATGTCTTTTTAAGCAAATAACCCAGAACATGCCATTCTCTCCGCAGCTCTGTGCAGCGTTTTGTGACCCTCGGGTGAAAAGCGCTCTATAAATGCAATTATTATTATGAAGCAGAATTAGGCCTGAATAGTACATGGAAAGGTGACCACCAAGCACAACAAGTGTTCGAGGCCACAAGCTACTTTGTAAACAGTGACAAAATCCATTGTTTAACTGAACTTCCATACTCCAGCGTCTATGCGTCTGGCATTCACCAAAACGTATTGATAACCGTAGTGAATTTTGTGTGCCACAGAGTTATATAGTTATGCAACAGAGGAACCATAAGATAACATTATGACATTAAACGTAAACGTATTGACATTAACATATTTGAATCATTACATAAGTGGGTGTTATGCCTTGACAGGAGATTACATTCCTGTTTTTTTTTCTCAAATAGTTTCAGAGAGCATTGTGGTTGACGGAGCAATGCACTCAGTTTGTAGCAGGGAGCTGTGGGCTTGTGAAGCCTTTATACTTCAAGTGCGGAAATCCAGGACATTAGCCAAAACCGTGGTAATTACACTGAGGCACATGGGATACAAGCTAACAATGGATACTTGACTTGTATTGCCAGCCAATATTGTAATTATACTACATTAACATTATTCGAACAATAATACATTTGCACTGATGTATTTTTTAGGGCTCAATGCATAAAAAAACCCCCAAAAAATGTTATTGTTGCTGATTTTCCATTCTTATGTCGTTGTTGTTGATATGCCGTTCTGTCCGCAGCTCTGTGCAGCACTTTGTGACCCTCGGGTGAAAAGCGCTCTATAAATGCAATTATTATTATAAGGAGTACTTTACAAATATTTTCTTTCAGGATAGCCGTGTCGAGAAAGGAGCGCTCGACGTGACTATCCCGAAAGAACAGCTTTGGAAAGCAATCATCAAAAATACTTTTAAAATAATACATTTCAGTTTCGTTATACGGTTGTTTAGACACAGCCTAAATAAGTGCCCATCTGCCTGATAATGTGGCTTCATGAACGTAAATGCATGTACCCCTCTGAGATTCCATTCAACAATTTGAATTTTAAACGGCAGAGCTCCCAGGAGTCTCGTGGTGTATTTCTGACCAAAACAACTTCACCCTGTGTATTAATTTTTAAATTTAATCAAGGCCAAACCCATTGATATCAGCACACCTCATCAGTTCTCTCTGACTTCGCTTTGCGTAGTGCCAAATGTTATAGGTTGTTAATGTACAGCACATGCCCTAAACATCTAACAACATCGTATACATACATCCATCATATTTATGGCTGATGTGAGAGCTAAGTGGCTGAGGGTTTTATAATCCCCAGGGCCATTCTTACAAACATAGCTGGTTTCCTGAATTAACCACACATAGCATTAAACACAGAACAGATACAAATGTCTCTATAAACTGGGTTTGTGCCCAACTCTGACTGCGATGCATAGTCGGTGTGGCTCATGTCACCATGTCAGCATCCTATCCTACGCTGTCTGTGCCTTTAACCATGCCTCACATTGTTCCTTTTGACATTTTCCTGATAAAGTCGAAATCGGCCAGGAAACATGTGCGTTACAAAAGGGGCCCAAAATGTACCGGTCACCAAAATAAGGGAGACACCTGGAGGGGTGCACTAACCATGTACGTCCCTCTGGGAGACACACGAGCAGAGCTGCTGACAACTTTGGCTGTGTTGTGTTATTCATGTTTAACCCGACGTGGTACCCACCGATGCTACAGCACTTTGGTGCACTTTGGTAATAAGTAATTTGGAAACGTTGTGTTAGAGGTGGTGCACAGGCACAAATAACAAAACAAAATATGTTTTTGTCAGTAACAATGCCTCCAAAGGAATATATATATATATATACACACTCTGTAAGAGGTGACATTCGAGCAAATGTTCATTTTCATAGCACGTATTAAATGTTAACAGCTTTTTGGAGGCCAGAGTTAGTGCATTCGCGGATTTCGAAACTCTGTAAACAGGGCTTAATTGGAGCCAGGTTTTTATACGCCGGCGAACTGAACATTTTTCCACACCCAGCACACCATATCCAGAACACTTTTTGCTATGGCTGTGGCTACTAGTTACATGCCGACTGGATTCTACCAGCGACTCAAAAATAAAAGACAGTGATGAATGAAACCTTTCCTTGTCTGTAACCCAAGGCTTCCCCGTGGCTAAGCAGCATTTATTGTATATGGAGCAAGGTATTGTTTAGTTACCATACTAATCATTACAAATACATCGTGCTACACTTTATCCATCAGATATTGATAGTTTAATAACACTAATAAGCCAACTAAACATCGATATTGCTGTCTTATTTCAATGTAGAGTATTTTAGAATTCCGTAGAAAGTTATTTTACCCGTTTTCTCCACAGCTCTGTGCAGCGCTTAGCGACCCTCTGGTGAAAAGAAGTCTAGAAGTGCAACTATTACGATTATTATTACCCTGATCGCTGTGTCTATGTGTTTATTGCTATTCAGTAACCCTATTAATGTCATGGATTGGTGTTCTGTTCAATGCTACTTTTAAAGATCTGATTGATATATGATATACAATTTCCTCTGCTTCATATTCATAACAATGGGCAGTTTAAGGAAACACGCCGATACATATTTAGCTTTACAAAATATAGTTGTACAGATTTTTACAATTTAATTTATAAACCTAAACACATTTTTTTACTTTACCAAAATTAAGATTTAACATAAGCACTTTAAAATGTGTTCATTCCCATGTGACATTTGACTCCTATAGGATGCATATAATGATGCAGAAAACATGTACGTTACTTGCTTACATAGTACATACAATGGTCCATACACACAAACTTTTGAAATCATACCATAATAGACAGGATTGCAATACCAAATACCACCGATGTGTGCTGAATACGCTGTAATTTACAGCCCCCTGTAAATCCACTGCTGGATAAAGGCCTTTATTCACAGCGACAGTCATTTGTGTAGTTTGTCCATACTTCACCACGCTGGTCATACGGGTCGATGGTGGAGAAGGAGGTAGAATTAACATTAGCCATGACCGTGAATCACTCAGGTCGTCAGGTTTAAATAATAATAATTGCATTTCTAGAGCGCTTTTTACCCGAGGGTCACAAAGTATCACTGATCCATCCACCTTAGTATTATTAACAAAAAATAATTACTATATATTGCATACATCTGTGGTTTTTAAACTTTGTTCTTATTGCGAGCTTGTTGAAAACAAATGTTCATGCCCCGCGACCCAGAAAATTCTTTTGAATAGAGCTTTAATTGCAGTAAATCATAATAGAGCTTTAATTGCAGTAAATTATAATAGATTTAAATTTGAGCCAGAAATGCGACCCAGGGCCTGACGACCCGGTGCTAGGTCGCAAATCGTTCTCTGAAAACCACTGAAATACATTAATACTATACAGTGTAGTTTAAAATATAGGTTCCTCTTGTTTCGAGCACACTTCTACATATATATTGCGCATTAATCACCATTGCAGAATACGTTATAAAACTCAACGTCTTATGTACACGATAATGACGGATTACTTTTTGCCTGATGAGAGGCAAATGAGATTAATTAGCTCACTTGGAAGGGTAGTCCAGTTATTTAAAACTAAAGATATATTTATAGGGGCGGCACGGTGGCCCAGTCGGTAGCGCTGTCGCCTCACAGCAAGAAGGTCCCGGGTTCGAATCTCGGCTCGGGTGCCTTTCTGTGTGGAGTTTGCATGTTCTCCCTGTGTCCGCGTGGGTTTTCGCCGGGGACTCTGGTTTCCTTCCACAGTCCAAAAAACATGCTGCTGCATAGGTTAATTGGCTCGCAGACAAAATTGCCCACAGTGCCCGGTGATGGACTGGCGTCTGATCGTGGGTATACCCCTGCCTTGCGTCCTGTATCTGCCGGGATAGGCTCCGGCTCATCGCAACCCTGTACGGGATTAAGCGGTTCTAACAATCAGATGAGATGAGTTATATTTACAGACAAACTATTGCGCCCGGCGATGGACTGGCGTCCCGTCGCCGGGTGTATCCCTGCCTTGCGCCCTGTGTTTCCGGGATAGGCTCGGCTCACCGTGACCCTATATAGGATTAAGCGGTTTCAGATAATGAGATGAGATGAGAAACTATTGCAAGAAAGCAAAACAATCATAATACCGTACCGTAATTAATGCTACTCCATAATATAAAAAAACATATTGTTCCTCTTTCAACAAATTAAATGTAAATGAACACGTGTAATTATGCATTGGGCCACAGCGATGTAAAATTCACACGTCTAAATAAATTGCTGGTAATCTACACCATAATTTCTTATATACTCACCTACAAAACTCACCATCGAAAATATTATTAGTGGCAAAACCAGCTCTAATCCAACATTGTGTATTTAACAGCATGTGTTAATTAACACATATGACCACGCGCACAGAGCCAGAGAAAGGCACACAGCTGAAGGGGCATCTGTCCCTATGCCCCATGATGGGTCAACGCCACATCAATCGAGACTCACGTGGGAGGAGGAGATGGAGTCCAAACGGCGGGTTCCCGTCTCCTAAGTGCGCCCGTTTCTCTGCGTGGAACGACAGTGGATCGCGCTGGGTATCCTGGCTGCACTGAGCCCTCAACCCGTTTGCCCCTGGAGTTTGGTGGAGGGAAGTGTGAGGAAAGAGGATGGGGGTGGGGGATACATGTCCTCCCATACGTCAGATTCCCTCGGGTGGACTCTCCGTGCAGTGCAATTCCCTGCTGCTTCCATACTCCCTGCGTACTCTATGGAGTTTTGGCCGCAGTTATAAAGACCAGGGGGGTTTCGGCCGGTAACCACATGAATTAAATGTCAAAATAAGTTACTGGTTTTTCGTAATATGTGTAAATGTCTAAATTTTTTTAGCAATACCCTCTCTTAATTGTTTCGTCAGTATGCCCACGCAGATCTATCAAGACTTCTGATCAGCCTGGAATAGTAGACCAAATACCCTCTAGAACTGCCTTCAGCGTGGACGTCATTATCTTACCAGTGGTGTAAACAAGTGAGAAATTGCTGGATTGTTTTGTCTTTTAACTGAGAAACGTGGATAAATGTAACTTATATCGCCGTACCACTTGTATATCCAGCAGGTCAATCATTTGCTAAAATTCCACACAAGATGGAAACGATTACCAATCATTGTACTGATGTAAGTTTTCACTGCTCTATATTTGACAATTGCTCTCCATAGCTGTTCTTTCGTAATTGCCATGTCGAGTGTTCCTTATTCACGATGTTTCCCCTCCGACATTTGAGGCATCATCGGGAGTTTCTAATTACCAATTCTGGCGTTTGCAACGGGTATTTATCATGGAAACGATTACCGGTCATCGTTTAACAACCTACATTTTGGTGTCACTGCTATGTGAACGTGTATGCATGTGTATCTATTCGTTTTTATATGAGACGCCGTTATTTTGTGTGTGGCATTTTGTATGATGCACATCAATTATTTTCGGAATTGGTATCATGTGTGTAATTATTCTGTGATCAATAATACCAGAAGGTCCATAGAGGTAGTGACCCTTGCCGTGGGTATGGATAATTCACCAAGTCAAAGAAATTGTTCCTTCAAGCTGGAAGGAACCGTTCAGTGGGGAGGGGTAAGCAAGTTACAACATATTGGGACACCGGGGGAAATTTAGTCAGGACAATTAACCTGGACAGCATGTATTTGGCCTGGGCTCCCAGTGCAGATGAATGTTACACCAGTGTTCGTATAAACACAAGCATTCTTGAGTTTACCTGAACTGTAGTTGAATTTACAAATTAAATCATAGAAACGTATCTGAAGAGCCTTGTAAAACACTGACGTCAAGGCAGAAATGACCTTGATTAAACTTCGCAGAACTCTCTTCTTACACGTGCCTTGAGTAAGAACGCAGATATGCAGTATTGTTGGCACGTGTTCATACATACCCCATGATAAGCCATTGGACAAACTAACTTATTAACGCAGTTCCAAATGACGCGGTACAATTTTTCGACTGTCTCCATGAATTTCCTCTACAACCCGATTAGTCCAAATTTTCTGGCATTAGCCAGAGCTGGTCCAGTTGGATGTTGTTGTTGAAAATGTTTTTCACATTTGTTTAAACGTCAAACGTAGTATGGCTTTCAATATTACACGTTACAATCAGTTGTTTCCCAAATGCATTTCTATCCCTTTAACAAAAACGCACACAATGGTTTTAAGACAAGAAGCACCACGAGCCTGCAATACAAAGGTTGTTGTGGATAGACACACCGGTATGGTTTAAAATCAAAAAATTTCTCTGTGCTGCAGCCCGTGTGCGCACACTCAGTAGAAACGAATTTAATATGCACTGAGCGTGATGGTCTCAGCCCAGCGAGTAATGATGGCACACACTTGACCATACACAGATATGATACAAAACAGAATTAATTTGACGCTAAAATTGGAAAATAGCGCTGGTATCTACATAATACAATTCAAAATAATAATTGCATTTATTGAGCGCTTTTCACCGGAGGGTCACAAAGCACTGCATAGCTGCGGAAAGAACGGCATGTCAACAGCAACGACATTAGAACGGAAAATCAGCAACAATAACATTTTTGGGGATTTTCAATGTCCACGTCGTTGCAGAACAACATGTAATATATGATCCGACTTTCAACTCTCGGCTCCGGTGCCTTTCTGTGTGGAGTTTGCATGCTCTCCCCGTGTCCGCGTG
>JAZEWT010000003.1:35102270-35118294 GCA_036362905.1 Mordacia mordax | reverse complement strand
TTGGGGAATGGTTTCATGTAACATTTATCGTATGATAATAATTGCATTTCTAGAGCGCCCACCACCGAGGGTCACAAAGCGCTGCACAGAGCTGCGGAGAGAACGGCGCGTCAACAACGAGATAAGAACGGCAAATCAGCAATAACGTTATTATTTTAGTTTTTTTTAGAAATCCAAGCTGTGGAGAGCACGGCATGTCAACAACATCAGGACAGGTCGACTGAAAGTCAAATAGTAGCAAGAAATTATGGGACATAAAGCAAGCGATTAAAAAAATTAGACATTTCACTCACTGTGCTCACTGTACAAGATATTGTCTACATGCCTTTAAAGTAGTTTGTAAATCATTCCTTACATAAGAGTATATATCTCATCATTGTCAGAAACCACTTAGTCCTGTACAGGGTCGCGGTGAGCAAGAGCCTATCCCGGCAGGCACAGTGCGCAAGGCAGGGATGTACCCACGATGGGATGTCAATCTATCACCGGGTACTGCGGGCAATTTAGTCTGCAAGCCAATTGACCTATGCAGCAGCATGTGTTTGGACTGTGGGAGGAAACCGGAGTGCCCGGCGAAAACCCACGCAGACACGGGGAGAGCATGCAAACTCCACACAGAAAGGCACCTGAGCCGAGATTCGAACCCCGGAACTTCTTGCTGTGAGGCGACAGCGCTACACAGTGGGCCAATGCGCCACCGTGCCGCCCTAGTATATATACGTCTATAGAAAATATGGTAACTTATTTGAGGTCTGCGAGAATGCGTCTATCATCAACACCATGTTCTGATGCAACTATGGGCCACATCCTCTAAACAACAACAGGTCCTGTAGAATAAAATCCAAACACGCTGATACCTCACGACGAGGTCTTAGAACCACATCAGATGGAGGCCTGGTACTTATTCTGAGGATTAAATCACGCATTCCGCAATGCCAACTTGTAATTGTACAGACGCTGTGGCTCTTACCACGGTGCATTTGTGAAAAGAGCCACTTTTGCTGTTTGTGGCCATGTGACGCCCCCGTGTGGTCTGAAAAACCCCAACGTGAAACTATTTTCATTTCAATGAAGTGAAAGAACAATTATCCAAGTTCAGACTAGGAACAATATAAGGCACAAAATCACCATCGCCATTGGTATAGCCCGCCTTGCGTTCTCTATCCGCCGGGATAGGCTCCGGAGCCCCGGGATTAAGTGGGTGACACCTGTCATGAAAGAACACATTCAATGCAACGCCCCTCCCTATAGCTCCGCCCCCCTTCCCTCTCTCCCCCGCCCCTACCTCCACCCCCGCCCTCCCTCCCTCCACCCCACCCCCTCTAACCCCCCCCTCCTCGCGCTCCTCCCATCCTCACGCCCGCCCGTGACCCGTGACCCGGAGGCGGAAGCGCTCTTTTCTGAGCAGTCATTGTGTGGCGGAGCGCGGGCGGCAGGGACGAGGCGACTCGGCTTCGATAACTCCGAGAGCCGCGTGGTGCAGTCGCCATGAAGGAGGCAGCGGTGGCCAAGCCCGCCAAGAAGAAGGAGAAGGCCAAGGTGGAGGACGTGGAGATGAAGGACGCGACGGATGGCGGCGAGGCTTCACCGCCCCCGGACCCCGTGCGGACCCAGAAGGAGACCGACGCGCTTGCCCTGGAAGGTGCCAGTCTCCGGGGTTGTTTGATTCCCGAGTCCGCTCCCTCTCTACAGACCCCCTTTGTGTGCCAGGATAGGTTACCTTTGCCCGTAGGCGACCGAACGTCCCCCTGCCTCCCCCCTCCCCCCACGTTGGACGCGAGTGATGTTGAGGCCTGCTTCGAGCGTGTGAAGTTCGTGCGTTACTCTCGGCGGTGGCGTCTTGTTAATTTACACCATTTATTAGCCTTGCCGTTGTTGTAGTTGCACTAATGTTGTGGAAATACCCACCATCAATAGCATCGTCGTAATAACCAACAGTACTGTAGATTGTCAGCTACTTTCGGCATCGTCATTGTCAGTTCTTACCAGCAGCAGGGTTGAACACCCACCATCATCATAATCGTATAAACTGTCAACAAAATCGTTGTTCGAATCACTTTGGTCACCACCACCTATCTGTTCTCGCTGACCCTATGATGATTGGTTTGTTGATTACCAACATTGAATTGTCCAGTTATCTTTATTCTTCAGGGAATTATGGCATGTAACATTGGGTGCTGCTTTGCAGTTTATATCTTAAGCATGGCTTACAGATTATCAGTCAGGAAGGTGTAATGGTTAATGATTGCTTCCGAAGAGCAGCTTTTGGAAGCATTTATCACACATCGGACCAGGAAAACCTACATAAGTACACGGTGTAATGCTTACTTTTCACGCATGCTTTTATATTACTCTATACATTTATTGGAGATTTTAATATCATGAGATGAAGAATCTGTTAGGAAATCTTACTAAGCAATACAACCCCATCTCTCATGAGAATGGCCCTGGAAGTGGTTATTGGAACACACGCTTCCAATAGCTTGTTATTTAATCGCCGCACAAATTTTGACACCGCAATGACAAAGCTATCATCTTACCAATATGACTGCGATTTAAATTTTGAACTGCAAGTTATCTGATAGAATTAACTGCAGTGGAGAAAAACAGTGGAATCGTCAGTGGGAGATCCCAGTGCCAGAATCATCGTGTGATTGACTTGAATCTGAGCTGCAGAATTACCTGCCCTGTGCCGTCTTAAGATCTTTCTTAAAGGTTTTCCAGCAGCGATGTCAAATAGAATTTATCACAAGTGAACGTCAACTTATTTTTTTATAATATTTAATCTCATTGGGTTAAAGCTTAGCATGTGGCCATATTCTTGATGTATTTTTACGCAATATGTCAGTGTTAATGTACTTTGTGTTCATATCCAGAGACAGCAAGCTCTGTGGTTTTTATTACTAGCAGTGGATATGATAAGATTGTTTGTTAATACCACGAAATTCAGCATTAAATATTATGACTTAAACATACCTTCATTTGTCCCTCCAAAAAATATAATGTTCTAGTATAGTGTAGATGTTAAAGTACTGAAACTTTTATCTGGGTAGCTGGCTGCAACATTGGGGAAACAATGGATGGACAAGGTACTAACCAGAAAGCCTTCCGTTGTTGCCTTAATGAAGTGCTCTGAAGCATCACACTTTCCAAAGTCTTAGACGCTAACCGCAGGTTTTGTTTGTTTGTGTGTGTGTGCGCGCGCCTGTATACGTGTCTCCACCAGACCTGAAGGAACAGGTGCGGCAGATCGAGAAGTCTGTGTCCAGCAAGGAGCCACGCTTCGTGCTGCGTGTGCTGCGTGCGCTGCCCTCAACACGCCGCAAGCTGAACGCACATGTACTACGCAAGGCCCTCGCTGGCTTCTACACATCGAGCGGGGCAGCAGCTGCCCGCGACCTCCTCCTTACCTTCTTTGATGAGGTGTGCGCCATCCCCACCACTGGCTCCATACGCCTCCACACACCTTTGCCTCACTGTTGTTTGCTGGCTTTATGATAGAACATGGCCTGGCACTGATTGTTGGTAGATATCTCTGGTTGAGTGTTCGGATATGCTTATCTTCATTGGTGGCCCAGAGCCAAATGTGTAGATTAGACGTCCTTTTGTGGTTATCCGACAAAGAGACCAATTACTTTCATTCTAAAGTGTATGGGTCCAGTAGAAAATGTATTTTTCAAAAAGCTGTGTTAGTGCACAAGTTAGTTGTTCACTTATTGGCAACCGCTACGTTGTTTTTCTTAATGCAATATGTTTGTGTTATTGTTAGCAGCTGCACTAAGTCAGCTAGAATGAAAAGTCCTCTAGATGTGCAATTACTATTAATATAGGTATCTTTTCCCATTGGCACCAGCCTTATGTTACCTAAGTGCAAGGTTGCTGCAATGCTGGATGAGGTTACCCTCTAAACTGTTTATGCTCCTATGTAAACCACAACTTAAGCCATCACGCTAGTCATCCTCTTGTGAAATGTTCAGTTACAACGTACACTTCATTGTCTTTTCGACCTGTTTTCTCCACAGCCAATGGATGCAGAAGGTGAGGTTACATTCCGACCACGCACGGGGAAGGCGGCAGCACAGCCCCTGCTGCCTGAGACGGAGACATACTTGCAGCACCTGTGTGTGGTGTACCTGCTGGATAGCAAGCGCTACAACGATGTGAGCTCTCCAAACTACATTTGGTATATTATTGTAGCTTGAAAGGCATGTTTAACGATGTAGATATTCATGGCTCAATGTATGACAATTGCTCTTAACAGCTACTCTTTCGGTATAATAGCGAGTCCTCCTCCTGCTTCGTGACATTTCACATCCTACTTTGAAGATGCCTCCAATATAATTATTAATAAAAACTTATAAGATTCAACGCTACCTCTTTATAGATATAACTAACACTGCTTTCTTATCAAAAACAAAAAAACGTTATTGTAGATATGTCATTCATTTGTTGTTGCTGACATGCCGGTCTCTACAGCTGTGTGCAGCGCTTTCTGACCCTCGGGTGACATGCACTCTAGAAGTGCACTTATTGTTATTAGCTATTGAAACCATCTATCAGTAATATATAATGTTTCATGCACTTTATTTTCCCCAAAACACAGGCCCAAAAGTGCTCAGACGACCTCATGCAAAAAATAGCATCGCAGAACCGGCGCACGCTCGACCAGTTGGCAGCACGCTGTTACTTCTACCACTCGCGTGTCTACGAGTTTCTGGACAAGCTGGACTCCATCCGCAGGTAGGGTATGCAAAACCAAGGCTCTGGTCACACGCTGCTTGGCTTTCCCATCGCCGTGTGACTCCGTGTTGAACTACGTCGTCGTGTTGTCTCCACGTGGCAGCTTCCTGCAGAGCCGGCTGCGCACAGCCACGCTGAGGCATGACACAGACGGGCAGGCCACTCTGCTTAACCTGCTGCTGCGCAACTACCTACACTACAATCTGTACGAGCAGGCTGGCAAACTTGTCTCCAAGTCGCTATTCCCCGAACAGGCGAACAACAATGAGTGGGCTCGCTACCTCTACTATACTGGTGAGTACATCCCCCTGCCAGATGAAAAACACTCCACCACCAACATTATTAACAATGTTTTTTGTACAGACATATACCGGACTATTGCCGAATATGTTAGAGGAGCTATTTTCTCAAACATACTCACACTGAGTTCTGCTTCATGCCTAAGTACTTACGTCTCATCCGTGACCGGCAGCTATATTTCTCCGTGCTAGAAAAGTGTTGTAGTGTTGGGCAGTGTGCTACAGTCTCTGCTTTACATAGCTTACACTTTGAAGCCCTATGTGTTCAATAAACTCATGCACATCATTTAAAATTAGCTCCTTAACAAGTGAGAATAATGATTGCTTTCCAACGCTGTTATTTCGTGATAGTCATGTTGAGCACTCCCCTGCTTTTCTTCTCGATATTTCACCTCCCACGTTCGAAGCATTCTCAGGGATACTGAGTCTCAGTGTTGAGTCTCAGTACTGAGTCTCAGTATGCTTAAGAATGATACCTCCTAAGCTATCCACAAAGAACAGCTTTGGAAATCAATCTTAATGCCTCGAACCGTGAAAACCTACATTAGTACATGTGAGAGTCATATCTTCCAATTTAATGATGGAAATAGGAGGCTTTATAAATGTAAGTAAAACCTGTTAAGGTGAAGGAGAAACGTTCTTGGTCTTACACACAAATGTGTTATTTCTGGTATTTGCTGTGTGGCAGGACGCATCAAGGCCATCCAACTGGAGTACTCGGAGGCACGGAGGACTCTGACCAATGCCCTACGAAAAGCTCCACAGCACACAGCCGTTGGCTTCAAGCAGACGGTGATAGCATTGCACAATACACCGTGGCATAAACTCATTCACAGGGCATGTTACAGATGTTCATACGGGGCTCTCATATAAATGCTTCCACTTGTTCAGATGTCGGCATGTTGCTTTGTACGTGTGTGTATCGGGAGTGGTGGCCCAGCGGTTAGCACGCTGGGCTCCAAACCCGATGACCCGAGTTCGAGTGTCACTCACGGCCAACACCAGTGACGATTTTCTAAACCGGTCGTGGGCCTCCCCTTGGTCGACTCAGCCTAAAATGATTACCTAGTGCAGTTTGTAAACATTGCCACGAGGGAGACAAAGGCGGCCGAGCGTGGTACTGGTCACTCACCTCGTCATGTGCCGTGTCGACCTTGCTAACGACACTTGACCCTACAGTCTGTTAAGGCTATATGGGGGATCTTTGTCTTTGTATAGGGAATGGTGGTACAGTAGTTATTACACTATGGTTTGATCATGATACCTTGGGTTTGTTTTGCACCCCTTTTGTCAAGTGGTGTCTGAAACTGGGTCTCCCTCGGTCTATTTAGCATTAAATTCGCACTAAGTGTAGTATGTAAATAGCGCAGAGGAAGCAGCTGAGTGCTTGCCACACCACAACCTTTCATGAGGTGTGTTACCTTTAATATCGATAGCCGCTAAAGGCACTTGTCTCAATAGCTTTGATATTTATACATTTGTGTGAGTGTCTTAGCATTGTTACTGTTGCTTGATGGTGCCGGTGTCTGGGGGCAGGTTCACAAGCTGTTGATTGTGGTGGAGCTACTGCTGGGAGAGATCCCTGACCGCCTTCAATTCCGCCAGCCTTCACTCAAGCGCTCTCTCATGCCTTACTTCTTGCTCACTCAAGGTGTGTGTGTGTTTGCATGCACACGCGCATATTTCAAAAGATGTTTGGCAGACATTATAAAGATTAATGCAAGTTGTTGAGATGCCCAGATCACTGGTTTCAGGTAGGTTTTAAGTCATGCTTTTGTTGCCTGTGCTAGATGTTTTCAGAAATATTCCATGTAAGTTCCAAATTATAGCTTTACATGAAAAATAAATCCTGAAGTTTTTTCTAGAGATATTTAAAGATGTTTTGTCTCCCTGTTACAGCTGTGCGGACAGGGAACCTTTCCAAATTCAACCAGGTTCTGGAGCAGTTTGGAGACAAGTTTCAAACAGATTTTACTTACACTCTGATCATTCGTCTGCGCCACAACGTTATAAAGACAGGTTTGTACTCTCAAATATTTTTACCCCCTCATTCCATGAGTAATGCTGCAAAAAAATATGACTATGAAGTTTAATCGCATGGCAACAATATTCAAAGCTCATTGCATTTCACAGTAAAATTAGTCGCCGTGCATTTGTGATGTTTTTTTTTTACGTAATAAAAGTTCAGGATATGTAATAAATTCAACAATAGCTTGACTAAATTGTATGGTTAAACCTAAAAGCTGTGTTCTGAACAGTTCGTATTCCAATAAATTTGGCACAGTGCAGACAGGTGATCTTCAAATATTTCTATCACGTTTATTGACAAGTCTATTGTGTTGATAATTGACATATTTATTTGTTTTTTGATAAATGAATTTAATATATATATAGAATATCTTGGGTGTGCGGCCATGCTGTGTATTTGTATACAGGCGTACGTATGATCAGCCTGTCGTACTCGCGCATTTCGCTGGCTGACATTGCCCAGAAACTACAACTTGACAGTCCTGAGGATGCAGAGTTCATCGTTGCAAAGGTAACATTGCACTACTTTGTACAATATTTCCACCTGCCGCCCATATTGATGAATTTTCTGTGTATGAAGGAACTTAAAATTGGGATATTAGTGAGCTGTATTGAAATGTATCACCAGAGAGCATACCATGAGTCAAATTAACACCCCCATTATATTGTTGAGTGTGAGACAGAAGCAAGTACTGAGGACCAGATAAAAATGGTATTTAGTTGACAGATTTGGTAAGAATATGGGATCTTATCATACGACTGAGCATCGTGACTTTAAAATTTTGAATTCACAGGAAGATACATTGGTCTCCCCACTGGGTGTAGTGTGGATAATAGCTTCTGCGATGGTTTATTTGAAGGAAATGGGTTTTGCCCAATGTGCTGCTACTGCGTGCTATGAACCCAATTTATATTGATCGTTGCACAGGCCCTTGAGGAATTAATGGCATTCGTGGGATGAGAAATGTGATGTTCCTGATATAAATAATATGTTCAATGTTGATTGCTTCCAATAGCTGCTCTTTCGGGATAGCCACTTCGATCGCTCCTATCCTTCACGACGTTTTGCTTCCCACATTAGAGTCATCCTGAAGAGGAGAGAAGAGGAACGATTCACATGGCTATCCTGAAAGAGCAACTTTTGGAAGCATTGATGCCCAGTCTTGAAAACCTTAATCAGTACATGTTCAATTATGTTAATTTCAACATTTCCGAGATAAGGACTGTCTGATCTGGCGTTAGTCTCGTGACCCTTTTTAGAAGGGTTTCACCAATTTTTTGTGCAGAAAAGTTGCAATACGGGTGATGTATATTGCAATCGGGTAAATTGCAGTGTTAATTCATAATTTTGACAATAATTGCATTTCTGAAGTGCTTATCACCCAAGGGTCACAAAGCGCTGCACAGAGCTGCAGAGAGAACGGCACACAGCAACGCGATAAGAATGGCAAATCAGCAATAACGTTTTTTTGGAGTTTTTTTTTACCATAGTACTGCCACACAATGGTCTCCTCTTGCGAATTACATTTTATCACTATTACCTTCAATATAGTTCTTAGTCTTGTCACATAATTACGGTTATCCAATTTTAGAAAACGATCTTTTTATCACAAGCTTATATTTAATAACAGTGCCTGCTCCATATGCGTTCTGTGTTGAAAAAAAATGTGTTGATGTGCGATGATTCATTTTTGATCAAATGGTATCGAGACATTTAACTAACAGAGCTTAATGGCCTCCAAAGCACAGACTTTACACTCCCTTGTAATAATAATAATTGCACTTCTAGAACACTTTTAACTGGAGGGTCAAAAAGTGCTGCATAGAGCTGTGAAGAGAATGGCATGTCAGCAACAATGACATATGAACGGCATATCAACAATAATAACATGTATGAATGTAACATTAGCAGCTTACCCTATTGCATGCTTAATGTTCCTAGATGCAAATAAAAATTCGGGGGAAAGGCTCTTATGGCAGCTCTCCCTCACTTTTGGAGCAATATTGTCATGAGCTTGAGGCTACAGTTATGATGTCAAAATGTCCCAATTTATACAAAAATGTCGGCCTTGCGAAATTGATTGGTCTTTTTTATAGGCTGCGTATGCTCTAACACCTTCCACGAATTGTACTATAGCCTGTATGATTTGTGCATGCCCAGGCCATCCGAGATGGGGTGATTGAGGCGAGCATCAACCACGAGAAAGGCTACGTGCAGTCCAAGGAGACCATTGACATCTACGCCACACGAGAGCCACAGCTCGCCTTCCACCAGCGCATCGCCTTTTGCCTCGAGATGCACAACATGTCTGTGAAGGTGTGGCCCTGGCAGCACATCCTGAGTATTTCCCCGCATTTCGTACCCTGTCGGCTGGGATAGACTCCGGCCCCCCTCAACCCTGTACATGATTAAGCGGGTATTGATAATGATGCTCTATGCAGAAATGCATCACCTGAATATTGACACTAATAATTTGCATTAAAATGTAAAAATATCTTGTCTCTATAGCCCTGAATCACAGGCATGCATCATTGTTAAATTTTGCTTATGAAGTTACATATTTTGTGTCCAGCCACCAGTAATTCACAAAACTCAATTTTATACCTAATATCTACACTTATTGCCAAATGTAGGTCTATAGGTAAATGGGTACTCAATTTACATCTGTTGTAGCATAAAATGATAACCAATTTCTGCGTTTTACATTGTTTTATTGTGCAGGCAATGCGGTTTCCTCCCAAATCTTACAACAAAGACTTGGAGTCGGCAGAGGTGAGATTCATTGCCGAGTGACCTCAGCATGCAGCAAAAATTATCTATTCCATTACTTTATGATGACTGTGCGCATCGCTTTGTATACACTACACATGAGATCTTCAACAATACTGGTGAATACCATAGCAAGCAGCCACTTTGAGCAGTTGTGCTGTTAATCCAGTGTTGTGTTAATAGAGCAGCATTAAACAGAATTTCATTGTGAAATGATATATTTATGGGATGCTTTGGATGGTTTACAAAAGCTTTTAGTGTTATAACTGGTTTTGAATAACATTTCCCATAGAATATTCTCTAAAAAGAATGTGAATTAGGGAGACTTATTTGCTAAACTGGGTGGACAATAATCGGTTTCTGTTTGCAAGAGCAGATTGCTGTGTGCCAATGTTTCAACTTAACTTTCGTGATTATCTCCAATTAATTATTCCTGGGAAATAATTGTCCCTCTGAACATTTTGGTGTCTTTGGGATAAGCAGGGGGGAGCCGTTTTTTTAACCAAACTGTAGCATGGTTGCGGGCCAATATGTAGTAATGTCATAGATACACTTTGTCATCCCATCTGTATACAATTGCAGTTATCTAGAGGAAAATTATGTTTATCATGGTCCCCGGTGCAAAAAGAAAACAAGGCTAAATACACATTCAACAGGGTGGGGAAAAACACGCAGATGACATAGACTACATGCAGTAAAGTGAAGTGGCCAGTGCAGGTATGCATAAATGTGTTTGGGGGGGTGGAGCATTTTGAGTCCTGCTTGTTATGATGAAGAGGGGTGGGGCAGCATGGTATTGAGGAGTCTGACGACTTGGGGGAAGAAATTATTTCAGAGTCTGGCAGATCAGGCTAGGATGCTGCGGTACTTTTTGCCAGATGGCATGAGGGTAAAGAGTCCATGCTTGGGTCATAGAGGTTGAGATATTACATTCATAAGTGTTTTGCATATTAAACATATTCTGCTGTGCTGTTTCTTAATGAGTTGTAATACACAGTGCTTTATAATTCACTGCTGATAGTTTGGTTGAAACATAAGTTTACATGGATTTTCATGGCCTTCATGAAGAGTCCTTGATGAAAACATCAATGTTTTTACAATCCATAAGAACGTAATTCTAAAAATAATTTATTTTTATTGGATGACTGTTCATTGCCAAATGGAAATTGAGGACGAGAAAAAAATCCGTTGTACATTTGAATAAATGGTAGGAGGGGAGAGCTTGGTATACATGTACTGATGGAAATTATGGTAATATAATGGTTTAAATTCCATGTCACTGCTTATATAGCAGAAATATAGACTTATTTTACTGTGTAGTTATACAACAACTCTTGTATTACCCAGAATTTTCCATAACATACACTGAGATTTTGCGAAGATACCGTGAATTGTAACACCTTCATAACTGGAATCATGACACCCACATTCTGCATCTTAATTACACGTTGGCAACATAACATCACAAATCCTTCTTCCTGTCAGCGCATCTGCATCGCTACCAATTGTTAAACGTGTGCTTATGTCTTTCATAGGCTAAATTAGAGGCAACGTGCCACATCACATGCATGTAGTTTAACTTTGAAACTTTGTCTCAGGTTTTACCTGCTCATATGCTCTCTACTTAAATTATTTTGTCAGGGCCCTATTTGATATTTAAAATACATGATTTGCATTGTATAGTGGCAGATGCCTCTATTGGAACGTGTTATGTTTACACCATTATGAGTTCATTAAATGAGTTTGAATGTCGACAACTGTCTTCTCATCCAAGTCACCCCCAAAATCTATATTGGGAGTGCTCAAGTGGTAAAGCGAGTGAGTAGGTGAGTGAGCTGTCAGGTGGGTGAATGGGCTTGGAGCTGGGAAGCCTCACCACCAGGCACAGCTTGACACTAGGCATGTTTGTGGCATGTGCCTATCAGGAGCGGCGCGAACGGGAGCAGCAAGACCTGGAGTTCGCCAAGGAGATGGCGGAGGAGGACGATGATGGTTTCCCTTGAGGACAACCTTGTATGCCCACATACCACGCAGCCACCTCATCCCAACCAGCACTGCTCGTACAGTAGCCACCACCCCAGGACTTGTAAAAGATACTGTTGATGCTTTAATGAGTTATGCCGTTGTTAACTTTTTAATGTGTTTTAAACAAGGGCAGAGGGAATGCCTAAAAGTAAATTGGATTTCTATGAGGTGAGAAACAATGTTTATATATGCTGAATAAGACACTTCATGTAAAACCTTACATTATTCTTGGTGGGTCATTTTGAGCCCTTTAAATTGAACATAACTAAGGTTCCATTTAGTTTACATAATTTGTGAACCAATCCACATGGAGTTGTTTTTAAAGGGCATTGGAAAGTGTGCAGTTTTCAGTTAGCCTTATGAAGTACCTCAGTCTATGTTGGTTGCATCATCGGTTTGTATCTGGACTTGGCACATAAAATGCACACTAGCTTTTGTGTTCAAATTTATCCACTCCCTTCAATGAGTACATCATAAAAAAAAATTAAACTTGAAAGTTGCATGTCAAGCTTTGTTGGAACTTTATGGTTGCGTTGTAAATGTTTCTATCCTATGAGTATCTGAACTTAAGAGCTAATTGGGCAATTGTATTTAACAGTTATCGCCTGATAATTGCTATTTCGCCACTAGGGTGGGCTGGTGATCAAACTTAGTTGGTCTGCTTTCGTATTCTTCAGGCTGGCGCTAGAATGGTTATTTTAAGTCGTCTCAAGACGCTAACTTTAAAATTCTACTACCTGACACATTCAGTTTATCATACTGCGGTAACTGCAAATATAAACAATAAAGTGTTAAAATTGATAACCTTAAGTTTCATCTCAGACGTTTCTGCAGGTGCCTGGTGGTCTCAGTTCTGACTTATAAAAGTCATGGGGGGGGACGGGGATAGCAGTGTCATTTAGGACAAGGTTTAGATAGTCAGGTCCCAAGCGATGTTCTTATTCCATCTTGAAGTGTGATCTCTCAAAGAAGTCGTTTTAGACCATTTTCCACCAAATGTAAATATAGTGCTGGACACAACTGGAATAACATGGAAAAGGAGCTTTAATCACAAGGTGATGTCAGAACACTGAAGTAGAGTACTTTTATTTTCATGAATAAGTTCACGAGTATGCAGATAAGCCGTTTTAATGACGATGCCAGCTAAATAATGGAGACGAAAATGGCACTCAACATTTTGGGTGATCTAAACATTGACAGGTCCATTCAGCTTTGTGAATAGCTGTGTCTTGGAAAAGCCGGTGGTAACACCGATGGAACCCTCCGCCTGGCTTAAATGCTCCTCTACCGATGTGGCATTACATTTGTTATGTCTCCAAGTAAAAGGTTAACTTACATGGTGGCTTAAGCAATTGCTGTGCATTTTTAATGTGGTAAGTCTTCCTCTATGTGTTAACTTCATTATAGCACTTGGTATGCTTTTCTGGATCAAATGTGTATTTTTCACTCGTGCCATTTATGGCATGTGCAAATTTCACCACTAGTTTTGTATCAACGTTTGGGATATGTAGACCATCTCAGCTAGTGAATATAGTATGAAGATATTATTGTGATCACACAAGACCTGCTTTTGTTGTGATATAGAATTATATTAGTGCAATAAAACGGGTTATGGGGCTTAAATGAACCTCATCCTTGCCCTAATACCTGCAGATGGTCATTCTACGTATTTTTGTAACATATCAGAAATACTATAGTGCCCAATGCTTCTTTTTAGGTACCATATCCTACAGGACGTTGGTGACAATGGTCTTTCACAAATCTCTACTGTTTGAACTTCTAAAATGTCCATTGTTGATATGTACTTCTTCTCGGGGGACTCAACATAAGTCAATCTCTGTTATCCACGATCTTTCCTTCAAATTTTCCAGTTATAACCAGATTTTCAATATCCTCTTTCATAAAATGCCCGAGAAATGTCGACTGTCTGCTAATATCATTTAACAGCTTCTTTCTACTTCCCATTTGTGACAATTTCTTCATTTGAGGTGTGATTTGTCCAAGGCAGTCAGCTCAGGACAATGTTAAATCAATGCTTTGTAGCTTAAACCGCTCCACCTGAGCTACTAAGCATTGATAGTGCATTGTCCTGAGCGGACTGCCTTTTGGCATCATCTGGCTAACACTGACAGTCAGGCTCAAAAGAAAGCCATGTCTGGTGTAGGCCAATCAGTTTGAAGGACAATGCATATGTTATCAAAGCTTCTTTGCATATTTTGCCACAAGTATGTGTGGCTTTTGCAAAGCAGACACATTGAAAATGTGTCTGGTGTTTTAAGACCTTAACACGTGTATAAATGCCAGCAATGGTATAACCTCTCATCTTATTGTCTGAAACCGCTTAGTCCTATACAGGGTCACGGTGAGCACGGAGCCTATCCCGGCAGACACAGGGCGCAAGGCAAGGATATACCGACGATGGGACGCCAGTCCATCGCCGGGCACTGCGGGGCAATTTAGCCTGCGAGCCAATTAACCTAGGCAGCAGCATGCTTTTGAACTGTGGGAGGAAACCCGAGTGCCCAGCGAAAACCCACGCAGACACGGGGAGAGCATGCAAACTTCACACAGAAAGGCACCCGAGCCGAGAGATTCGAACCCGGGACCTTCTTGCTGTGAGGCGACAGTGCTAACCACTGGGCCACCGTGCCGCCCATGGTAAAACCTGTTCTACTTATTTATTGACCTATCTTACATTTTCACTACCTATTTTGACGTTTCATACAGGTACACTTTTCTTCTTAAAATTACCATGCATTTTGTTTTCCAAGAATTGAAAGGGTGGTCAATGGTGTCAAAGGCAGCGCTCAGGTCCAGGACAAGCATACTTGGCAAGCCTTCCATCAGCAACAAGGAGTAGTTCATTAACTACATTGACCAGAGCAGTTCGAGTACTATGGCCGAATCTGAACCCAAATTGGAAGGGATCGAGGAGATCGTTGTTAACGTGTTTCTAGAGTTAAGTGGCTACTGCACGTCATGGACCTGAGAGAGTACATTTGAGATGGGGCGTTAATTAGTGATGTTGCAATTGAGGCCAGGTTTTATAAGCAAATGGATAACTGGCATATTTGAATAGTGGAGAAACAATACCAGAGTGAAGTGAGTTATTAAAGAGATTAGTGACGAAAGTGGCAAGGGATTTGAAATTAACCCGGATGATATTGGATGGGAAGGAGTTCAGGGAGCAGTTTGTGGGCTGAGATCTGGTAACTAAAGATACATTGAATTCCATTAACTCGTAAAATTACACTCAGAAGTCGTAGAAAAATGTGACCATTGTAAGAGCGGTGCAAATCAGCCAGCGTCCCTTACGTTGCCAGGGACAACACGCTCCATATCTCTGACACGCCAGGTCTTAATAATAGTTGTATTTACAGAGCGCTTTTCACCCGAGGGTCACAAAGCGCTGCACAGAGCTGCGGAGAGAACGGCCTCGTCAATAACATTAGAACGGAAAAATCAGCAACAATAACATGTTTTGTTTTACACAACGTGCAGAATATGATCTGACTAACTGCCAGCCCCCCACTATTTTCTATCACAACTCCCACGCGCGCGCGAGTGACCTCCCTGCGCGCGCATACGTGACCTCTCTACTCACGCGCACGTGACCTCCCTGCGCGCATACGTGACCTCCCTACTCACGCGCATGACCTCTCGACACGCGCACCTGACCTCTGCGGGCGCACGTGACCTCCCAGCACGCATACGTGACCTCCCTACTCACGCGCATGACCTCTCTACACGCGCACGTGACCTCCCTACACGCGCACGTGACCACCCTACTCGTGCACGTGACCTCTGCGCGCGCACGTGACCACCCCTCCCTCTTTAACCCCCCCCGCACAGCTGATGTGGGTCGCCCCGCCCCCCGCCGTTTACACATCGGTGGGGAACGCTTTTGATTGGCTCGTCGCGCACACATTGATGTCTCGTGATTAAACTCTGAGCCAATAGCACGCGGCGCCTGCTGTCCTCTCGGCTGTGCGAAGTGCAGAGGAGCGGTGGTGCAGCGCTGGTGCAGCCGGACGGGATTCCCGTCCGCGACCACTTCTCCTGTCATTTCGTCCGCACCGAGCGGTCCGGCGCTTGAAGAACGACCTGACCGCTCTTCCGCGAGTGAGACACGTCGGGAGAGCGGCTCGGTGAGCTAGGCCTT
>JAZEWT010000003.1:35076902-35102250 GCA_036362905.1 Mordacia mordax | reverse complement strand
TACTTGCAAGCACCGCCGATGAGAGGGCGCTGGCGCCCGCCGAGCAAGGCTGGCTGCTACCCCCTGCTCCTCCGCCAACTGCGTTGTAGTCGCCGCTGCGAGCAGGAAAATGCTTCGCCGCGTTGTATCTCGGTGCCGTTCCTTAAAATTCCGTAAAACGAACTGCAACCGATGCAGCGTAAAGGGACGTTAGCCCGTCATCTGTCGATACACTGCCAAACGTATGAGTAAAGAATAGTGCGCCTTAAACGCAACCGAAACCATGCGCGTATTTGCTCAGTGGAGGTGACTATAAAATACGAGTTTGAAGAGTTTAAAAAACAAGTTAACGAGTGGCAGCCTAGTTTGAAGATAAGAAAATACATTTCCCGGTTACGGGTTTCAATTCCGCGTTGGAGAGTATTTGCTCAGTGTTTCCGTGGCTTGACTGGGCTGGGCCGTGTGTTTCCTCGTGAGGCCGTCCTGTCTACAGTGCATGTGGCAGCCCTTGTATTAACCCACTGCTGGATGAGGGCATCCCCATGGCATGCGGATCGTGCGGGCTATTTGGTCGAGTTGATCAGCGTGGGTTGGTGAAAGCGCAGAACGTAGGCCTGCGGAACAATACAGCTTTGTAGTTTTTTTGTTGTTGCATAACAAAGTGCCATAAAAGTGATACAGTAATTTCACCAGAAATGTATGAACGACGTGGAACGCATCAGCTGTTATTACTGCCACCCGCTCGTCATGTGTACAGTACGCAAATGTAATTTAAATAAATCCGCTGGGTGTAGTCGTGTTTGCGAGTTTATATCCCGCGATTACTAAACTCGCCCCCTCTGGGGTAGATGTAGCGTCAGCAATCCCTTTTTGAAGGGACCCGGCCTGGCATGGGATTGAACCGCTGGCTTAGTCGCGGTTTGAACTGGGAGACGCGATCCTTCAAATGCTGACACCACGCCAGATGCACGATTAAGCGTAAAATTTCCGTAAAATATATATATTTTAAAATCTAAGCTCGTGCTGTTTGCATCGAGATGATGATATTTTCCGAAATCCGGGAGCTCTGCAAATATATTTTGCCCATGTACATGATGCATATCATTTTAAAGTGCAGGCCAGACTACGTATATTGATCCACGAAATGGGTTTATTATGAGTAAGACAACCAGAGTGATTTAAAGATAAGTTCTGGCTGCAGCATGTACGTGACCATATGCTGTTACTGTGTATAATTGTCGGTTTACGTTGGAAAAAAAAGGTCTTTTAAATCGTTTGCAATGAGTGTTGTCAACTAGTTTTGTACATTTTTTTTTGTGTCGGAAAGCAATAAGTGTAAATCCGCAGTCATACCAGGTGATTTTGGGACTTATGGGTAAAAGACGCTATAATAAAAAATGTATGATCAGATAACAATGTTTCCGTTTATGCTGTATGATGGTGCTTCCACCAGGCATGAGCTGAATTAGTGATACATCAAAATTGAGGAAATATGATAAAAGAGCAGCTGAATATAAATATAAAAACAGTGCAACAGGAAGATTTACAGTACTGTATAACAGAAAGAAACCCAATATGTTTAAGTGGTTTCGCGAGTCTCCTACAGAATGATGCCGTTGCACACCGTTTTGGTCTGTGAAGGTTGTCTATACAGATCACGCGAGTAAGTGCAGGTTGCGTGCATGGGGTGGGGGTTGCATCCAAGGGTCCATGATCACTTGCCATGGACGTTAGTCATGACGGAATAAAATGCAAGTTATTCGGTTCATAGTGCAGCGCGCTTGCCACTGCACCCCCGACTTTAACAATGCAGTGTATTGTAAATACATCAACAAGGGAAACCCTGTACTGTATATCAGCGATTCATATTTGAGTGATATATTATTTATGACGAGTATTTTTATCGTGGCAAAGTTGCATTATGCCCCTGCTCCTAATGGATACCACTTTTACAGTGCAAATTCAAACCTGAGTGTACAGTAAACATGTAACTGCTAACCATCATTGATTTATAAGACTCTTCAACCACAGAAGTGCGTAATCATTACTCATGGGGCAATGCTGCGTTGTTCTGTGAGGCATAATTTTATACTCCAGTGCAAGACCATTCTGTTTTTAATCCTTGAGTACATTCTGAATCCCCATTTTTATGGGCTACTGAGCTTCACTGTATAGACAAGTTTTAGCACAATGTACGGATGGAACAAATAGATAATATTTTTGCCTGAATTCTGGTGATCACCATGATTAGAATTTAAAACAAAAATTGATAATCTTAAAACTTATGGTGGGTGAAGGTATGTAGATATCGGCAGTATTTGCACCACATTGCTCAATTATGTCAGTTATTTTTTAATGAAGATCTTTCATGATTTGCTCATCTATTGTGTTTTTGCTTTTACAACCTATTTGTTATTATAACTTATAATTTTGTAAAATTCAATACTGAACATTTGTGTTATATTTGCAAATATACAGCAATTTTAATGAAAGTCAATTCACAAAGTATTTTTGTGACCCACTTGCTTGCCTTTAAATGTAGCTTAACCTAAGAATGTTGATTCATTTTTTGTTTCAATAATAATGAGGGTGAAATCGTGGGGCCTCTGATAAAAAAAGTTTTTGGTCATATTTGTTTGAAAACTCGGTTTCAGGCTATTCTTGGCACGACACCAATAACTGCCTCTTAAAATATCTTCATCAATTGCGTACAGTAGCAGAAATGCAGAGCACAGACAATGGAGGCGCCTCTGCCAAGACCAGGCATAAGCAGCCTGAACATGGGGAGTGGAGCACTGGACAGTCCTGGCACCCCCTACAATCCGAGAGAGGTCGGTGTAAGACAAAACATGAAGCAAGCCTTATACGTTACTATTTTTATATTTAAATATTTCACAAGGTGAAACATGTTTTGCGTGATTAACAGTCCTAACTTCATGTTTTAAGCGTTATTAATACGTAAATAAATGTGTTCCTTTTACATATATGTGGTACATTTGCTTACCCATGACCTCTGGAATTGGTTGAGTATTTTGTATGTGTTATCATCAGGAGATGAGGTGGGTAGACCGTGCCTGGAATCCGATGTTGAGAACAACACTGCTGATTCATACAGGTTTGTTTGAAAATTTACCTTTTGCTTATGTACCTCATGTAAGTGTTCATGCTTTGATGTCAGTTATTAACTTGCAATGATGATGAATACTGTAACGTGCAAAACTGCTTGACAGTAACTGTTGAAAGGTACTGGTGGATGATTTTCAGGGTCTGTTTGAGTGATAGTGAATTGTCTGTTTGCTGTCACGTTCTGCTGGCACTGGCAGGCGGGAGTGGGTGACGATGTTTGACGACAGGGATCACATTTCCCAAGTGCGGCAGCGTGGCATGAAGGGCCAGCTGAGGAGTAGCCGATTTCGCAGCGTTTGCTGGAAGGTACGGGCAGTAAAAGTACACGCATACACCAAGCAAGTGTGTGCATGCATGCGCGTAGTTGTGATCTCTCCCAGTTATATATCTTCACGTTTTTTATTGTTGGTTGTTCCATATTTTCCACACTCCGGTCCTGTTGATGTATTGTTATCATGGCATTTTGTAAAGCACTTTGGGATGCAGTTTCAATCATCGTGTGTGTATTTGATGGCACGAGCCTATTTGTATTCTAATCTCTCTCAGCACTTACACAAGGGACTTGTCCTTTTGCAGATGTACTTGAAGTGCTTTCCAGAGGACAGAACATTGTGGGTGCAAAGAACCGAGGAGCTGAGAAAGCAGTACCACCACATAAAGCTCATGGTGGGAATATGTGGTTCCATGCACAGCACTGCACCGACATGACAGTGACACTTGCTCCATTATCAGTAGAACGCACATAGTAATAATAATTGCATTTATAGAGCGCTTTTCAGCCGAGGGTCACAAAGCGCTGCACAAAGCTGCGGCGAGAATGGCACATCAACAACATTAGCATGGAAAATCAGCAACAATAACTTTTTGGGTTTTTTTTTTAGATACACGTCGTTACAGAACAACATGTAAAATATGATCTGACTTTCAACTAAAATTTTAAAATACAAAAATATCAGTGTTTACAATACCTATATTGGGAAATGGTTTAACGTAACAATTATCGTGACGTGATTTCATAGATGAAGCTTGACGTTCCACACATAGAGTAAAAGTGCACAGCCTAATGCATATTTACATTTAGATAATGGCCGTGCATTATTGGACTGAATACATTTCATTCCATTGCTCCATTGTGATTTGCTGCATACTGCTGCCATTGTCTGTGTGTGCACAGCACATCACAAACCCCAGGAAAGAGGCAGGGGAGAAAGACTTGAACGTCAACAACCCTCTATCACAAGAAGAAGAGGTATTCAAAAAGCTATTTACGACCCATCTTTTAGCATCACTGGCAATATTCACTGCTCACTCCTGGTTAAAGTGCATTAAGGAATAGAATTCAGAATTTTTTTTTTTAACATCAAGTCACTTTGCTTCTATTCTTCATGCATCACAGATATGTCATGAAATGAAACATTTCAGCCCTATGAAATCCACTGACAAGAAAGGCATATTCATTCTGTGTCAGTCGTCGAAGTTGTTAGACCATATTTCATCATGCTGTGCAATACGGCTTGGTAACGGGATGGTTGCAAACAGTGATTCAGATACTACTCGCCAGTTATGTTTACCATTGCCAGCAATCAAATTTGGGTCAAGCAGCTTGTAGGATGTTGTACTATACTAACCATTTTGGCACTGCTCCCTTGAGGTATGCAGTAGCCCCAAAATAAACACAAGTTAATCACTCAGAGCCACATGATTTTTTATTGTCTTACGAAATACAAAACCTCAAGCTCGACCCATGAAGCTCTTTTTAGCCCAACTTTTAATCGTAAAGACGTCCACTGACTCATCTGCTATGCAATTCGTTTTGCAGAGTCCCTGGAACCGGTTTTTCCAGGACAAGGAACTGCGTGCAGTTATTGAGCAAGATGTAACTCGCACGTGAGTCTGTTTAATATTGTCATTCTTACTTATCTGCTTCCAACTCTTAAAAAAAATTGCAGTACAGACACATGCATATAATTTTCAATTTGTAGTCCACTGAGATTTGAAGCAAATGCTGTTCATGCAACTTGCAGGTTTCCCGAGATCCAGTACTTCCAAGAGGAGTGGGTTCAGGAACTTCTGACAGATATCCTCTTCTGTTTTGCCCGTGAGAATGAGCATCTGCTCTACAGACAGGTATGTCATTGCTGCTCGTAATGTTTTACACACTGATATATTTTAATTTAACTGCTTGGATAGAAACATATGCTGTCATATTTCTAGAAAAATGTTATCACGCCGACAGCTATACTGGTCCAATGTGTGTTTTTAGTGCAACATTTCCACCTGTATTGTCCATTAAAATGAAGCCTACCTCATAGCTGCCAAAAAGAGGGATTTTTGTGACCACACGTGTGGTGACATCAAGACTGGTATTTAAACGAAATGTTCTGATAGGTGTTGTATAACTTGATTTCCTTGTTACTGCAGTGTTTTTAAAATACTGTGCAGTTGGGGTGATATCCTTTATCATTATAAGACACATCGTTACAATGTGATTTACAACTGTGGCCAATAAACCTTTTCGAGTGTGTATTTACGGTTGACAGGAGCATATTGGTCAGGGGTTTACAAAAAAAGAAAACCTATTTTAACCATAAGAATCGATTCTCAAGTGTGAAACATGTTGCTGTGAATATGCATTAGAGCGAACGGTGTTGTCCCTCTGCACAGGGCATGCATGAGCTGCTGGCACCCATAGTATTTGTACTGCACTGCGACCACCAGGCTTTCCTGCATGCCACTGAGCTTGCCCAGCCCACGTGAGTTCCTTCGTGCTGAGCCGCATAAAATAATCCACGTGGTTGTCCTCACTTAAGATATTGTATACCTTGGTGAATTTATTTACTTTCTTACACCTGATTGATGATTTTTCTGATATCTGTTATTAGTACCAAACATATTATTCATGAGAATTGCAAGTGTCATTTACGTTGTAATGCAAGTACATTTTTGATTGTGATGTGTTTTACAATGGTTGAACAACAAAGAATGCAGTTCCAAACCACACTATTCTCCTTCTCACAGCAATGAAGTGAGAACCATTCTGAACCCGAAGTATTTGGAGCATGACGCTTAGTGAGTACTCATTTCAATTATTTCTTAAAGTCAATAGCATGACATTGATTTTTTGCAACACTGCCAAGACAATCATGTTCCATTTTTTTCCTTCAGTGCTATGTTCTCACAACTAATGGAGACAGCAGAACCCTGGTTTTCCAATTCCGAGCGGAAGAAACACACAGTAAGATGACGAACATACATACACCTTCCCAATTAAGGCTTCTTTTAAAGTTATAATGTATGTGAAATATTCAATAACGTGTGCTTTCACTAGACAGGCGGAAACAATACATTCTAAATAGATGTGTGGTGCTCGGTATTGTCGCATGCTTACAGGGTCGTGACTCAACTGTAAACGCCCTCCCCTTCGCACGACCGCAAGACAACAGCCCCTCCATCGCTATCATTACGAAGCTGAACCGTATCAATGACCAGGTGCTCAAGAAGCATGACTCTGAGCTCTACATGCACTTGTTGCGCCTGGAGATCGCACCGCAAATCTACGGCATGTGAGTGCCACATGTTTAATACACACTGCATACCATTTATGTAGTTTGATGTACTCATTAAAAAGCCGTTAAGAAAATGGAAGCTGCATTTAGTATTTTTTATTACGTCAAAATTATTTATTTTCTGTTGATGGATATCAGGTTTGCTCACTTTAGGTTACGTACATGTCATAGGGATATTTGTTTACATGACTTAATGTGCCTGTAATGGAATAATACAGGACACGTTTTCATTGTAGAAACTCATGTGAAAGTGTATGATAAGTTGCGTATCGTTGCAGTGCTATTTCTAACTATGGGGCCTTTGTTGCCACCTCCGTGTTGATGCTGTGTGAATGTTGACTGCCTTCCTTAGCCGGTGGGTACGCCTCCTGTTCGGACGGGAGTTCCCCCTGCAAGATCTACTGGCACTTTGGGACGCTATCTTCGCTGACAGTGCCAACCTCTCCCTTGTCGACTACATGTTCGTGGCCATGCTGCAGAACATCCGTGACCCACGTGAGGCCAGCTACCACCCCAAATGCGCACACTTCTATCTTGCGTAGAGCTGAGAAGCTGGGATGGATTGTGATAAACTGCACTCCTTGAGATTTTATGGGTTATTGGCACACGTATTAGATTCCATTTCAAGGCGTATGTTCATCTTTCAACATATGCCAGTACAGAGATCCCCCAAAAATGGTGCAGGGATCACTGATTAGAATTGTCATTAAAGAGTCTCCATAAGTCTCAGCCTACAGTCTTGATGAGATCTCAGTGGCTTTAAATTTATTATGGAAATAATACTCCACCTGTTAACAGGCCAGATCATTTTCCATTCTTCTGCTGATTTGACTCTGACTCCTGATATTGTCATTTATATACAAGTAACAAATTATTCACTATAATGGAATTAAATAAGCAGACAATATCCCTTTCGCATATATATCTGTCGCCCTACGTGAAAAAAACCTTCCTGTCAACTATAAGACTTTTGAGTGCATAATACCATCACCATCCATTTAACAGAAGAAAACTGTAACAGTTTGATCATAAAGTATCTCTTCTGCAGAGCCAGGCTTCCTTGTTATGTTATAGACATGGACCCTCCAAGATACGCAATGAAAAGTCGCAACAATTTTAATAGCAGTTTGAAGGATCTTTACTCCACTGAAACTTGACAACCTGAAATATGTACCTGTGCCATTACCCTTAATAATGCATACTTGATCATGATAGGTATTTTCAATAAACCCGAATTAATGGTCTAAGTGCGAATACATATATAGATCTTTCTTTTTCTTTGTATTTATACCTGCGTGTGTGTGTGCGTGTGTGCATACGTCTGCATACATTTTCTTGCCCTAGTGCTGTCGAGTAACTACCAGACATGCCTGGGACTACTCATGCACTACCCTCCTCGTGGAGATCTCCATAATCTGGTGCAAAAAGCCCTCTTTCTTCGTGACCCGAAGGTGCTACTTTATACACGTTCAATAACACAGGATGTCTTGTTGCAGTTCATTTTTACGTGAATTGAAACCTTCAGATTAAAATAAGCAGTAGTTGCCAAATATGTTATGATGATTGCTTCGAAAAGCAGCGTCGATGGAGAGCCATCGACGCGGCTGTCCCGAGAGAGCAGCTTTTCGAAGCAATCATCAAGAATCGAGCCGTGAAAACCTACATCATTACAAATATGTTATGATAAATATATGGTCTCTTTAGGCTTGAATGGTTCGTTATGGTGAGCCCAAAGGTGGTTGACCTATAATACTCAGGGTCTGCACTTTTTTATACTTATACAACGGACACATCTCAAATAGTGCAGTTTTCACTGTTTTTAAAATTCGAGTTGCAAGTAAACGTATCATAGGTCACATTTTTTACTTTCTTTACAACCTATTAAAGGCTATCGTTTCCACCATTGTAGTTTATCTTATGGCATAAATTTGTGAAGTATTTCAACTTGTTCTATAAAGTAAGGTTGGTGTTAAAGTTTTCAGACATCCTTGCTGGTTAATGTGTTACAGAAGTTCTTTAAAAAGTCACTGGTGTTTTACAGAATAATCCAAGACCCAACAATTACAAGTTCTCAGGTACAGTGGAGATTCCCAAGCCATCTACAATTGTGCGGTACACAGAATATTTAGCCAGGTAATGCTTCCTTACATTTGTATATATATGCACATGCAGATTATAGCCTGTTGTCAATCAATAGCTGCCTGGTTTGCGTTGCTAAAAATATTTTTTATATGTATTGTCAGTGTTTTATCACACATGTATAAAACATATAACAGCTGCATTGAGATTGGGTAAAGTGGAAAATTACAGAGCTAAAAAATCGGTCAATCGATGAGATCTTAGACTGAGGCTGTTAATAGCAACTTTATGAAATTATTTTAATAATTGGTCAGAAAGAAAAGCATAAATATATATGGAGAACTGATTCAGCGTCTTGGATTTTTGATGACCGCGATTATAACAACCAATGGAAATGCAGTACAGGAATTGATTTAAAAACTTAACGACAGCCAAACGTTGTGCTCAAGATAAATGAGGATAACCCTATTCTACCCAAGCAATGCAATACCTTGACCTTTAAGAATGTTTATTGGGCTCCTGATATTTGTTTTATTCCATTGGTGTAGCACACACAAGGAGACCCAGCAGCGGCCAACCGTCAACATAAACAAAGTCTCTGCGGGACTGCTCAACTTTACTCGCAAACTCATAGGACCTCAAGCATCGGGACAAAGCACGAGCACTGTGCCGCGAACACGTCTAATGACGGACACTCATGTGCACAAGCAGCACCAGCAGGAACAACAGCAAATACTAAAGTCGGAGAGTGTACCTGCATTCCTCAGTAAGGGTCAGTACATCCGTGCTTGTTTTGCATTCTCTGGAAAGTTAGTCGTATAGGGTTTTATGACTCGATGCATGATGGTTGATTTCCAAAGCTGTTCTTTTGGGATAGCCATCTTGAGCGCTCCCCATCTCTCATTTGCAACATTTCGCCTCCCACATTGTTGGCATTTTCAGGTCTTAATCAGTTTTTTTAAATATTTCAGCTGGAAAAAACTGTTGAGCTGTATTGCTGTTTTTTTCAATTGCGCAGCAGGGACGAGTAAGTAAGTTATTATGTCTCGACACTGGGGGCAGTTTGGTCAGGACAATTAACCAAGGCAGCATGTCTTTGGATGGTGGAAGGAAACCGGAGTACCTGGCATAAACCCACGTGGACAAGGAAAGAACATGCAAATGCCACAAAGGAACCTGAGCCAAAAATTGAAACCGGGACCTTGAGGCAGCAGTGCTACTCACTGTGCCAATGTACCCCCCATGTGGTGCCCCCCGTGAAAGTGGTGCCCTGACACCACAAACATGGCAGTGATATCAGTCGGAAAATGCACCCAAGTTCTCATCTCATCTCATTATCTGAAACCGCTTAATCCTATACAGGGTCACTGTGAGCCGGAGCCTATCCCGGAAACACAGGGCGTAAGGCAGGAATACACCCGACGACGGGACACCAGTCCATTTTAAGAAGCTCCTTTGTATTTGATTTTAAGTTATTTTCTCAGGGAAATTTCATAACTAATCGTAACAGATATGTTTCTTTATCAAGTCATCAATTTCTACATTGATATTACACCAAATCACAGCCAAGGCATTGCTTTTGAACCGCTTTGAAGTTTGCGCATGTTGATAAGTTACATCTGGTCTGTCATGGGATTATCTGCATGTGAGAGAATGTTCATACATTCTCAATGAAGTGACCTTTCTGGCGCATTGTTGCTTGGGGCCTGATGGGTGATACCTACAGCTATGTGTATGCTCTGTGCTGGCAGGGAAGGTAGAAGCAGGCAATGGAGAAAAGGCTCCTTTGCCTGCCGACAGCATGCCTGGTGGCACAGGTAACTGCTATACCAAGTTGTTTGTTTCCTGCACCTGATCATTTATCATCACGTCTTTCCCAGTGTAATTGTGTAATGTGACTGGAGCTTGCAGTGCTGGTGCTGATTGTTGCCTGCTTGTTGTGGATTCTCCAGTCTTGTCTCTGCTTGGCACATAAGAGGGTTGCTTGGGATGTAATTTGGCTGTTCTGATGAACAGTTTTTCACTTACTCATCGATGTTTACCAATTGTTGTGCCCACATTTAACCTTTACACTTGCTTTCCTAATTAAATTTACATTTTACATACGCAAACCCAATATAATATGGTAAGTCTGGTGAAGACAATTCAGTTAGTTTGCACAGGGACATTCATGGTATATTATAAGAAAAAACAGGACATTCAGGTAATAAACATTCTTTTATAGTCCTCAACATTATTCCAATTATCATGTCTGCATTATCTTACATTCTTTAGTCTGCGGTGGTTTATGTTCCTGTACTGTTAAAGTATATAAAACTAGTATACAAATATATAAGCCAATACAGATGACATTGGTGTAAAAGCATCGTGACAAGCATCACTTACTCATGTTCACTGAGGGGAGGGCCACGGCACCGTGGTTGTAATGTGGCTGAGTATTGTGTGCAGGCCTGGGATGGGGTGAAAGCAACTCATCCTCGAGCACAGAGTGTCTGCCGCGTGAGGAGCCAAGACCATTCCCATCCTCACCGGCTGGATCCCATGGGAAAGTGCTGTTCGGCAGTGGAAGCACACTTCCTCGGCCTCGCAGCATCAGCAAGCCTCGCAAGGAGCAGGTGCATACCACACCTCGCTCAATCTCCCTACCCCTCATCATAACAAATGGTAATCTGGTGATTTGGTGTTGTGATCACCAAAAGTGATGGTTACATTCTTTTAATATCTAGTGTCTAACTGAAATCGTTTGAGTCAGTGTTCAGGTATATTAAGCTAACATTTTTTACATCAGGCAAAACAGAGGCATCATAACAAAAATATTGATGGCTGAAAAAATAAACTGGTGATGGAATGGAAGTCAAAGGAGACTGTGCCAGAGGACAACAGCCGTTGTGATGGATCAGTAAAATGAATGGTTGCAGCACTGGACTACGTGATAGCTATGGAATTGGAAGACTTTTATGCAGCAGTGGCAGACAATAGCTGATGGCAGTTTCTTTTTTCTAGCTAAGGTTTTCTGCAATTTCTACATTGGAAATAAATATGGGTATTGTGTGGGAATTCGTGAATGCGTGTGTGAACAGGAGGAGGACCTGCAAAGCCAAATATCAGTTCTGCAGGCCAAGTTGATCGACATGCAGGGCATGTGCCACTACTGTGCAGAGAAAATGGACCAGCACCTGGGTTGCGTTTCACATTGCATAGTTTAACGCATCACCTTACACTTGACTCTTACCCGAACAACATCTGCGCTGGTGTGTTTATGTGCTGAGTTGCAGCTGGTATGTTATTGGTCGTCTGTCTGTGCTTGTGTTGCATGGTGTAGGCAAAATCCAGGAGGACATCCTGCAGGAGAACCTGCAGAGGGAAGATGAGATCCTGGTGTCGCTAGCTGGTATCAAACAGGTGATTAAGCATTCATATTGTGCTGTGACTGCATGTGTGACTGTCACCAGCTATAGCTTAAGTTGCCCTCCTGCCGAAATATGATCTTAAAATCTTGGCTCACTCACAGGTAACTATTATTATCGTCATATTGTCATGCTTAATGTTGGGTGATGAATGCCTACCTAGGAGTGAGGATTATTTCTATATTGAGGTTTTAATGATGGGCAGCAGAGTATTTCAAGAAAGCAAACCACTTTTCTCTAAGTCTAGGCTCCAATTAAGATGCTTCCTTGCCTTCAGTCTGCACTGTGTGAAATATTGTCCAATAACCCCAATTCTGCATGACATAATCTAATCCAGCAGAAAACGGACAGGGTCATATGTTCATTGCCATGTTTAATTTAATTTTCATCAGAGTCTATACTTTATCTTGACACGTTTGCTGCTATAAATGCCTGTTGTTTGATGTGTGACTAGATTAAGGATATCCTAAAGGGCACACTCAGGTTTAACCAGAGCCAGCTGGAGTCTGGAGAAAATGAGGAGATTTCCATCACCGACAACCACTACAAACCAGATGGCAGCCAGGTTACTTACACATCCTTCTTTTGTCTGCCCACGTCTTTTGCAGTGCTTGGCATTAAGCACTCATTGAGAGTTGGTGGCTAAGGCATCTAATATCCTGCCAGGGTATCGACCCTGCTTGAGTCTTGGTTTCCACCCTACGTTTCAAGTGTTTTTTGGGTGACCACATTTGTAAATATTAATGTCTTAAAAAGTGGTTTTGGAGCAAGCAGGTGTATCTTTGATTTATTTTCTCTAAATAATAGTTAAGTGCATCAGATTGCATTCTTAACTTACTACTGTGTGACAATGTTGCTTAGTTTTTTACACGTGGTTTTAAATAACCTGATTTATATTCTTGCTACTGCCAAAGAGCTGTAGACTACCAATGAGTTGTGTATAATTATATAGGCTTCATTACAGTTGTTATATTTGTTGTGGGTGTAAACCCTGCTATTCAAATTGTATGTGACTTAAGCACCATAGTTAAATATATTCAATCTGCAATATTTGTGTGTGCTTGGCATAGCACATTTGCCTATAACACCATTTGAAGATTTTTCATACTGCATTTTTCCAGGCTGCAGGGCCTGGCAGTCAAGTCGTCAATGTATCAGAGCCACACAGAACAGCTGAGGATCCTTCACTCTGCCTTCAAAGCCCCCGTCCCATGCGGCAGAACCTGCCCATGGACAACCAGCTCATGGAGATCCGACATGTGCGCAAAAGTACCCTGCAGGAAATTGCCCATGTTGCCATACACGACAATGAAGGCTGGTGTGCCACCCCGTTAAGTGATGGGAAACATGGCAAAAATGGTAGTGGCATTGCCAGCATGCAACAGCATCCCCTTGCTGGCAGCCAACACCCACTGGGAGATACTCAAACCCTGATGGAAAACAGCCAACACCCTGCTGGGCCTATCCACATGCTGCTCAGCCCAGATGAAGACTTGCTACAACACAAGCCGTGATTCTGACTCTCATTGTGAGCCCTTCAGATCTGTAGTCAGCTGCTCACACTTTAATGCAACATTTTCTGTTTTGGGGTTATTTTGTCTTTGGCTGTTGCAATTCATAGGACTGCAGCCTTTAAGGCATTGGTTCATCATGCCAATTTGACAGGTTTGTGTTGTGCAGCAAATGTTGGTTTGCCTTAACAAAAGTGGTTTGCATAATGCCGATACTTTTATATTTTCATTGCCATTTTGTGCAAGTTCTTTGCCATCAACCATGACTGCATCTGCTGACTTGTTTACCATACCATAAGCCCAATGTTCTAAGTGCATCATTTTACTGAGACTTACCATATAAAAAGCATAGAATACTTGGGTTAAAAGTGATATTATTCTTGGGCACCCTGGCTGGTGCACATTGCTATAGTATTGTCGACTTGTGCTGCACTAATGGGACCTACTGCCACTTTACTATAATTTTTATACCAACATATTCAGCATGGCATACGTGTCTGAATAGTTGTACAATAATTAAATTTCCGCTTTGTACATTTGACACTTGATCAGCAATGCATTTTAAACAACTGTTACTCTTGACAATAAAATGTACCTCCCATTTGTCTCATGGCTAATCATCTCAATATGCATAAAGCTAGATTTGACATCAGCAAATGAAAACAAGACAAACTGTTAAATAGTTTTATTAGAGACATAACTGTTTTACTTAAATTGACTTTCTAAATAGCATGCCGATCACCGATGCATTAGTAGTCATTCTAATGCACTTACAATGTAAGCTTTGTAAAAAAATGTTTTCGTAATGTGTACAATGACCGTTTTACAGGTTGATATATGCACTTATGGGCACATGAATAGGAGGAAGAGTTAACTGATCAGGTAAGACAATATGCGGATTTACAGCTGGTATAAATACTGGGTACAGAATCCATTGCTCTAAACTAGACCTGGCTTTGTAAAAACTCTTACTGGGAAAATCACAAGCAGACTAGGGTGCTAGATTTGATTAATATACAAATTCAGCTAAACCAAACCCTAGTTCGGTGCCAGATATTAGATTGTGGTCTCAATCGTTTGATCATTTGGCAAATTAACCCATATGGTTTGAAAAGTAATTTTAAAGAACATAATCATGCAATCTGTTCTTCAATAGGACACTGACTTTAAATAGAACTTTTAACTTGAGATATGGCATAGAGCACATCTGACTTGTGCAGAGCTCAGCGGTTCAGTCTCATCTGCAGGAATAAACACCACTCATCCATGTGATGATTTATAGTTTCCACTTGCATTGTGGGCACCACGGTCACGATGTAACATTTGTAGTGTCAAAACTTAAAAACGCAAGTGCAGCTTTCATAGCACTCACTAAATTGCAACTTGAAAAGTTGTTGCTAATAAAAAAGAATATTTTGGACAGACTAATACCTGGGGTAAGTATAACGGTTAAGTAAAAAGACTGGGTTGATGTATGGGGATGAAACTTCAAGCCTCACTCTCTTCTGCCGTGGTGCCTTGGATTTCCTCCTCCAGGATGGGTACAATCAGGTTGTCCTTGGACATGAGGTTGTACTTCATCACGAACTTTGTGAAGCGGTGGCACAGCAGTGTTTCATTCTGCAGATCATGCACCAACATACAGAAGACAAGTTTAGTCAAGTGTTACACAACATGATGCAAGGACGATCTTATTTAAGAAAAAAATCGCAAGTACCTCATATTCATCGAAAAGTTGGCGGTGGTGGAAGTACGCATGTGAAAAGATGCGGTAAATCCTACGGCACACAGAGCCCAGCTTTGCCACGGATGACTCCTTAATGCTCACCCTAGTCAGACCATTCAAGAAGAAACAAGTTATATGTTCCACTCTAGTTACCAAACTAACCTCACATACTGAATTAAACTATTTCTACAGAAGTTATGATTGCTTACCTGCTAGGGAAGTATTTGTTGCTGTTGAGCAGACAAGCAGCTCCATCTAACGTGTGCCGAGTGTAGTCTATAGCTGGACACTGAGAGCAGAGGCAAAAACACTTAGGGAGGTAATGTATTAAACCTTGGAACAGTGTAGGTGTTAAAATAATTACTTAACATATACTAAAGTGGTAAATGGCATAACATGTAGCATACAATTTTCGGGACATAAGCAGATACAAATTACCTCTTTTGGAGTTTTGTGCGCGGCACACAGGAATATCCACTGCTCTGTGGCAGTCATCTGGGTACAAGTTTCGGGGTGACAGTCATTCTGACATGAAAACAATTAGTTAATTTGGTACAGAAAGGGCATTTCCCCATTTCCTAATCTCATCGTCAGAAACCACTTAGTCCTGCACAGGGTCGCTGTGAGCTGGAGCCCATCCCGGCAGACACTGGGCGCAAGGCAAGGATATACCCACGATAGGATGCCAGTCTATCACCGGGCACTGCAGGCAATTTAGTCTGCAAGCCAATTAACCTATAAAGCAGCAGGTTTTTTGGACTGTGGGAGGAAACCAGAGTGCCTGGCAAAAACCCAAGCAGACACGGGGAGAACATGTCAACTCCACACAGAAAGGCACCAGAGCCGTGATTGCTGTGAGGCAACAGCGCTACCCACAGGGCCATCGTGCCGCTCCCATTTCCTATTTAATTTTTAGTCAATGCACTTGCAGGCTATTAACTGCGTCTTTATTAATGTTCAGTAGGTGCAGTTATAGGCTATTTCACTTATTTCCTCATTACTGCACCTAAGTGTAATACACTCAGCAAGTTAATCAGTAAGTGTCAATACCCACTTAATCCTGTACAGGATCACAGGAGCCGGAGCCTATCCTGGCAGACACAGGGCACAAGGCGTGGCTATACCCAAGATATGGACACGAGTACATCACAGAGCTGTGTTTTGGGGGCAATTGACTCGGCAGGCCAATTAACCTAGGCAGCAGTGTATCTTTGGACGGTGGGAGGAAAACAGAGTTCCCAGGAAAAATTAACTCCACAGAAAGGCACCCAAGCGGGGATCTTTTTGCTGTTCCGTTTTAAGGTCTATGCATAAATATTGTAAACCTAAGCTACGAACCTACGTTAAACCTTTTTGCCAATCGGAGTGCAGCCTCATCCTGAACTCTGCCTATATTTAAGCTGTTGGCTTTTTTTTTGAATGCGAAGAAATTATACATTTACATCAATCTCTCATTTTAGATTTCTTACCTGAAGTTTTACTGCCAAGCCATTAAGCTCCAAACAAAACTGCCTGCAGCACAGAGTGAAAAACTATTAGATACACATGGCACGATGTAGTGGAAAATTCTATAAGCTCACTGTAAGGGGTCACGAAACGTTGAATGAATAAAATAGATCAATAAACGTGAATGAACCAATACTGGGAAACATGTAGCATTACATTCAATTACTATTGCGACGATTGACGGTTACATGTTTCTGTGTTTATCTGGTACCTCAAATGCTCGTATTTCCAAACACCCTCATCCTGCCCATCTGGGGCCTCCAGAATTTTGTCGATGTTTGAGAAGTCTGTTCGGATGTTCTGTTGAATGAACTGTGGATGAACCGTAAGCACACGCAATATTAACATCAAGCCAGTCACAATAAACTATTGCCACGTTTTACATTAAATGTAGTGTCACGTTAAGTATGTTGCCAACGTTAGTTCAAAGTAGTGCATAGGAGACACTTAGAACCAATGATGTTCCTACCTGTTGTACAGCAAGGGTACTGTCCATTTCCTCAAAGGGCTCATCTGGCCAGCTGTAGAATTCCTAATGGAAAATAAACAGAAATGTTTGCTATCAAACTGCCACGTGAAAATGTAAAACTCATCTATACAAATACCACATCGACTTCAAGAGACACCTTTAGGTGGTTAGCTTTGTTAAGCGTTGCTATAACAGTACGTGCCCCCTCACCACTACTCCCCAACCAGCTCTGTGCAGCGCTTTGTGACCCCCCCGATGAAAAGCGCTCTATAAGTGCTATTATTATTATTATGATCATAATTTGTATCTGACACTTAAGTATACAACTAGAGCCAGTACACACCGACACGGTGTGCAAAGCTCCACTTTCGGTACTTTGGTCCGCGGTGTGCTCGCTATTATAATAGCTGGACATGAACGCCACTTTACAACTATCCCGTAATGCGTTGAAGACGTCGCCATTTAGGTTCGCCACGGATCTGTGCGTGGTAATCGCTTCCGAGAGCCTCCCACGACTGGGAGGGCATCGGTCCGGTGGTTTCGAGGGGAGCGCTTTGGAACTCAAACCTCAGCGCTCGCATGGATATAAAAATAAACAAATTAAACAAACACACACACACACACACTGCCATTCCGCGACCCCCCCATACAAACGACCGACGTCTGTTCGGAATAACCTCGGTAGTATTGGCACATACATTGATGCATGATTACGACGTGAACATAAGCATCGCGATCTCGGGTGTGGGGGGGGGTACGCATCGGATCGTAGTATAATAAACTATAGAAGCGTGAACGATATTAAAATCGGGTTAATCGTCGAGATCTCGCCGGGCCCCGCGTTTCACGATTAGATTTCCCAACAAGGATCCACGCGAGTGGAAGCCTCGACCAATCACGAACGAGCGTCACCTGGCCACGTGACCAGCGCCTGCCAATCATCGCGCGGCTTCACGACGACCCCGACCTAAACGAACTATCTTTTTATGTTTACGAACGGGACGCGGTCGGGTCACGGTGTCCGTTCGATGCGAGCCCGGACGCGCCGTTTAAGCCTCGGTATCGAAACGGAGACCAGAAGGGGGGGGGGGTGGAGTGAGTAAGGAGAGATCGCACTCGGAGTGTGCGCGCGGAGTTTGCGAGACACCTGCGCTTTGGTCCCGGGTCTGTTCCGCCTCAGCACGGCCGCCCCGTCCGCCATGCCGCCGCGTGACGTCACGTCCGGGCGGCGCGGGTTGAAAACCGTAGTGCGCATAAGGTGCGGCGGAGACGACGGGACTGAACGCGTCCGGCCTTTCTCTAAAACGCTTTATATAACTGTTGCGCGATAATTGGGCACGCGCACGTGCTTATATGTTAATTGGCTGAGCGATTGTTCGTTTGCTTTTTCTTCAAATTGCGCGCCGTCGAAATGCACGCGGAGCGTCGACAGGAGCCGACTGGCGCGCTCGTAATTGGTAGAGCTGATGGGTTCCATTGGCGTGGAGGGGCGACTGCCCTCCCGTGCACTCGGAGAGACCACTTGTATCGTTAACCTCATCTCTCATCGTCAGAAACCGCTTAGTCCTGTACAGGGTCGCGGTGAGCCGGAGCCTATCCCGGCAGACACAGGGCGCAAGGCAGGGATATACCCACGATGGGACGCCGGCCCATCACCGGGCACTGCGGGCAATTTAGTCTGCGAGCCAATTAACCTATGTAGCAGCATGCTTTTTGGGCTGTGGGAGGAAACCGGAGTCCCCGGCGAAAACCCACGCGGACACGGGGAAAGAACTCGCAAACTCCACACAGAAAGCAGCACCCGAGCGGAGATTCGAACCCGGGGCCTTCTTGCTGTGAAGAGGCGACAGCGCTACCCACTGGGCCACCGCGCCGCCCTCGTATCGTTAACGTCTCCCTTAAAATTGCACCGACTTGGTAGCAACGTTTCCGTTAACATGAAACTCCACATTATCATTACGGAACCCAATTTTCTTTGTAGGACGACCACTGCTCTGGCACAGAAGTAGCCCTTGTTTTTGGGACCGCGCCACATATTTGTAACCATACTTCATTTGTGTGCATATGAACTATGATTGGAGCGGCGCGGTGTGGCAGTGAGTAGCGCTAGTGCCAAACAGCAAGACAACCCAGGTTCGATGCCCGGCTCGGGTACCTTTGTGTGTGGAGTTTGCGTGTTCTCTCCCCATGTCCGCGTGAGTTTTCGCCGGGTACTCCGGTTTCCCCTCTCATCTTCCAAGGAAACGTTGCTGCCTAGGTTAATTGTCCTGCTGAGTAAATTGCCCCCAGTGCCCTCGATGTACTGACATCACGTCATGGGTATAGCCCCGCATTATCCCGTCTGGCGGAATAGACGCTGACCCTCGGACCCGATGCAGGATTAAGCGGGTGCAGACAGACTATAATCTGCTGCCATCTGCCTCTTTATTTTATCATTTTGATCCTAGTACGCCTTTAATAATTGATCTAGGTATACCTACTCTAATTTTGAAACTTTATTTCACCATACGCTTCAATTATTTCCTGTAATTCTTTTGATCAGTAAATCTAACTCATTAGGCTATCACATGCCACTCAAGTCGCTTGGCTCTCACAGTGCACGAGCGAGTGAGCAACTAAACGTTTGGTCCACTCCAAAGATTAGCATACTGCAATGTACATACAGTACACTGGAACTTAAGGTCAAACCAAACTTTCATGCACGCATTTGATTTCAAGGTACAATTTATATTACAGGACTTTACACATGAGCTGTCAGTATTTACCAGAACAATAATATTGATCATCAATATGTAATAAATCTGGCATAAAAAACACACTGAATTGCAATAAATTACTGGCACCATTCTAATCTCATCTCATTATCTGAAACCGCTTAATCCTATATAGGGTCACGGTGAGCCGGAGCCTATCCCGGAAACAGAGGGCGTAAGGCAGGAATACACCCGACGACGGGACGCCAGTCCATCGCCAGGCATTGCGGGACAATTTTAGTCTGCGAGCCAATCAACCTATTCAGTAACATGCTTTTGGACTGTGGGAGGAAACCGGAATACCCGGCGAAAACCCACGCGGACACAGGGAGAGCATGCGAACTCCACACAGAAAGGCACCCGAGCCGAGAGATTCGAACCCGGGACCTTCTTGCTGTGAGGCGTCAGCGCTCACCACTGGGCCACCGCGCCGCCCTGGCACCATTCTGTTACAAGAAACACGATCACTGACCTATCACTTTAAAAGCAGAAGTGATGAATTTTACAATATTAACGACCCTATGAACCCTTTCAAGTAGTAGACTGCAACAGGATATTCCAAACAAAGACACGGCATCGACTGATTAATTAATTATCAATACCCGTTTAATTCTCTACAGGGTCGGGGGAGCGAAGCCTATTCTGGCCGACAGCACACAAGGCAGGGGAATACCCAGGATTTGATGCCGATACATCGCAGGGCAAACTTTTTAGGGCAATTTACTCAGCAAGCCAATCGAGGCAGCATGTCTTTGGATGGTGCGAAGAAAACGGAGTACCCGGCAAAAACTCATGTGGGCACGGGGAGAACACACAAAAGCCACACAGAAAGTCAACTGAGCCCAGGATCGAACCCGGGACTCTTGCTGTGAAGCGACAGCGCTACCCACTTCACCACTGTGCCACCCCACGGAATTAAGTTTCAATGTATTTTTTCAAGCATCCCGTTAAGTGCCTCCACTACTGCCACTTCTCATAAAAGACGTTTTCCTTTGGAATTACGCCTCTTAGTGTATCCGTCACAAAGTCGCACATGGATGAGGGGCCACAGACAAAGCAGTGGGGGCTGTCTTGTGCTGCCTGCAGCAGGTCCTGCCGAGTGATCCTCCCCACTGTTTGGTAGAGGGACACGTGCATGACAATGAGTTCAGCACTCGCACAGATCATGTTAATAACCATTACTTGTTGATTACACTTAATGCTTTAAAATACTGTGTTTGAAATATCTAGAGGTCGCCTGTCTGTATGCAAGTGCAGAGTGGTTTTCAACATCGTGGGTTCATGAGATGAGTAAATGTTTATTATTACCGCAGAAAGTACTCATCGAACTTGTAAGCTCTAGATGCGGTATTTCTGCAACGGTAGCATCTTGGAAAGCTTTCATCCAACAGTGGAACCATCAAGGTTCCGCTGTTGAATGAAAGCCTTCATCCGACAGTGGAACCATCATGGGTTATGCTAACTGCTTACGACTTTACTATATGCATTATTGGTTTCAAGCCAGAACTGTGCTTTCGGATCTAACATTGATGTCGGACCATACTGGAAGCATTGTGATGTACGCCAGTGCAGTAAGTGCCTGTTGTGTAGGGCTTCATGCACTCCGTTACTGGGGACTTGCACCGCGTGATGTGAAACCGGCAGGAAATTTTCCTTGGAAACTCTTGCACCAAGGACAGCAGCCAATCCTACATTGATTTAAAATTAATTAGTGCTCAGTTACATGCACGTACCATTGCCAGAATTCATTAATGATCGGAAGTACATAAAAAATCATCATCACTGTTAATGTAAATAACTTAATGTTTTAGGCAATGACCCATATGGGGCTCAGATGTCATTGTCTCAGAAAAGCCACAGAATACTTTTGGGATATGTATGATGAATGTTATAATTTAAACAGGATACCTGCTAATATTGCAGACAACATTTTAAAAACATATTTATTGCAATAAGTGGTTACATCACAACTACAAGGGTGGCACGGTGGCCCAGTGGGTAGCGCTGTCGCCTCACAGCAAGAAGGTCCCAGGTTCGAATCTCGACTCGGGTGCCTTTCTGTGTGGAGTTTGCATGTTCTCCCCGTGTCCACGTGGGTTTTCGCCGGGCACTCCGGTTTCCTCCCACAGTCCAAAAACATGCTGCTGCATAGGTTAATTGACTTGCAGACTAAATTGCCCGCAGTGCCCGGTGATGGACTGGCGTCCCATCGTGGGTTTATCCCTGCCTTGCGCCCTGTGTCTGCCAAGATAGGCTGCAGCTCACCACGGCCCTGTACAGGACTAGCAGTTTCTGACAATGAGATGAAACGAGATCACAACTACAGTGCAACATTGTAGCTTTCATCTATGAAATTTTCACTGGAATGTACAACACATACAAATTGACTTTTGTGATTCAGGTTTTCTTTAAAAGTATACATTTATTAAACCCAATAACATATTAAGCGATTTAAAGTAAAGGTCTGACTGAATGTCATGCAATAAGGAGTGAAACGTGCTCATTGCCTTAAATATCAGCTCGTTGATTGTCCTTGCCGTAAAAATCAGGTGGATCTTCCCAAGCTGGTATCCCGTCTGAGTCAGGACCCACTGCTTTATTAGACACACACAGTGCATCAGAATGGAGCGTAATGGGTTGATCCCCACACCTCCTGCCACCAGCAGCAAATTGACACAAGAGTCAGATGGTTGGGGATCAAAATAAAAATCTCCATCAACACGGATGACCACTTCCACTCCAACTTTGCACTGTTAATAAAAAGAATGACACATTAATCGGTCGCATTGCCACACTGTAATCGTGACTGTTCGTCTCATAAGAATGGTATCATGCTGCTATAATTATGTAAATGTCATACAATTTGTAAGTTAAATATGCAATACTATTCTACAGATAATGTTAAGCTTTGCTTTTTGTGCCACTGCTTGACTGGACTGACCAGTGTTAAGTATGTGCTGCATGCTTGCACATGTTCAGTGAACGTCTTCCATATGCATGTGTATATATAATTTGTACCACACAATACCTGTGTGTGCACCCAATGTGCTGGATAATCCATGCTGTCCTTGACTGCCAACTCGATGACACCTTCCCTCTCCAGTTGCTCAGGAGTGGAAGTGAAGGAAAACCCTGTCATCTCAGCTATGCCTGGGGCATAGAAATCCACCCTGGCAGGCATTACAAATATACACAGCCAGAAAACATTTAATGAGCTTTATTTTGCTAAATACATATATGAACCTCACTACCTTAATAGAAAGCAGTACATTTTATTAGATGCAGTAGGAGATACTTTGTTGATTGATGTCGTACCACTGGCCTGCTTTGAAGGTGAATTGTTGGTTGTGAATTATCATCTTGAGGCCTTTAACCGTTGCTGATTCATCCCATATTTCCACCACAGTAGCTGTGGACACCGTCTAAGATGGGGTTGAGACAAAGGCAATCAATAGCTACTGTTCAGGTACAGGCTGTATGGACACACTTTATAATAAAATCACTTTATAGATCCCAGAACACTGGTTAATTTTCTTTCACGAGTAAGTCGTCAAATATTCAATTTAGGGCCACAGTTGTAACAGCTGTATTAAAAGTTATTGTATATTTTCCCCAAAACAAACAACTAACAGTTCAACAGGTCTAACAATATAAAAGTGCAATTTTGATGAAACAAAGCAGAAAAAGTATTCCATCAAACTAAACATTATTCTGTTTTATATATGTTTTCAATGTTCATTTGGATCATAAAATGTGCACCTCTGCAGCGCTGAGGAAACAACAGTAGGATTTGGCTCTGGGCCCATCTACCCTCATCTGGCACTGACAACATGTGCTCGGTTATATGTCCCGGCTCCGTGTTCGGCTTGAACCCATACAGATGAGAGAACACTTAAGCAGTAAATGCCCGAAGCCTCTGAAGAACCTCACCTCGGGAGGACAGTCTTCAAGGCGTCCGGTCAGGCTGTGTGCTTGCACGCCACCAAAGTCTGCAGCTGCTGCCATCTCTGGACACAATCATTGGGTTCAAGCTGAGATTAAATAGCGACAACTTAGGCAACGCGTCTACTAAGCTTTATAGGTGGAAAGCTATCGGAATTGATGTACATAATTGTTCTTTTTGCCTGAGTGGCAAGGGCAAAGGTCCATTTGTGGAGGCAGTGTCCTTTGCGTCAGAGTTTGTTGTGCCACATAGCTCAAAGTCCGGTTAAAGACACAGTTTTTTTTCAGTCTGTATTTTTATTAACGCGGTAGTAACTGGTATGAGTGATACGAGTAAAAAAATGCAGGAGATTGCACTATTTCTCATCATTGGATTAGTATCTTGCCATCCATTGGAAAAATCTCAACCGATTTGCTCAACCTTGTTAAAATGTGCAACTTTTTCTGTAGCCATTTCTCTTGTCCGATGCCTGTACGTAAATCATTGAAGAATAAAGCACGGGGTTTTGTGGGACGAAGGTCACTCATCCCAACGTTATGTAAATGTTCAGCCAGTGCACGTTCGCCTTTTAGTTACAAATGTAGTAGCTGTATCTGTATTTTCACTTATGAGCTGGAGTTGCTAATAATTATTCGATTATAAGCAACAATATATAGAGAGCAGCTTTTCGAAGCAATCATCATATTGCTCTTTGTCAAACTAGAGTGGGGTGAAGACCTCCCAATATCATGACGATCATAGGGGTTATTTTACCAATACTTTACCATGCTGGTCAATGCAATTTTACAGAGGACCCAGAACCATTTCACAGATATCACGTCTCGCTGGTGTTAGCCATGGTTAGATGACCCGTTGTTGCCGTGTTGCTGAGAGTTGTTCAGCGTTAACGTGTTACCGAGAATTGTTCCGAGTTGTTACGGATAGGGAGTGCGTTGTGGCTACGAGTTCGTGTCGTGTTAACAAAACGACGAGTGTTACGATGAAGAGAGTGTCGCGTCCTACCCCGCCTGTCGAGAGATCGGTCCGGGGAACATGGTGAGACGGACGAGGAGACGTCCGCATGCTGCCCGACTTAACTACAAAGTGTGTATTTCAAAAGTACATATACCCAAGTAATGTTTTTACTAATATACTTGAGGATATTATAATTTAAAAATCCCATTTGCTTATTCTTCCGCTCCCGATGATTGCGTAGCTAAATTTAATCCCCAACTAAAGTTTGTAGGAGTTTATTTTTAGTACATTAATGCTGTGGTTTGGAAATATACTTATGACTATGAGAA
>JAZEWT010000003.1:35062109-35075863 GCA_036362905.1 Mordacia mordax | reverse complement strand
CAAGTATATCCCTGCCTTGCGCCCTGTGCCTGCCGGGATAGGCTCCGGCTCACTGCGACCCTGTACAGGATTAAGCGGTTCTGAAAATGAGATGAGACTTATTTTTAAGAAAGGGCGTGTGAACCGAGAAATATTTGAACACACTGATTATTTTTTCAGCATTTACCGTGTTTATATGCTGTATTCCAAATGTTTGCGATGTTTTTAAATGTTAACCTCGAGATGTTTTAACTGGCTTCACATTTCTCAATTTAATTTCTGGACTATCACCACTCAAGCATATTGTAGTCATCATCACTGTTATGATATTTTAAAGTATACTTTCTACACTGTCCTTAAAATGTATCTCAAATCGCAAAATATAGTTCGCAAATATGTACTGTAATGGTTAAGATTATTAATTATATTAAAGCTACTTTTTCCTTGATAGGAAGTGTAATGGTGATGGCCATGACGATAATCTAAAATTATGTTTCATGGCAGCCCCAAAATTCTTACATACTTTTTGTGCAGCAAAATTAGCCTGTCTTCTGTGGCTGAATGACCGTGTTTGTTAAGTGGCTTTATTCAAACAAATTGTCCGTGGACACTACAGCATAGCATTTAAAAATGTGCTCTTCAGATTGCTACAAGTGTTGTGCTAAGCTCCGCACGGTGCCAGGCTAGGTGCATCCCGACGCTCGTGCCGTGTAGTCAGCAAGATCTCTGGGTTATGGTGGTATGATTGGACGGAGTGCTGATCGTGTCTGGTAGGCCATGGTACTGTTGCTATGGGGTGGTCGGCTGAAAGGGGGTAATAGGAAGGTCAGGAGGGAAAGGCCAGCATGATCCGAGGCATAAACAACCTCTTGTAGAGGCTGTTTTGAGCCGGTTCGGCGGGGCGTGGGCAGGGTGCCTGGGGTGGGGGGACGCGTAAGGTAAATAAAAGGTGAGGACAAGGAGAAGCGGGGAGACAGATTTTGACGGGGTGCCAGGACACCGGACAGTGGAGAGACAGAGCGGAGCGCACCAGCTGCTAGCAGGGTGGTGGGCCGAGACGCTTACATTTGCTGGGGGTTGGTTTACGAGGGATCTTGTCTGATGTGCGGAGGGCGGGTTGTGTTGACCTTAGTGTGAAAGGTCTGTTACAGTCGTCTGTGTTAATTAAAATCCACCTTACGATGGAAGAAGCGTCTCGACTCACCTTGCATGGCGCCATTACAAAAAGCACCTCAGCGTAAATGTGGTGAATAGCACATTGCACACATAATAGTTTTTTTTTTAATGTCTCATAATAGGCAGGCTAATCGTAACTCATTGTAGTCACAGTTGGCAGCAGATATCTGTGGTTGATACCTCATGTCCTGTGGTGCAACTCTTATTATTATGATATGAAGCTTGAATTTCAAACTCTGACACCAACTGTTGCAGAAATTAGTGAACTTCTCTGAAAGCCGGCACGGCCCACATGGGGGTGGATGGCCAACATGACATTCGGCCACCTTTTGTCTCCCCAATAGCGATGTTGAACCATTGCAGCAGGTACTCATTTGAGTCTGTCGACCTAGGGGAGGCCCAACTAGTTCAGATATTCGTCACTGGATATAATGTAGTCTTCTAAGAAGACGACCTCGCAATAGCACCTGGACCAGTCTCCCACAGTGCATGTGTCGTGCAACACGCTGGCCCCGATCTCCTCATCGAACACCCCGTGTTCCACGACCGATTGCCTTGATGCTGAGGTGCTTTCTGGACCAACGCAAGGCAAGGTAAGTTAAAACGCTTTGTTTATCATAAGGCAGCTTTTAATTAACAGACGACTGTAACAGACCCTTCACGCTAAAGTCAACACAACCTGCGCAGCGAGCATTAGACAATATCCCTCGCTCATCCCTAGAGAATGTTATTGTCTCGGCCTGCTACTTTATTAGCGGCTGGTGCACTCCACTCCATCCTTTCACCGTCCGGTGCCCAGGCTCCTGCTGTCACCCTGGCTCCCCGTTAAAATCTGTGTCCTCGGTTCCCCTCGACCCCGTCTTTCATCTACCTGACGCCTCCCGGCTCCCCACCCAACAGGATCAAACCGGTCAAAACCGGCCTCTAAAAGAGATTGTTTACACCTAGGAGCACACTGGCCTCTCCCTTCTGACCTTCCTATCACCCCCTTCAGTCGACTACCCCATAGCAACAGTGCCACTGCCAACCAGACACAATCCACGCTCCATCCAATCATGCCGCTGTAACCCGGGGATCAACCCGGCTCCACGGCACGAGCGTCGGGATGCACCTAGCTTGGCACCGCGCAGAGCTTGGCACCGCACACGCACAGTGCCCACAGTATAACACAGCTAGTTAGACCACAGCTGTTTTAACACCTCGTCTCTGGGCCAGAAGTGAAAAGATATTTAAGCAGTAGCTGTTTAGTTAGGCAGTTCCTACTTGTTGCACCAGCTTACCTGTGGTAACTGACCCAGAAGAGAAAAAAACTCGCTAACCAATAGCTGTTGAAACAGAGGATGTCTGCCCCATTGAACCCCTTGCCTCACACACCACAGCACACATGTGAATACTATAGCTGGTTCTTACCCCGAGACTTTCTACATTCTGGTTTTCATCTGGTTACCTTACCACAGTTTCCAGTGTTGAGAATAGCATTAATCGGCCATGATTTCAACATAGTGGTCCATGTAGACCATGGCCAAGAAGTATACCTTTAAAAAATAAATCTTAGAAATGCCGATGCATACATTTCTGTAAATTGATTCCAAGATCGACACTTAATAGTGATGTCCGCTGGTATTGTTAATACTTAGAGCCAATTTGGTTTTTATGTTTTGTTTAAGGACCTCAATTTAACTTTTAAAGTAACCATTTTCTAGTAAACAGAGTACAATTACCGCTTTGGAAACATCCCTCAGTAGTATGAAAATCGGCGTACGTAAATTCCCACCTCTAGAGCTTCCTTGTGTAGCTTTGCAAACCTCACAATAATAATAGTAATAAGCTATGGGTACTTTGCCAGTGTTCATATGTAAAGTGTTGAAAAGGTTTATTTTACCATTTCTGGTCATTATACAGGTGTTAACATCTTAAAACACAAAATAGACACCTTTCACAAAGTGTCTGGTTTGCAAAAGTCGCACATACTTGTGGCAAAATATGCAAATAGGAAGCTTTGATAACATGCATTGTCCTTCAAACTGATTGGCCTACACCAGACATAGCTTTCTTTTGAAAGGTGTCTATTTGGTGTTTTACTATCTTAACACCCGCATAATTGCCAGAAATGGGAAAAAAAGAAACCTTTATTACACTTTACAATAATAGTAATAATTGCACTTCTAGAGCGCTTTTCACCCGAGGGTCACAAAGCACTGCACAGAGTTGTAAAAAGAACGGCATGTCAGTAACAACGACATGAATAGCAAATCAGCAACAATAACGTTTTAGTTTTTATTACAAATGTGAGCTGTGGAGAGAACAGCATGACAACGACATCAGGACAGTTCAATTGATTGAAAGTCGAAAAATGGCTATAATTTATAGACGGACATAAAATAAGCGATAAAAAATAATTGTTCAACCAACAAGGAAGGAATAAATGTTCCCGAGCATGCGCAGGTCGGCAGCGAGCCATCATCCCAGCACGAAACATCCTAGCTAGACGACTTGAAACAAGTGAGTCTTGAGACGGGATTTGAAGATGCCCAAGGACTCAACTGATCGAATCTCCAATGGAAAGGCATTCCAGAGTCTGGGAGCAGCATGCGAGTACGCTCTGTCACCCATTGAATGGAGGTACGATCTGGGCACATGAAGCAAGCTCGTATTGGAGGATCGGAGTGGTCAGGTTGAGGAGGATGCCTGAAGTAGGTCACGGATGTGTGTCGGAGCAGCGCCAGTGAGAGCCTTGAAGGTGAGGAGGAACTTGAATTCAATCCTACATTAAACCGGTAGCCAGTGGAGAGACATCAGTACTGGGGATATGTGACTGGGTGAGCGATTGAGGAGTCCAGCAGCCGCATTCTGCACACGTTGGAGACGATAGATCAAGTGGGCAGGGGTACCAATGCAAGAGTGCATTGCAGTAAGCGATTCGTGAAGAGATGAAGATGTGCATTACCTTCTCAGCATCAGAGGGTGACAGGATGTTGTGCAGTCTGGCTATGTTTTTGAGATGAAAATAGGCTACCTTTGTCACCTTGTTGATGTGTGTCTCGAAGCTTATTGAGGAATCAAGAGTCACTCCTCGACTCCGGACTGCTTTAGTAATTTCAATGGTCTGGTCGTCAAGCGTCAAACGGATAAGTTCAGCCGCGGACAATTGATGCGGGATTCTAACAAGGAAAACTTTAAGTTTTAGGAGATTTGAATTGAGCCAGGCCTTCACAGTTGGCAATGAGGACGGCATGCAAAGACCAGACGCATTGACGGATGGCTTTGCGTGGATATAGATTTGACCATTGATCACAAAGGGCGCTTCTGGTTCCTGCCAGTGCAGCTCGCGAATTAACTCGATCAGTGGTGTGCACTTCAGAATACGGAAACCACTGTTGTGGTCGGGCTGGTTCAGCCAGTAATGTGGACCACATGTTCACACTAACTCAAGAAAAACAAACATTCCTCCCTTTGCCGTTTAAACATTCCTGCTGGGAGACGTGAATTTGCGTAGCAATACGGTTGTGAAGTAAGATGCACATTTAAATCGAATGTACAAGTGTAACGCCTTCAATTGAGACAGTAATTGCACTTAGCAGTGTTTATTGTTAAACGTAGCTGTGCCACCGTGATTCAGTTTGTTACGATGGTTGATTATACAGCTGTCTTTATAAGATTTTTTTACACACCTGTAATATTTCATCGTAAGAAAATAAAGATAACAGTTTAACCTTATCCTTTCTTTTCTCCTGCTCCGCGATGAAATAAACATACGGATTGCCATTTGAGTATTTATGCAGCGGCAATGTTTGGTTTTGTCCTGTTCGCGGTTACCACTATCTCTTGACCTACGTAACTATTTTGAAGTCATCACAAGTTTTTGTTTGTTGAATTCGGCATGGGTTTTGTCGAAAGACAAGTGTGCAGTTCTTCAGGGTACTCAGTTGCTCATAACATGACCTGTTGCTACCGTCCTGTCCTCATTGCCCATAGCTACACATTCCCACATTGCAACACAAACTCGCTGCAACACTGTAGTGTTGGTAAAATGTTTCGTGTCAGATCCTGTTCTGCAAAATCTACTATACAATTTAACTTGGTCCATCCGTTCTAAACGTGTCTATTTTACATTAATCTATTACCAACTATTTAAGCGTAGTCTTTGAATAGTTTTTAGGATGCTGGGCAAATTTTTTTCTAATTGTGTAGCTTCTAAAACATTTCTGAGACCATTGTTCTCAGTACCTAAATCAGTACCTAAAGCTGATCACTCCAGCGCAGCAGTTTTAATTCCGTTTAAGCTGTAGTGATTGTTGGTAAAATGTGGCATCGTATCAAATGTTCCTTTTCACAATAGACAATGCTTAGTCATGAGTTTTTTTTTACAAAGGCGATGAATGTTCCAATTTGTATTCCTGTACTTTCCATTAGCAGTTCTTTAAGCTTTGTCTTCACATTATTCTTTTCAGAATGTTTGTAAAAGTAGTTTCCACCCGATATTTAGAAACTGGGTGGGTGGTCAACAGTTACTAAAGTCAATTTTCGCGGAAGTGTGTCATTATTTTCATTGTTTGTTTCCATCTAACCTGTTTGGGAAAGTTCGCTTACCATTGTGACGGTCCAGCTAACAAATCAGTAAATTTGCTAGGATGTAGAGGGGCACTCAACTAGTGTCAATACTGTGGTGATCTCGGGGTGACCTCTCGATTACCCACGCGCATTTTCGTTGATGATAGAGCGAGCCAATTATATTTTCAATAACATCGACGAATGTAATAACAATGGTCTCATCTCATCTCATTGTCTGAAACCGCTTAGTCCTATACAGGGTCACGGTGAGCACGGAGCCTATCCCGGCAGACACAGGGCGCAAGACAAGGATATACCGACGATGGGACGCCAGTCCATCGCCGGGCACTGCGGGGCAATTTAGCCTGCGAGCCAATTAACCTATGCAGCAGCATGCTTTTGGACTGTGGGAGGAAACCCGAGTGCCCGGCGAAAACCCACGCAGGCACGGGGAGAGCATGCAAACTCCACACAGAAAGGCACCCGAGCCGAGAGATTCGAACCCGGGAGCTTCTTGCTGTGAGGCGACTGCGCTAACCACTGGGCCACCGTGCCGTCCAATAACAATAGTATAAAGTATAATTGATTAGCAGTTGTAAATCTTTAGCGTGATACATAGGGTAACAGTTGGCACTGATCCCGATGATCCACGTGTAATGTTTGATTTAAATATGAAATCCATCAGCAGAACATTCAAACTTTTAATGGAAAAAAACACAAGTTTTGTTTAGATTTAGCAAACGTGTTACATTCAACGTTTGTCCACGCTTGGAGCAACCAGTCAAAGGTTCTGTGCATTTGGACTTGCGTCAACATAAAAAGTGGAATGCCAGAGCTTTCAGGAAAAGTTCTTGGAATATAAAACTTCACACTGTACGAAAGGTATTAGATGTTTTAAGATGTTAACACCGAATCTTTTTTTTTCAGTCCTTGGAATTGCAAATGTCACAATACAATGGAAGGCTGAGATAAAGCAGTATATCAAACATGATTACGACACAATATGTTCCAGGTATTCATTGCCAAGTGGATTGACTTGTGCTCACAGTAACAAATCTTGATACAATACAATGTGCCATCTTATAATTTTTGTGTTAATGTAAATGTAATTTAATTGGTTATACTTGTTAATTACCGAAGGGCTTGTTATTCAAGTCATTGGGTATTTCTAAGCAAATGTAAAAACTGGAAATCAGCACTCATTGTATACTAGTTTCCAACTCTTATTTCAAACTTTCTAGACTCTATACCATAGAAAAGGGTCACTGCCTAAAAAGTCGTCCATATTTTCATTTTAAGGCAATTATTATTTTTTCATTGCATATGTTTAGTAATAACTATTCTATGGGGAAATGTACCTGTTATTGTACATCAGTAGTTCATCGATTCACATTTTTACAATACATTTTGAAATACATCCAAACCAGTATGTTTAAAAAAATCTTTTATTTACATTTTTATTTTAAATGTTAAAAAATACAACAAAAATAAGAAGGAAAAAACTCAATGTGCCATTATTATTAACAGAAGATACTGCATCTAAACACCATAACCCTGTAGTGTGCATCACCTATGGGGAAAATGAAAACGTAAACACTGGATACCAGTGGTTTACAGAACTGGTTAGCTGCTACCAGCAGTATAAATTAAACAATAAATACTTGTACATTGTGTTGCATTATACAAAAAGGCACATTAACCGTTGTTAAATAAAGAAAAAATAAATTAAAATCAGATAAAACTGCCAGTGACCTATTTTAAAACTTGCATGACCTTTTCCCAATCACAACAGAAACAAGGTTGTGTTATTGTATACAATTGCTAGCAGCACCATTCACACCTCATTTTCAGATGACCATCAAATGGCATTCGAGTAGTTATCAGCTTAATTTCACATCACACATTAATACTAAACATATCATAATACTAGAAAATCCGTTTTTGAAAAGCTCAACATTCAGATTTTTGTCTAAATTGAACTGGCTTGACCTAACTGGCCACAAAACACTGCTTATCTAAAAATACAAAATTAAACTCCATCTGCCATGCAGTCGTGTGGCGTAATTTACCAGTTCGTAGTGAATGGGGATTTAAGTTTTGGTAATCTAAAGAATCTATAGAGTGAACGCTTAAAACGAAAATGTTTCTGTTTTAGTTTAAATTGACTGCTTATAAACATCCACAAAATAATGTAAATACAAAATTATATTTAACACTGCATTCTGTAGCATTGAGACAATTAGAATATGTTCAAAAAGGTTGTCAACCATGCCTTGTCAATGCTGCTACGATGGTAAATGTGTACTGGTATGTTCCAAAACTTCAAAATACAGATAAAGGAATATGGTTCAACTTCATTCTTAATTCAAGACATGTTTCTCCCTGAATGCATGAGTGTAAAAATATAAACAGCAATCTTCAGGTAAGATAATGCCCTCTAAGTTGGCCAGTTACAGGACATTAAAGTCACTTCTTGTAGACCTTATATCTAATTCAGTGTTAACTTAAAATCCTGGAATTCTAAAATTGGATATAAACCGAAAAGGTAAAACATTACGCTTTACTTCTCTCAACACCTAACAAAAAGCCTCTGCCATTGAAAAACATTTAATTGTTTGGCGACTTCTGAAAAACTAAAAACTGGGATGTAACAAGTTAAAAGTTGGCTTATACTGTTGCTCATATTGCACCGATCAAGTATATTTAACGTCATAGACAGCAGCCTCAGTCCACCTATTTCACCCGAATGCAACTGTTCACAAACTCAATTCTGAATCAAGGTTGATGCACAGAGTCCACAACAAACCCCGATGGCAGCCCTCTCTGTGGCCCATACTTCTTGGCAGCTCGACGCAGAAATGCCGTCACCATTTGCTTTACAACTTCATCGAAAAACATCGAGGCCATTTGGGAGTGAAGTAATGAGCGGAACTCGAAGGAGATCTGAATCGACACCAAAATAGTTAAGTTAATTGACAATAGACGCAAGCACGCTATTTCAAAAAAACATTGTGCAACCAGAAAATGTTGCTATTCATCAGCCAATATATATTTACAATAAAAACTAAGTATGATATCCGACCATTAATTCAATATTTATGTTCAACAATTTTCAATATTCCGTTAGTAACCGATAAGCCATACATTGGTAGAAGTAACAACCAAAACACATACCGAAAAATCAATTGTACAAGATTCGGGATGCCCTGGTGCACCACGTCCAAATCGCCACTCCGTTTCAAGATGATTGAACAGTCTTCCATCAGTGCACATGGCCTGAACATGAAGAAACAGTGGTGACAAACGTTACTTGGAGCAGGTTGATGCTAATACTTCCTTATTCACACGTGGTTGTGTATTGTTTAAGTTGAGGCCTTCATGGCCCACAAGAATGAAACAAGACCGTACCCGCACAATGTGTGGCTCTACCAGCGTCACGGTTGAGGAGTAGCTCTCCACAAGTGGCGGGAAGCCCACCTGGAGCTCTGCCCGCATGAACCCGGGTCGCTGGAACGTTACACGCGACCGCTTGCACCATGGTACAAACTCACGGTAGGATTCAACGTTGGAAACAATTGCATACATCTGCTCCTGTGAATACCTGTAAGTGCCCACACAAAATAATATTATCAGTTTACACACACACTCAAATAACGGACACAGTAATATTTCATTGGGTTACAGGTTATCTGCTTTGTTTACACGTGGTCACCCTATCCAAAGAAATACAGTCAATAAACTTGATGAGGTTGTTTAAGCCAGACGGCCTTCAAGAGAAAAACACAGCGATGCGGGAAGACATACAACTGCCATAAGATCCTTGAGGTATAACTAAACTTTTAAGCTGTGCCCAAAATATACTTAAATGTGAGTCACAATTATAATTGTCCGGAAAAGCATTTCCCAAAGGCATTTAAAGCATCTTAATTTAAGCTGGATTTTTTTCCACCTCCAGTAAGTGTGCACGAAGTAAATTAAACACAGATCCTTACCCAACGAGATGTCGCTCCGCATAGTCCTTCCGTTTGTCCGTGAAGGGAAACTTGGACAGAAAGGTCCGTGCAGGGACAGGACTGAGTACTGGGCAAATGTTCTTACTGCGCATCAAGACTGGACTCAGTGAGGGCGAGCCCTGGCCAGGGTGACTGACCATCAAAATTCCACACGAGTGCAAGTACCTACCAGACACACATCCATACACATTGTCAATGCTGCCGTCCTTTGCATTTTCCAAAGGCTAATAACCACATGCTAAAAAAACTTTCACAACCCACATTATGGGCAGACCCTCATTCAGTAATCTTAAAAGGACCATTCCAAAAATGGTTAGTCATTTGCCATAAACGAAAAGTTTTAATTTAAAATTAAAGGGTTTTCACGAAGGACAAGCACAGTTTTTGGACTGGAGCATGTCAGTTTGTTCTTAGCTACAGTATAATTCAAGAAATGTATGTCAACTGCTGGCGTCTATTTTTATTTCAACTTCGTTATCGGCAAAGTCTGACAATACAAAAATATTACAACTCCACATACTATTTTATATTGAAGTGATAAGGTCTAGAACCCAATGACATGAAAACATTGTTCTCATATTTTGTCAAACGAAACTATTTAACTGGCAACAGCTAGTACATCTGAAGTAGGGCTTGTCCCGCAAATGGCATGCGTGCCGGCACGCCTTGTGTAATAGCGACACTGCCTATCATTAGGTCACAGATCATTTCCTGGGAACTACATGACAAGTATGCCCCCCTCCTATCGTTATTATGGACAACGATTTGCCCCAACTAATCTGATGTCCGCATAAAATACCACAGCCAACACGGCAGCAAATAATACATGGCATAGCAGTTATACTTCGATTTTTAGCAGTATTGGCACTACTTTAACACGTACAAGCACATGCGCGATTTCCACTTTTAAAATGAATATAAAAGATATACAATGAAATGTATAGCTTTCATGAAGACCTAACTATCGGCTCTTTTGCGCATCCTCAGTGGATTGTTACATCGCAAGAGTGTGATCAACAGCGATGGCTTGAAGAGGCCTTTATCCAACAGTGGATTGTGGCCAAATGGTAAAACGTTCCAAGAAACAATGAAACTAAAAAGACACCAACAAAAATCCAAGGCGCTCTATTTCAAGTACCTTCATAAACTGCTCCCAGCGATGTGCCGGCATAGTTGAATATGTGGCTGTTACTATCGAGACTCTCGCTGCTCTGCTGCCTCGCTTGAGTGTGGCCCCACGAGCCTCCCACGGCCATTACATAAGGGGCCACCCGGGAAGGGGGCCGAGGGGGTAGTGGCGCCCCCTACCACAGTATTCCCGCACATGCTACCAAATCCCACGTATAAAGTGGGGAATAAAAAAAAAGTGCCACAAAAGCAAGAACATTTAAACAAATGCTCGACGCAAACGAACGATCGTCGCGGTATAAAATTCGATTGTATAGAAATGTACGTAAAATAAAGCTGTGAAAGAACGTGAGCACCAACTGAGTTATTGACGAGCGTCCCTTGAGTCTTCCCCACCCCCAGCGATGTCTACGCGGCGAGCTTGACTCACGCGCGCTCAACCACCACCGCCGCCGCCAAACCGTGGGGCCGTGTCCCGGTCCTCCAGCACGCTTCAACACGAACGCCACCAGCGTGTCCCCACCACCACCACCAACAAGGTTCCTCATCAAGCCCCGCACCGAGTTAATGGTCTGCGTGTGATGCCAAGCCCTCACCGAATTCCGGCGCGGGGTCGCAGTCCCGTGTCGCACGCCACTCGGACGATTCTGACCCATTTGCTCATACCTGTGCTAATTTTAAAACGGCGGCGACCACCACGAACTATTAATACAACGGCTGTGACAACAACGGGACGGTAACGTTATCGCCGGCGAGTGGGAAGCTAACAGCTGATGGAGGAGGAGGCGGCGGCCGATTTAGCTGAGCGCGTCCGCGGGCGGGAAAGGGGGGGGCGATCATGTGATAGGAGTGACGCGGCGGCTGGTGACGAACGCACACGAACCACCCACCTCATTAACATTCACATTTATAAATGCCCGCTTAATCCGGTGCAGGGTTGCGAGGGACCGGAGCCTATCCCGACAAACCTCTCATCTCATGATCTGAAACCGCTTAATCCTATATAGGGTCACGGTGAGCCGGAGCCTATCCCGGAAACACAGGGCGTATGGCAGGAATACACCCGACGACGGGACGCCGGTCCATCGTCGGGCATTGCGGGACAATTTTAATCTGCGAGCCAATCAACCTATCCAGGAGCATGCTTTTGGACTGTGGGAGGAAACCGGAGTACCCGGCGAAATCCTACATGGACACGGGGAGAGAACACGCAAACTCCACAGAGAAAGGTACCCGAGCCGGGAACCAAACCGCTCGTCAAACACTGAATTTATTCACAAAGCTGGTCTTTTGGGATGACTGTGCTGTGCTAATTGTCTTCAATCTGTCTCACAACGCCTGAAAATACCTCCAACATTGGAGGCGAAACGTCACGAAGGAGAGGGGGGGGGGCTGGACACGGATATCTTGAAAGAACGACTTTGGAAAGCAATTCTCATGGATCGAGCCGTGAAAACATATTGCAATTACATCTCATCTCATTATCTGAAACCGCTTAATCCTATATAGGGTCACGGTGAAGCCGGAGCCTATCCCGGAAACATAGGGCGTAAGGCAGGAATACACCCGACGACGGGACGCCGGTCCATCGCCGGGCATTGCGGGACAATTTTAGTCTGCGAGCCAATCAACCTATCCAGGAGCATGCTTTTGGACTGTGGGAGGAAACCGGAGTACCCGGCGAAAACCCACGCGGACACGGGGAGAGCATGCAAACTCCACACAGAAAGGCACCGGAGCCGAGAGACTCGAACCCGGGACCTTCTTGCTGTGAGGCGTCAGCGCTAACCACTAGGCCACCGCGCCGCCCTAAACTCTTAAAATATGCGCATGCAGTGTAGCTCTTACACACACATGCGGGCGGTGGCGGCGCTTTGCGCAGATTGGATTTAGTGATTCATTCACCTCTAGGCAAATGAACCTGACGACCGCGATTTGATTCCATGGAGGGTGTAACCACCTCATTGGCGGGTCCATTCTTGCACTTTATGATGGTTAAAATATGTTCAGGAGCTAAAAGCCACATGTTGAGGTCTGCTTGCCACAACGAGAGGGGCCTCGAGAGAGTTCGTGTGGTTATGTTCTTTCTCCGCTGAAGAAGCGCAGGCTATTATTGTACGGTGGTTCATTGTAATGTTATGGGGTTGCATGGCCACAATGCTCATACTGTGCAGTATTATATTTTCCATTTACGGATATGTGCGTGTGATACCCTGGCCGAGACGCCTCTCTCTTGTGGAGCTCGAACTCATCCCACCGTCAGTGTATCGGGTTCCGATACACTGATGGTGGGCCGCTTGAGACGTCACTCTCACCAGCACTGACAGCACACATGCCAGCATTCACTCAAGTGAGCAGACCAGAGGCTTCTTCATTTTCGATGCTTTCTATTAAAACCTAACTAACATAACCGTATAACGACCGGGTACCACCACACGACAGGGCAGCAACATGTTACCCACCCCGCGCTTTTGCGCACATCCTGACGTGAGTTCCTGACCGTCTCCCCATTGGAACTCTCTTCTTGTGTTCTGTGCATCGCCTTAAACCCCCCCTCCCCAGACGTCACCTCATCACGTCACATCACCCCATGTCCTACTCCATCACCTTCTTCATAACCTCGTTCTGTTCCTGCCAAATCTCCAGCCCACGTGATGCTTTTCCACTCAGCGAGCGCCATCTTCGCTGTCCTCACCTGACCCCTTGTTTCTCCGGACGACCCTAACCCCGCTCTGGCACGGCTGCGGCGATGCACCTGTCTTGGCACGGCGCGAGACTGGACACCACATGCGTATTGGACTGTGCTGTTTCAATGCGGTTGATAATTAGATTAGTTTCTTCGATGAGAAATTTCGGGCGGTGCGGTGGCCCAGTGGTTAGCGCTGTCGCCTCACAGCAAGAAGGTCC
>JAZEWT010000003.1:35041174-35057884 GCA_036362905.1 Mordacia mordax | reverse complement strand
TTTCGTGTATCCATTACTCGCTAGTGCTTGTTGTAGGTGTTGTAGCTCCTCTCTTAGATGTTGTTTGAGGCGAAACGTCGCGAGGAGAGGAGAGAGAGCCATCGACGCGGCTGTCCCGACAGAGCAGCTTTTCGAAGCAATCATCATGCATCGAGCCGTGAAAACCAATATCATTACGTATTTTAATTGCTGCGCGCCACTTCATTGTTTGGCATAATTACAAAGTATAAATAACTGTGTAATGAACAGTTTGTGGGACAGTAATAGGGAATCGAGTATGCAAGGTAATTTTAAGCAAATTCTAAAACTCATACACATTTTTAAAAATTACTTTAAACGGTGTCACCTGACCGAATGGACCAATATTAGCAAATAAAAAGAAAGAGATGAAACTCGATTCTCTCTCCTCTTCCCCTGGTAATCGAGGGTGGAGTGGTGTCGAGGTTGCACCGACACCATTCAATTGCACGTCCACATTGAAAGCCTTTCTACCTGGGAAGTCGACTTTTTAATGCTACTACCCTCTTTGTGTGGGATGCAACACTGGACTTGCAAGCCAGAGCTCACCGATTCCATATCCCTGCCACGGCAATTGAATCCAATGTGCGAGTTTCTTATACCCTCTCCCGACTCGTGGTGCCTCTACCCACCCCGCGGTATAAATGGGTTCAGTGAGACACTGCTTACAGCTACCCCACAAAATGTCGATTCTTTATAGCGCTCTGGCCATGGTTAGTTTTTTTAATGAAGAAAATCTCCGAACACTCGTAGCTCGCCAAGAGCCTCCATCTATGTTTACACTCGCTCAGCCTATGGCAGGGAGCTATCGCTATGCTCACAGCTAATCAGTACTCCTCTGCTTCAGTGAGCCCCTCTTAGTACTGATTCATTTTGCGCCGTGTTCCCCAGGAACGAATGCTGAGTGCTAACCGGGCTCTGCACATACGTTATGTTAAAGTTGTCTGGCAGGTCATGTACGATGATATAAAATGTGGGTAATTCCCACCTCTCAGATGTCGATGTGAAGATTAGGCACCCAAAAGGAAGGGCTTCAGAGCTCAATGGGGGGGAGGGGGGGGGAATTTAGCCCTTCTGGCAGCCGGGACATGAGTCGGCAATTGCAGGGCTACAACATTTTTTTGTTGATATATGGTTCATATGTCGTTGTTGCTGACATGCATTTCTCTCCACAGCTCTTTGCTGCGCTTTGTGATCCTTGGGTGAAAATCGCTCTAGAAATGCAACTATTATAAAGATTTTTGACATAACTCCTTCTGAATGTTGTGTTTGCAGAAAGAGATCAGGATGCAGCTTGCAGACAAGGCCAAAGCCGGAGAGTTGAAGGTTGTGAATGGAGCAGCACAAGCTGCCCCGAAAGAGCGCAAGCGGCGCTGGGACCAGACTGCTGATCAGACACCAAGCACCACACCTAGTACCACCCCTAAAAAGAAGATGTCCACTTGGGACCAGGCTGATGTAGGTCTTTTTTTTGCTTGTCAAGTTCACTTTCAAAGCACTTCCTCAATCATTAACAAGGATTATTATGCAACTGGGTACTTACTAATGTTTGTTCTTGTTGCTTTGCTGTTGCTGTAGACGCCGGGTCACACACCAGGGCACACTCCAGGGCACACTCCAGGGCACACTCCAGGTCATGCCACTCCTGGGCATACTCCGGGCCATACACCCTCAAACAGTCGCTGGGATGAGACACCTGGACGAGCGAAAGGAAGCGAGACTCCTGGGGCAACCCCAAGTGCCCGCATGTGGGATCCTACTCCAAGCCACACGCCAGGTGGAAGTGCCACTCCTGGCAGGGACACTCCGGGCCATGTCACGCCTGGACATAGTGGCTCCACACCCAGCAACCGACGAAACCGATGGGATGAGACGCCCCGTACTGAAAGAGGTATATGTTTGCTTCTGCATGTGCATTAATGAAAATAGTTAATGTTATATTACATAATTAAAACATTTTAGTATAGCGATTCATCACAACGTTTGATTTGTTGTCTAATGTGTTGCTTGTTCCTCCCATCGTCAGAAACCCCGGGACATGGTAGTGGCTGGGCAGAAACTCCACGCACCGACAGGGGTGGCGAGTCTGCTGGAGAAACCCCCACACCTGGCGCTAGTAAGCGCAAGTCGCGGTGGGACGAGACCCCTGTCAGCCAAATGGGGGGACAGACGCCCATCTTGACTCCCAGTGGAATCACACCCAAGGGAACCCCAGCCATGGCGATGGCCACGCCGACTCCAGGTATTCTATCAGCACTATATACTGTCATCACGGCATGTAGTAACATGGTTAATGTGGTTTGGAACACAAGTGGCTCTGTTCACAACACCTTGACATGATGTTATGTGCAGGTCACCTGATGAGCATGACACCAGAACAACTGCAAGCCTGGCGATGGGAGCGTGAAATTGATGAGCGGAACCGACCTCTCACCGATGAGGAGCTTGATGCCATGTTCCCAGAGGGATATAAGGTAACACGCACTTTGCATTCAGACATTATGCTTTTACCGACATTGCCTATAACCATTGCCTATCTGCTCTCTGGATAATGCATGTTTTTTTAGATAAGATTTGGTGAGCAAAGGGCAGTGCAGCAAAATCCATGATTGCGTGGTGTGTTGATGTCTCCATATTTTTGCTCTGACATTGCCATGCTGCAGTCATAAGCGTGAAGTATGGTCAAATAACTTGTATGGTTTAAGGAACCTCTCATCAAACGGTGGATTGATAAATTGGTTATACTTGTGTTTACTGTTGTAAAACTTTTGTTTCATCTTTAGTTAATTATTATTTTCTGGCCATGTCATACTTAACATTTAAATTGTCATCACACGAATATTAGTGTATCTCAAATCTGCAAAGCATTAACTTGATGTAAAGTTCATAAAATATATTATTGTGATAATTCTAAAATGTTTTCACATCTACCACATCCAGCTTAACATAACACAACTATAATCGTGCTCAACTGTGTACATGTGTGTGTGAGATTAGGTGCTACAACCTCCGGCAGGATACGTGCCTATCCGCACTCCTGCCCGCAAGTTGACCTCTACCCCGACCCCCATGGGTGGTCTTACCACTGGTTTCCACATGCAAACGCCTGAGCGCTCGGCCAAATCTGCCAATGATCAGCCTTCTGGCAACCTTCCGTTTCTCAAGCCTGATGATATGCAGTATTTTGACAAGTTGCTGGTGAGTTGGGTGTACATATACCAGTTCTGTAATAATTTTGGTGAATTATTTGTCCATCCATAATGTCCTTTTCCCATAACTTTCCTTGTCAATGTTAAATATTTTAGCTGGTCTTGTGCATTTAGTGAGGTGCTTTGTTTTTTGCAGGTGGATGTTGATGAATCTACTCTAAGTTCAGAGGAGCAGAAGGAGAGGAAGATCATGAAGCTCTTGCTGAAGATTAAAAATGGAACTCCTCCAATGAGAAAGGTAATGAAAAAGTTGGTGATTTCTTGATGAAATAAGTATTGATCCCGTGGTCATCTGTTTATGACCCTCAGTGGTGGAATTTCACATTCCCATATGGGTGTGGAGATTTGCACTTTCCATAGGATAGCCACACCCCAGACATTTTATTATTAACCGTAGATACGACAGGTTCTCTTGACCCCTAACCAGGATTTGAACTTGTAACCTTGAGATGGCGAGCCACTTACCTGAGTAAGCCACTTGGTTATTATTTTTTGTGTGTGCAAAGCTCATTACTTTTCGAAATTGGTGATTAAACAGTGTGATGCAATTTTGTTCCTGTGCCTCTTATGCCCGTGTCCTCTAGGCGGCGCTGCGTCAGATCACAGACAAAGCGCGTGAGTTTGGCGCAGGGCCTCTCTTCAACCAGATCCTGCCATTGCTCATGTCTCCAACACTGGAGGACCAAGAGCGCCACTTGTTGGTTAAAGTTATCGATCGCATTCTGTACAAACTTGATGACCTTGTCCGGCCATATGTCCACAAGGTAAGCAAACTCTGGTGCTGTCTCAAAAATATTGTCACCCCAAATATATCCTGTCATATGTTAGTGTCCTGTCATTTTCTAACCTGTTGATATTGTCTGCAGATCCTCGTGGTCATTGAGCCTTTGTTGATTGATGAAGATTATTACGCCCGTGTGGAGGGAAGAGAGATCATTTCGAATTTAGCTAAGGTGAGTTAACTTCATTAACATAACTAATTTGATAGCATTTAAAGTTGGTAAAGTTTCTCAGGAAATATAGCCTGTTTTGGTGAATGACATTTTTGGCTGTCTCCCTTAGGCTGCTGGCCTGGCCACTATGATCTCCACCATGCGTCCGGACATTGACAACATGGATGAATACGTGCGTAACACAACAGCACGTGCTTTCGCCGTTGTTGCCTCAGCCCTTGGTATCCCCTCGCTGCTGCCATTCCTCAAGGCTGTGTGCAAAAGCAAGAAGTCATGGCAGGCGCGCCACACTGGAATCAAGATTGTACAGCAGATCTCAATCCTCATGGGCTGTGCCATTCTGCCCCATTTGCGCAGTTTGGTTGAGATCATTGAGCATGGTAAGCACAATTCCAAACTTGATTGTTCTTTTTAGGATTTAGTTGCAAGTTACTTTTTGTAGGCCGTAAACTTACTTATCACATTTTATGTTTGTCCTTGCTGTGAAACAGTTGTTATACAAAATTATGTAGATTTGGCAAATGTCACATCGTATGTTTTGTGTGTGCCGAAGGATATTTTTAAAAAATTACATTGACACTTGTGTGTTCAGGCCTAGTTGATGAGCAGCAGAAGGTGCGAACCATTACTGCTCTGGCCTTGGCTGCTTTGGCTGAAGCTGCCACTCCCTACGGCATTGAATCCTTTGACTCCGTTCTCAAACCTTTGTGGAAGGGCATCCGACAACACAGAGGAAAGGTGTGACTGCATGCCTTAGTTTTTTTTTCACTTTTAAGTTACATTGGCTTAAGTCAGTTGTTTGTTTAAATATAATGTCTTTTACTATATATATAAAATTTTATGTAAATCGCACTTAAGATGCCTTACTGATTCTGGCATGCTATATATATATATAAAATGATTAACAACTGCAATTTTAGAGCAATATTGTTACATTTTCTGTTTGAACAGCTTTAGATTATTACATAGCATATTATGTGAGGGTAAAAAGTTGGATTATATATAATTTTCAAACGTTTTTTTAAATTCATAGTGTACCTCTCTTGGTATCACTGATTGAAAATAATGTCAAATTATTTAAGGAAGCACTCATGGAAGCAATTTGCATTTATTCAATTGTGTGTAGGGTCTTGCTGCCTTCCTCAAAGCCATCGGTTACCTTATTCCCCTGATGGATGCCGAGTATGCCAACTATTACACCAGGGAGGTGATGCTTATCCTCATCCGAGAGTTCCAGTCTCCTGATGAGGAGATGAAAAAGATTGTGCTGAAGGCAAGTATACTTTCTTTTTACTGTTGCTGAGAGATGGTTTGCATTTTTGTCTGTTTAGGCACTCACTGTTCTACAATATATGGTTAAAAACAGTCATGGCCACGGACGTTTTCTTTAAAACTGCACCTATAAACAAACCCCCTCACGGGAAAATAAATATTTACTTATTATCAAAGTGCTTTTCAGATGATGTTTCTAATAATTGGCTTTGTGTCTGTGGAGCAATTACATTTTGAAATGCATAAACATTTTAAGAAGACTGTGCAAAAAAGTATCATTAACAGACTTTGCTCAGATTCTTTTCAGAACAATACATTGTTTTTAAAACGGGATGTGCGGAGGATTGAGTGTGCCGAAGACTCGCCATGCAGCAGGAAACCTAGTGTCAGACTCGATAGTAGTAGGATATTGCTTTTCCACTAAAATGTAACACAACACCGTGTTTATGCTGAAATAATGTGTGCATGAGTCTTGTTATTCAGCTAACTTTTTTGCAACTGGAGGTTGAGGCAATGTTTTACTTAGGATACATTTTCATTTAAGTGGCCTACTGAGTGATAATGCACAAACGCATTGAGATGTATTACATCTCGTTTGGAAGAGGGATCTTTTGTGACAATATAAAATGATTAAACAATTGCAAAATAATTCGAAATACTATAATCACAACACAAATATACATGGTATAGTTTACTGTACTTTTGCCATTTAATACATTTTATGGTAATGTGTTAACCAAAACCGTAGCTTAAGGTGTGCCCTCGATGGATACTTTTTTGGGTTAGTATGTAGATAAAAGGTTTCTATTTTAGGTCACATTAGTCATTCTAAAAGAGAAACCATGCTTTTTTATTGCAGTAAATGATCGTTATATCTGGGGAAAAAAATATGTTTTTAGATGTTTCCATCTGTAACTTGGAAATGTAATAACTCTTAACCCATAAATGGTCATTACATTTTCACGGTCATACATTATTATTGTGGGTGGGAATAGCTAATACATCGTATATTAATCAAGAATTACTGAAATGATACTCTGCAGATATGATGATTATTTTTAAAAATTCGATATTGATGCATGAACCTTTGGTACTGGCCAAGCTCAAGCTAAGGGATGCTTCTTTATACGTGATCGCAGGTAGTGAAGCAATGTTGCGCAACAGATGGTGTTGAGTCAACGTACATCAAGACGGAAATCTTGCCACCATTCTTTAAACATTTCTGGCAACACCGCATGGCTCTGGACCGGAGGAATTACAGACAGGTAATTGAGCGTGATGGTGCCACCTTGTCTGTTAAGCCATTGCTAGTCTTGCTCAGCCATTGGATTTCAACAGCAGATGTCATCTATATTTTTTCTATTTTTTGGTAGCTTGGCCGATTTTAAATGTTTATCAGTTTCGTTTCATAATGTGTGTGTAATGGGATACGTATCTAATTTTAAAATGATTTATTCAGTACAGAAAAAAATAGCAACTGCTTGATGCTTATGAAAGTTTGGTTTTATTATTAACGGGCTGTTTTTGCAGGTGTTATATCTATGATGGTACCATTTTAAAACTTAACGTCTGTGTGTGCATTCACTTCACCACGTGTTCAGCTGGTGGACACGACGGTGGAGCTAGCCAATAAAGTGGGTGCGGCGGAGATTGTGCAGCGCATTGTGGATGACTTAAAAGATGAAGCAGAACAATACCGCAAGATGGTGATGGAGACCATTGAGAAGATCATGGGCAACTTGGGTGCAGCTGACATCGACCATAAGCTGGAGGAGCAGCTCATCGACGGCATCCTCTATGCCTTTCAAGAGCAGACCACTGAGGTCGGCCTCCAACAGTCCCATAAGCACCACACTCACATTGCCACCCATACTTCTTCACTTGGTGACTGAAGCACATTCAGAGCTAAAGTAACATTCATCAAAGCACTAACTTTAATTTTTTTAAAGTACTCTTATATTGCTAATGTAAGCAATACCCTCAAGATGCGCAACAACTATTATAGGTTACTGATCTGTGAGAGGTGTAGATTTAACATGTCGGTTAAATAATATCAGCATTGTGTTTTTCTTTGCATTATTTAAAACAAGCAGTGGGACAATTAGCCAGCATAAGAAGATTCATTGTCGTTAATTATAATTGTTCTGTTGCAGGACTCTGTAATGCTGAATGGGTTCGGCACAGTGGTGAACGCCCTGGCCAAGCGCGTGAAGCCTTATCTTCCTCAGATTTGTGGTACAGTGCTTTGGCGCCTCAACAACAAGTCTGCCAAAGTTCGGCAGCAAGCTGCTGATCTCATTTCACGCATTGCTGTTGTCATGAAGACATGCCAAGAGGTGAGTGCCACAGCCAACATGTGTTTTATTTTTGTCCTGTTATGTGAGAAGGGGACACCACTCTTAGGAATTCAATACCTATATATGTCTTGCAATTTAACTTAAAGTTTTTGGTTGCGCACTAATGCTATTGATTAGTTAGTAATGGTTGAGAATTCCTTTTCAAAGCTGCTGTTTAGCATTTTCGTGTCGGTACGCTCCCCCTGCTTTGCGAGGAGGCACCCTCAGAACGTCTGAGAATGCCTCCTCCGACGTGACAGGTGAAACATCTCCCTGGGAAAATGAGCTGTGAACCTATATCAGTGCTGTAGTTGATTTATTCAACTACACAAGAAGTGATGACGATTCAGATATGTTGTGGTATGTTTTAACACTCTGGGTTTGTGTTTGTGTGCTTTACAGGAGAAACTCATGGGCCACTTGGGAGTGGTACTGTATGAGTACCTCGGAGAAGAATATCCCGAGGTACTGGGCAGTATTTTGGGAGCCCTCAAGAGCATTGTCAACGTCATTGGTGAGTTTACGCTTGTACTTTAAGTGGCTGTTAAGCAATGTTAGTAATAATTGCATTTTTAGAGCACTATTAACAATCGTCTATCTTCTCTGGACATAGAAACACAACATAAATATGCATTGCATTCTTTTTTGAGTAAGATATTAAAATTTGTCATTGGATGTGTTGAGTAAAGTTTTTAATGTGAGTAAAATAAACCTGTAAATGAATAGTTTTATATCAACTTTTATTTTTCTGTCCTACAGGCATGCATAAGATGACACCCCCCATAAAGGATCTGTTACCTCGTCTGACCCCTATCCTGAAGAATCGGCATGAGAAGGTGCAGGAGAACTGCATCGACCTTGTGGGCCGCATTGCTGATAGGTACCTCGCTCCAAGCAGTGTAACACTTTACAGCCAATTCATAAAATGTCTAATTTCCCAAGCTGTTAGAGATCTGGAAGTGGTTATTGTGTTAGCCTCTAAATTTCTTGATAAGACTCTAGTAGCGTGATGAGTAGATATCTCGCTTTACTGCAGTATTTGTGTCTTGATGTCTAAATAATATATCTTATTTTAATTGAGTGTTTTTACGAAGCAAAATATCTGGGCAATTTTTTTGTTAACCATTTATCACATTGCCAGTAGCTAATTTATTTTGATGTGGGTGTCAGGGGCGCGGAGTACGTGTCTGCACGTGAGTGGATGAGGATTTGTTTTGAGCTGCTGGAGCTGCTGAAGGCCCACAAAAAGGCCATCCGCCGAGCCACTGTCAACACCTTCGGATACATTGCCAAGGCCATCGGGTGAGTGTAACGACTAGGAGTCAGTGTGCTGTACTTTGGGCATTCACTGGCTCACTTATGGTCCGTGAGGCATGTGTAAAATATTAAGTGTATTTTTGTTTTGGAGTGGAGCTTAGCACAGTGTTGACACTGCACTATGTATCTGGTGACCCTGAGTTCAATTCACAGTCACAGTGATTTAATATCTGAACTAGTCCTGTACCATCCCTTCATTAACCCACACTGGACCAGTATGTCCAAGTATGGTCACACAACCATTATTAAAACGTGGTATGGTGGGGCGTTTTTCTACAGATTATTGATAGAGGGCTACAAACACTTCAGTTTTTTTTGTTAGATTATCAGAAAGTAAACTATCAATGTCAAACATTTTGCACATTGAGCCTTGAATGCATTATTTTGTAGTGTGCCATAAAAATAGTGTATTAAATTACCTGGTGTGCTGAAACTCAAGGTTTTTATGTTTTTTCATTCTTTCCCCACTTATATCATGAATGAGATGAGCTATCCAGTCATATATCACGTGAAGCAGTGCAAATAGTGATAAACGTGCATATTTTATACAGCAGTTCATAATAGCAGAGATTACAAAACTATGGCTTAATCTCTTTAAGTGACCATTGATCCACAGATGACTTTTGAACCATATCCTAATACATTCTTCCCTGCAGGCCACACGACGTACTGGCCACATTGCTCAACAACCTGAAGGTGCAGGAACGACAAAACCGTGTGTGCACTACCGTGGCGATTGCCATTGTGGCCGAGACATGCTCTCCCTTCACAGTGCTGCCCGCACTCATGAATGAGTACCGTGTGCCCGAGCTCAACGTGCAGAATGGTGTGCTCAAGTCACTCTCCTTTCTGTTTGAATACATTGGAGAGATGGGCAAGGACTACATCTATGCTGTGACACCTCTGCTAGAGGATGCCCTCATGGACAGGTAGGCACAGGGTGTCCTGATTGAAATAATACCTGTTGGCTAGTTAAACAATAAAGAGTGGCCATGCATGGTGGGGTATTTGGTCACAGTTTAGTCTGATTTTTACAGTTGTGAACATAAATATTTGCCATTTTTACTGAAAAATTCATGTGTGTCCTATGCTGTTTATTGAGCCATGTTGTCAATATTAGTTACCGTCAGACCTCATAAAAATAGAGCTTTCATTTCACTTCCCAGAATTACAGCTATGACCCCAAGCAACCTTAATGTTCTTGCAGTAATGCTAGTTCTTTTATATTTTAATTATATTATTACAAAGGTGCTTCAGAACACTAACCTAACCCTGATGCTTATTAATTACATGCTTGCCCACAGGGACCTTGTGCACCGGCAGACAGCCAGTGCCGTGGTTCAGCACATGTCGCTGGGTGTGTACGGTTTCGGATGTGAGGACGCTCTCAACCACCTGCTCAACTTTGTGTGGCCAAATATCTTTGAAACGTCGCCTCATCTTATCCAGGCTGTGATGGGTGCTCTGGAAGGCATGCGTGTTTCCCTGGGGCCATGCCGCCTGTTGCAGTATGCCCTGCAGGTAGGACAAAGGTGGTTTTAAGGAGTGATATACTTTATTCTCTTTCCAATATTTGCATAATAAGGCAGCTTATTAACAATATTTATGCTTATTAACAAACAAATAGTACTTGACAGGTTAGAATTATATATTTTTACGAATAAAAAAAATAGAGTACCGACAAACAAATCATGTGTTATAACGTGTTGTCCTTGTCTGAATTTGCAGGGTTTGTTCCATCCAGCACGGAAAGTGCGTGATGTTTACTGGAAAATCTACAACTCCATCTACATCGGCTCACAGGATGCACTTATTGCTCACTACCCACGTATTGTCAATGACGAGAAAAACATGTACATCCGTACCGAGCTTGACTACTTCTTATAATGGTAGTCGTGATGGTAGAGCTGAGTAATCTATCTGGAATAGGCATAGCGAGGTTAATGTTTGAACTCTGCTTAACTTCTTGGTCCTGATACAAATGTGTCACTTTTTTATTTCTATTGTGATAAGAATTGCTAAATGTAGGCTAATGTTATTTGTTTCTTTGGATTTTTAAAATTAGTATGGAATATTTCTGGAGAAGCCTCAATGTTTTGTGTCTAGGCCCATAATTCCAGGGTAATTGACAAAAAAAACTGGTTATATAGACCTTTTTTTAATGTTTGGTTTGGCCTATGTGATACATGCACTCTGAAGAGCGTAATTGAATATCCAACATGCATTTTACATAAAAGAACACTGCAATAAAGTTTTGTAACAGGTAAACATTGGATTCATTGTACAGAACATCAATTGCATTAACACGCTCTAACTAAAGTTTGCATGTGGGACTAATTACATTGCATGACATTTTACTTTCAACAATACACATTTGTTAAACATTTTCTATTTGTCAAAGCTTCAGATTTGTAGATGAGCAGTCTTAAAGTTGTTTTTGCTGCTGCACCAATAAACGTGAACAAAATTTGAAGTTTGTTTTGAAGTGAAGCATTATGATGCCATATTGTATGGATTGCATCTTTCAAGGCTGCCAGTTATGGGATGGTGCCTACAACCCCAAGGCTATGTCAAGGCAGGATGTAAAAAAAAAAGTAATGGCGTTAGTTGCCCATTAATTCTAACAACTTTATGGGTAGTTCATTCTTAAGTAAATATACAATCTAGCCATTAAATGTGCATGTTAGAGGTCGATAGCAGAAGTTGGTCAAAGCATATATTCTAGTCAATCTAGTATTACAAAGGTGATACGTGACGGTATAATTTGGACTGGCTTTTGTCAGTGACAGCAAGGACGTCTTTGAAACGTTAACATTGTCACCTTTGTACGACAGTTTGTGTTGCATAGAGACAGTTTCACAGACGTTACCTGTTGCTGAAATTTAGAAAGAAATGTATAACTAAAATTTAGATGCTATGTGAAATGATAAGTCAATGCGACCTAATCAATTTTGAGCTCCAATTGTACAGTCCTGCATACGTGATGTTTTTGTATCGGTCATGGATTTTTGGAATGGGCTATTTTGGTATATGCTGAAGCTTTTGAATGTGATTTTGGCAATTGATTACTTTTTTGTTATTGAAGAATTTGATGGCAAACCCACCACGCTAGGAATAATTTCAATTGTAGCTTAAGTATTGCTCAATAAGTGCCGTAATCGTCTTCATTAAACAGCTGCGATTGTCATTTAATACAGTGTATATATCCCTTAGAAAAGTATATTCCAATTTGTGGAACTGCCAAACATTTTGTCTTGCGTCTGCATGTCACAATTGCTGTCATCCCCAGGTCATACATGAGCGCCCAACGTTTGGCAGTGTTGACCTCTTATCAGCTGAGCATATTAGGATAAAAAGAATGGGTACCTGGCAAACCCAAGTCATTTTGTATGAATCAAGCAAAATCGCCCTGTCAAAATTGAGCCAATAGTGTTATTTGAATAGGCTTCAAGGATATGTAACAGACGCCTGTGTCATGCGAATGTGGCCGATGGATTAACGTTTTTGGCACGATGCAACACCATTACGCAATTCCAGAACAGTCTTAAAACACTTCCCTATTTTTCGCATTTCAAAACATTGGCGTTGGGTTGGAGGTGAAAACCTCTCTGCTGGCAAGGGAGATATGGACGTGCTCGGGAAGCGCAAGAAACGTGCTGGCCGGCGTCACACCCCCACGGCGCTTTCGGCCAATCGGCGCACGCTTCACTGGAATGAGGGACGGCCGCTCGCGCGTCATGTGAGTGCCCGTCGGCCAATGGGCGCGCGCAATGCTGCCGGGCCCGCATGGCGGCGTGAAGGCGAGCGAGACGACGAGAGCGAGGAGGAGACGGAGGAGACGGGCAGGAGGGGCGGCGACGACGAGACGCGGCGGAGGAGGAGGGGAGGGAGCGGCTGGCTCCCGCGAGGCAGTGGCAGAGAGAGGAGCATGATGGTGGTGCAGTTCGAGGATCAGGTGAGCGGCGCGGCCCGGGTGCACTGGGCGGTGATGGAGGAGAGTCGGGAGGGAGGGGAGCTTGGAGCTTCTCGTGTCCCTTTCACTGAGCGCGCGTTCACACATCCACCCGTCAAATAGCGACAGCGACGGGCACGAGGCGTGTGTGTGTGAGAGACGCCTGTGAGCCGTGGCGGTCGTGGTTCTGGTCACGCTTGGAACCCCCGCTTGACTGAAGCCGCCGCGATGGAGCTTGGTGGCTGATGTTGCTGTGTTGACAAACTCAGCCCCGCAATGCGACCATAGTAGCGGCCTTAATGATAACAGTGTAGGTGTACAGCCATTGTTTGTCAGCATACCGCTGATGAGGCCCTTGTCGCGTCGTGCGACCCATGGACGGTTATATTTGACTATATTTCACCATGCTGGTCAGTGCAGTTTGATAAAGGCGGGGAGTAATATGGATGGGAGCATTGGAGTACTGTACAGTGCAACAATGTATTTTATTACATAACTCGCTGCTGCCACACCTCGTATTCCCGAAATAGTCTAATACATGTACTGTATTTTAATAGCCTTTACACCGGAAAAGCCTCTCCATCGTTCTCAAGACTCCCGCCTCTTAAAGGAAGTGCCCTGTGTTGGGATGTTTTCTTTCCTTGGTCGTGATGCACATGGATGGAAACCAGTGGCGTCAGAGCCTACGCAACAACTCGCTTGCTCGCATGAACGGATTCCTTATCCCAGAGGTTTATCACTCTTTTGCACCGCAAAGCGCACTTTAGCCACCGACCACGAGGTGGCGGTCGCGACCCACTGATGGGTCACAAGTTACCCGTCGAGAATGGTGGCCCTATCCGACTTGTTGTACTACAATCACCAGGCCAACTGGCATCTAGGCAGGGTTGGATGTTCCCTGTAGGACATAGTAATCTCTGTAATCTGCCAAACCCGATTCCAATGGTAGGGCTGGGTCGCAGGCATAAGCCACCACAACGTCACGTGCCTTGGTTTATTTATACTGTACAGTTTCACGTTGTTGGTAACAGGAGACTGAAAACTTTTTTTTTGGAGGGGGGCTTAAAACATCTGTAATGTAGGGAAACTACTTGCATGTGTAACGTCGTGCAGAACAGGTTGCTATATGAGATGGAAAACCACCCCCTGGTATACTGCTGAACTCCCGGATCTCAAGGCAAATGCACGCAGGGCCAAACGGACTTGGAGAAAATCTGGCTTCACCGTTCATGCTTAAATCCTTAAGGAACAGCTCAACCGTTACCGGAAGGCACTTGACCACTTGTACCAACCATTTTTGCAGCGTTCTGACTGATACCTGCGACAAGCTCAAGATCCTTTTCTCGACCATTAATCTGCTCCCAAGTCCACCCAGTTACTCATCCTCACCTCTCTTCATGAATAAAGACCCAGCCTCAACCACTAATGAATGCCTCTAAATGTTCCACCACCTACCTTGACCTTCACTTCTGAAATTTTCAAAGTTAACGGAATCCGATGTATCTTCATTAGTTACCAGATCTTGGCCAGCGAACTGCTCCCTGGACCCCCTTCCCATCCAAAATCATCCAGGTAAATTTCAAATCCCTTGCCACTTTAGTCACTTATCGCTTCAAGAATTCACTTCACTCTGGTATCGTTCCTCCACTATTCAAATGTGCTGCAGTTACCCCTCTACTTAAAAAAAAACTGGCCTCGATTGCAACATCCCTGATTATTATCGCCCCATCTCAAATCTACCATTCCTAAGGTCCTTGCATGTAACGTAGCCACGTAACTCCAGAAACAATGACCTCGATCCCTTCCAATGTGGGTACAGATTCGGCCATAGTACTGAAACTGTTCCGCTTAAAGTAGTTGATGACCTACTCGTCGCTGCTGATGAAAGCTTACTAAGTGTTCTTGTCCTCCTGGACCTGAGCGCTGCCTTTGATACCATTGACCACCCGATCTTACTTGAGCGACTGGAGGGTATAGGGGTGTCTGGCTGTGCCCTGCATTGGCTGAGCTCCTACCTCTGACCGGAAGCAGTTCGTCAGCCTCGGAGGCCAAAACTCAGATCTATCCTGTTTTTTCTGGAGTTCCTCATGGTTTAGTTTTCAGCCCACTCCTCTTTAGCATCTACACACAGCCACTTGGCCATATTCTGCACAGCCTCAGTTGCTAATATTTGATTTTCATTTGAATTGTCCTAGTGTTGTTGACATGCCGCTCTCTCCACAGCTCGGATTTGTAATAAAAAAAAGCCTCTAATAAAACGTTATTGTTGCTGATTTGCTGTTCTTATGTCGTTGTTGACATGCTGTTCTCTCTGAAGCTCTGTGCAGCGCTTCGTGATCCTCGGGTTAAAAGCACTCTAGAATCGCTTTATGTTGTCGAAACACGCGATAGGGAGCAGAGAGGCCAGTGAATCAAAATCTGTTGTATTGTAATGAGCTTATATATCTATGCTCCCCACACTGGCCAACGTGGTGAAGTATGGTTATGTGACCTCCATTTCTCACAGCGTGGGGAGCCTTTAAGCTATCAGTAAATGAAAACAGTTAATGTACTTGTGTCGGAAAATGGGGGACCTGGAAAACGCTTGGTCTCCATATGACTGCTGACACCCTGTCACTCACGGTTGAAATGGCAAATACTGGCTTGCTGTGTGAATTACAACCACGCGTGAACAGTAATGGTTATACAAATAGGAAACTGCCGTGTGTGCGTTGCCCGGGTCATAAAAGGTTCAGTGTGTTTTGTTTAAGTTGTTTACTCGTTAATGGTGTTTTGCACTGCATTGCACAGGTGGCATTTCCTGCTTGCGATGGACATTCACTTGAGATTATTTTGACCATTTATCATTAAATAATTTTCCGTTAAGCTATGGCTTATAAAACATAAAATGAATGCAAAATTGCAGCTTTTTGTTTGAGTGGCTTAAAGCTGTTTCTTTTGAAAATGATAATAAATGTTGCAGTGGGAAGGGTTTTTTTTACGTTAAACGTTTAAAGCTAGCCTCTGTTGTCAGACACCCAAAACCAGCATTAGCAGTAAACTGACAATCAACACATTTTTGCTTGAATCAGTACTTTGTCCAAATGCGTTGCAGCTAATTGTTTTTTCCGTATACATTTCACGTTGTTGGGCTTCTTGAAACGTAATAATAATTGCACTTTTATATTGCTTTTCACCCGTGGGTCACAAAGCGTTGCACAAAGCTGTGGAGAGAACGGCATGTCAATATAGTACATATATAGACCAGTTGTCACTGCTGAATGAAAGCCTCGCGATACCCATTCGGGTCGCCCGTGGTGAAAGTCCCAAAATCTGGAATTGTATTGCAATTCTCAAGTTGTTTTAAAAGCCAATGAGGAGGGGCTAACTCGATGCCACACGGCATAGTATGTCAGATTTCCTACCAGTGGCCAAACACTAAAATAAGTTTTTGACTTGGACCATGTTGTCTTCAAGGGCCTTGGCAATTATTTACACTTATGTTTTTCAACATTACATTTCTATAGGTGGTTGTAAATGCTACTGCCATACCCTTGAAACAATTTTAGCTGTGGACATCGTGTCTGCATTTTTCGTTCACTGCTCACGTAAAAATCTGTTCATTTATACCAGACCTGGGCATTGTACGGCCCCCGGGCCGCATACGGCCCTTT
>JAZEWT010000003.1:34990666-35022958 GCA_036362905.1 Mordacia mordax | reverse complement strand
AGACAGTCCGGGCTGCGGCTTGCTTGGCCTGCCGATACCTGTCAACTGCGGCATGTATATGTTTCCGGCATGCCAGTATCATCACACAAATGGAATAACATTAAGTGCAGCAGGGAACATTGAATCCTGTTTCATTCATTTCACTGCACATTTTTTTTTATATAACACTGCACACCATCCAGCTGTTGAAGGAAGTGAAAGAAATGTCTTGATGTGTGAGAAACGCTCTCATGAACTGCTCTTTCGGGATAGTCGTGTCAAAGGGTCCTCCTCTCTCCTTCGTGACTCTTCGCCTGCCACATGTGAAATGAACTTTCGAAATGATGTTAAGAAATATGTTGTTTGTTCCATACATTAAAACAATTCTGTATTAGTAACTAAATTACACCATTAAATGACAAAGCCGCGTCGGCTGTCCTGAGAGAGCAGCTTTTCGAAGCAATCATCATGCATCGAGCCGTGAAAACCTACATCATTACAAAAATAAAAATGTGAAGTTTGTTGTTGTTATAGGCCAGTCCTCATCCACATGCAGAGCACTAATGCACAAGTAGTGTGGCACAACAATCGCTCACTGGGTACTTTATGCTGCACTAAAAACGTCTCCGAACACCTGAAAATGCCTCCAGCTTGGGAGGTGAAACGTTCCAAGGAGAGAGGAGTGCTCGACACGGCTATGCCAAAATAGCAGCTCATTACATCCCTGAGCCAGTTTAGTAAATACCACATTCGTATGTGTCTCACTTGTTTGTATATTTAGTAATGCATGATCAGTATCGCCTTAATCATTGATGCAATTATCCCTGCTCTTAGAAACCAAAACCGAAATGAGATATTTATAAAAGATGAACACCATTTTACAAGATAATTTGAAATGGCATTGTCAAGTCCAGTGTAGTTAAACAATAATAACAGGAAACTGATTTATTTAAGCTAATAATTTATGATGATAATGTGCACTGATAAGAGTAAATCTTTATATGATTTGTTCCTTTATTTGTTTTGTTTTAACAATTATTTTATTTTTAATTTGACATCCTAAATTGATTTATAGTCATTTATTTAATATATCCATTCTGATGTTGCCCGGCGATGGACCGGCGTCCCGTCGTCGGGTGTATTCCTGCCTTACGCCCTGTGTTTCCGGGATAGGCTCCGGCTTCACCGTGACCCTATATAGGAATAAGCGGTTTCAGATAATGAGATGAGATGAGATTCTGATGTTGTTGACATGCCATTCTCTTCATAGCTCTGTGCTGTGCTTTGTGACCCTCAGGTGAAATGGGTTTTAGGAATGCAAATATTATTGCCACAATTTAAATAGTGATAAAACTTGGTGAAGCATCATATGGTCTTAGTTGTTGCCTTTGCTGTAAATCAAGACAAGGAAAGCGATGCTGTGTTTTTTGAAGGATCTCGGCTGGCACGAGTGCAAGCATGCGTGCAGCTTCTCATTGAGAAAACCTTTGGCTCTCGTTGCTGTGTTACCAGGCTCCTCTGATCCAAGCGATATTCAACGGAGACCCAGATGAGGTCCGCTCACTTATCTACAAGAAAGAAGAGGTGAATGCTGTGGTAAGGGCCGTGACACTAACCGTGAAGGTTGTCATAAGGGTTGTAACAGCATTTGTTACACATTGTGCAGAGAGTCAACGCTGCCTAACAGTCTCGAGTTAAACAAAAAAGAGCGTGGATTCCAGGGACAGTGTAACGAGCCGCTGGTAAAGACACTGGTTTTTTCTCCAGCTAGATGAGTCACCATTCTCCTGTGGAATTGTTAATATTGCATTTTCCAGCAGCTCCATGGGATCCAGACCAGTGATGAAAATGGGGCTTGGCAAGGATTATTATTTTTTATATATATAATGGCAGAAAGCCTTTGAGCGAGGAGTTTAAAATTTCTTCCAATTTATATAATGTATGAGCACACGTATGTGTTACACAATTGCTTTATATTTTTTACCTTTTTTAACATCCTACATTTTATTCAGTTCAAATTGATAAATAATGCGATTACTGAAAATATGTTTGAAATTGCATTTTTTTTTAATTGTTTGATCATTAGTGGATCGTATTAGCAGTTGTAAAATCCTTTGTTGTGCGGCACTACCATGAGGCTCTTCTGAAAAAATGCATGGCTTTGAAAAGAATGAAATGCAACTGTTAACTTAAAGACATATCAGTGATTTGTCGTTTTTTTATTCTCTTGGATGTAGTTACATATTAATAGTTTTGCGTTGCATAATGGTACAGAGAAGAGTGATCCCTGGGTTGGCGTACACTTGTTGCGGCACCCCAACCTGGCATTGAGTCAAAGCATGTGCTGCAAGATCCCGTGTGTGTCCTTTCGGCAGGACGATGAGAAGAGAACGCCGCTGCACGCGGCCGCCTATCTGGGGGAAGTGGAGATCATTGAGCTGCTTGTGCTGTCAGGTGAGTGCTCCCTGGCCCGCGCGCTGACGACAGCATCCTCCTTGCTCCGTTGCACCTGCGCCATGCACCCACTCCGCCCACCCTCGTTCCCCCAACTCTCACCGTGCTGCCAGCAGACAGACAACTGAGAACGTAAATGAACAATGTGTTTCTTTTTAACCTACCTCGAGTTTGTTTTTTGTGGTTGAGGTTGCATTGTGGTTTTTTTTTTCATGATAGGAGTAGTCATGCATGGTCGTTGTATTATACATATTTGAGGGTGGTTTAGTTATAGTTGCTGGGTGGTCATGGTGGTTGTGCACGTATGGAAAGATGACTAGTTTGCTGGTTTTTCCTCGTTGTGGAGGTGGTGCTGCTTATAGTTGTGTTACAAGCGTGTAAAGGTAAATCAGCTTCGTTGTGGTCACAGGTGCTCGTGTCAACTCGAAGGACAATAAATGGCTGACACCGCTTCACCGTGCGTGTGCGTCTCGCAGTGAGGTAATGGGAGAGCTGTGTCCTGCTGAATCAAGGATTTATTTTTACGTATGTCATTTCATAATTTCACAGGTTTTTTTTTTCAAGAAAAGTCTCTTGCTTGCAGACTTACTTGGCTTTGCACATTGGTGGAAATATTTTTAAGGCTATGTAACTGGCCATGGAGAAACAAGGCTTGCTATTCATGCAAAATTAATACTCTGTAGGATTTTTTAAAAATTCATATTGCAATAGGTGTTTTGTAAATTATGCAGCTAAGGTGTCTTAAAGATACACACTAGATCTAAATTGAGGACACGGGTATGCTAGAAAAGCATACCTGTGTCCTGCTGCATTAACATGGTACATGAATCCAAATTGCTAATTCATTGTACACAACTTGTGAAAATTAGAACACAGTTGAAGCCACGCGTCATTGAGACACCACACCATGACTCCAAAGCAAACTGATAACAAAACTGAGTGCACTACGGAAATCATTGTCAAAGCTCCCGCTGGGAGTTCAAACACAGTGCGTGCTCATTCGCACGCGCGCTTACTGTCCGCAGGCCGCGGTACAGACGCTACTGAAGCACTCAGCGGACGTGAATGCCCGGGACAAGAACTGGCAGACTCCTCTGCATGTGGCGGCTGCCAACCGTGCCGTCAAGTGCGCCGAGGCGATCATCCCCATGTTGAGCAGCTCCAATGTGTCGGACCGTGCCGGGCGTACGGCTCTCCACCACGCCGCCTTCAATGGCCACTCCGAGGTGTGATCATGCTCGCCCCCAGCTGCTCTGGATATGCGCTGCCTCTGTGGGTTCAAAGCTTTGTTTACATTGTATATGTTAGCACTGGTTTACTGCGTGGCTGCCTCCCATCCTTATTCTTCTCTTTAGTTCCTTGCATCTCTTCGAGTTGTTCTGTTCGAGAGTAAATGAATGCGGTGTGTTTAACGGGTGGCAGTTAATTAAATGACTGCATATACAAAGCCAATAGTAAACAGTGCTTCTTCTTGGAATCCCACTTTGTTGGAAATCATCATGGGGAGATCCTGATCCCTGTCATTGTAGAGCCTTAGTCACTGGTTTTAGGCCGATTGAAAATGAGCAACAATCTCTGTGCTCTTGGGCACAGATACACTTAGCTTTGTTGACGTTTAAGATATTTGCTTAATTATAACATGTGAATGGTTAGTTAGATTTACTGAAGCTCTATGGGGTTTAAATTTCATTCAGTCATTAAAATTTAAAGTTTTTTATTTATTTAGGTTACTCTATCAAATAACAGTGTAAAAAACTGAAAAATCAAATGCTACATGCTAGACATCTGGAATATTGAAATATAGTCACATCAGTGTGAGGGTTAATCATTTAATGTCGATAGAAATGATGCAACAATGATTTTTTTTGACCTATAATCAGAGGGTACTGTAACTGTCCATCCATCCATCTTCATCCGCTTTATCCGATGCCGGGTCGCGGGGGCAGCAGTCTAAGCAGCGATGCCCAGACTTCCCTCACCCCAGACACTTCCTCCAGCTCTTCCGGGGGGGACCCCGAGGCGTTCCCAGGCCAGCTGAGAGACAGTCTCTCCAGCGTGTCCTGGGTCTTCCCCGGGGCCTCCTCCCGGTGGGACATGCCTGGAACACCTCCCTAGGGAGGCGTCCAGGGGGCATCCGAATCAGATGCCCAAGCCACCTGTAACTGTACATTTTTTTATTTAACAATTGCCATTTTACCTACTATAAGTTACATGAGCACATGTGCATTAGTCACTTGGTGTAAGATTGAACATATGTACATGTTCACATTTATGGTTGGTTTTCAGGCCACGTGACTATTTGTTTATGATAGGATTTTACTTTAACAGCGCTTGAGTTGGGTATGAATCGTTTTTTGCGTGAAACAGCCAAAGCATTACCTTTCTGTTTCAAACCATAAGACATGAGGAATTTAACGTGTTATTGTTAGAGATATATATACTTACACACATTTGTAATTCCATTTAAGCTTTGTTGAATAGCTTTCTGATAAATATATTCTGATGTTGACATGCCATTCTCTCCACAACTCTGTGCAGTGCTTTGTGACCCTTGGGTGAAAGGCGCTTTAGATACACAAATCTTATTTTTATTTACTGATATGTTCTATTAACACTGAAATGTTGTACACTTACTGCTCAGCCACACAATTGACTGAGCTGGCTGTGTGTTTCACATTTCTTGCAGATGGTGAACTTCCTGGTGGCGAAAGGAGCAAACATCAATGCCTTTGATAAGAAGGACCGTCGTGCCATCCACTGGGCAGCCTACATGGGTTAGGACCGCACTTCAACTCCTACGCAAACATGGCTTGTAGACCTGTCAAAGGAATCCATTATTCTCCACTAACATAGCAGCGTTTCAAAATTCGACCAATGCTCGGTATGTTCTTGAAGGTTATTCATCCCCATCTTTACAAAAAAAAAACCTATAGTGGATTTTTGCCAAACTATAGCACAATGATGTGGGTGTGTGAAGCAACCCCATGACACACACAGTGTAGTGGAGTTCTTCGTTCAGCATAGATTTATGAAGGACTGACATTTTTACTTAGTTATTACACATCTGCATATGAAGTTTTGGCACCAAACAATGTCACAGAGAAGCAGTTTGGTACCCATGTGCATGTGGCTACACATGCAAGAGGGCAACCTAATACTACCCTAAGCCTCTTTTGGAGGCCGCTGTGATGTTACTCTTGCACCGTGGTGAATGGCCACTGTCCACGCACACAGACACCCATGTGTTTTTCTTTTCTCGTGCATACCTGCGTGCGCATTAGGCCACACGGAGGTGGTCAAGGTGCTGGTGGCACACGGTGCAGAGGTGCGCTGCAAGGACAAGAAGGGCTACTCGCCGCTGCACGCTGCTTCGTCGAGCGGACAGATCGCCGTCGTGAAGCTACTGCTGGACCTGGGTGTGGATGTGAGCAAAAGCTTCCCCTCCCCAATCCCTCTCCTGTTAAACCTGCCGTAATGTGGCTTCATAATTTGTCACGTTTATGCAAGCAGCTCGTATTATGATAGTGATGTGTAAAAGATAAATTTAACATTTTAGAACCAGTTTAAAATGTTATGACACTTTGTACATCAAAAACGATATATAATTTATTTTGTTAACATCATTGTCATAATGTGAACTTCACAACATGCCAGCATGCACAGCCTGTAAAGCACATTTGCAATTATGTACTGTATGTCTTTTTTAAATGTTGAATTTATTTCGGAAAACATATTACATTTAACGCGAACACGTTATCACTAAAAAGTATAAAGAGTAAATGGCAACAGCACAGCATTTACATTTTGGTGTAAAACTAAATCAGAAATATTTCATACAAGGAATGAGCCATAAACATTTACGATTTAATGTTTTGGGATCTATAATGTCAGATCTCGGCGGTTAAGCAGGTACTACTTGGATGGGTACAAATCGGTCACAAATCGGTAATTGTTGGCACAAGTTTACATAGTTATCTTTTTTGTCACTTATTTTATGTCCTCTAAATTATAGCCATTATTTTACTTTCAGTTAACTGTTATGATGTTGTTGATGTTGTTGACATGCCCTTCTGTCTACAGTTTAAATATGTGACATAAACAAAACAAAAAGTTGATGTTGCTGATTTGCTGTTCTTAAGTCGTTGTTGCTGACATGCCATTTTCTCCACAGCTCTGCAGCACGTTGTGACTCTCGGGTGAAACGTGCTATAGAAATGCAATTATTATATCGAAGTATAGCAAGCCCATTATCACACTCTGTGGCTATGCTGGAACATCTGTGCTCAATGACTTAACTAACTCACACCGACCAGGATTCTTAAATATGGCCTTCTGTCCCACATGACCTGGACAGCGTGGCGAGGTTCTCATCCTCACATGTTAACGACAAACGGTCTGTGCATATTCTGCCATGTTCGTGTTTGCATCTTGCACCCCTCTCTTCTCCATCGTCTGTTTGTTTTGTCCCTAGATTGACGATCCAAACTCGTTTGGGAACACGGCGCTGCACGTGGCATGCTACAACGGACAGGATGTGGTGGTCAACGAGCTCATCGACTGCGGTGCCAACGTAAACCAGGCCAACGAGCGAGGCTTCACGCCGCTCCATTTCGCCGCCGCCTCTACGCACGGCGCGCTCTGTCTCGAGCTGCTGGTGAACAACGGTGCCGATGTGAACGTGCAGGTGATGAGACCGCGCGCACCATCCCGTCAGGCTCACGTCTCCGTCAAACGGATGCCACCGTAGCCCTGTTGCCTAGCTGGCACTCGTTGCTTACACCCTGCTGATGTGGAAAGTTTTATCACCATCGTAATATCTGGGATCGTAAATGATCCGTTCCATCCAAGGAAATATTTGCATGGTTAGTGCATTGTGCGTCTGTGTAGTCTTTTCACTGCTGGATGGTCCTTGATATCATCGCGTAGCCTCCTTTTTAATCTTTCCGCCTCGTGTGTTGCCTCTTGACTACCCGTTTGAGTTTTTTTTTTTCTAATTGCGGTTGACCTTCTAGGCATGTATCTGATCTGCATCTGTTTTGTGTGATGTTTGCGTGGACTTGTGATGACCGTGTGCTGAATTGCTGAATGGTTTTGTCAAATATATCTGCACATAGGAGACCTGCTCTTCAATGCATGCATGTGGGTTATTAGTGAACTTTACCAAAAGTGATACTGATGAAAATTTTTTTTTGTTGTTGCTACCTCAGGCTGTTTTTATTAAATAGCGTTTTCATTGTCACCAATATATTCTCAGGTTAAACGTTATCTACTAGAACAACTGCATTATGTTCTTTCTGAAATGCAGAGCAAAGATGGAAAGAGCCCTCTTCACATGACGGCAGTGCACGGAAGGTTTACAAGATCACAGACACTAATTCAAAACGGTGTGTGGTCTGTATTTTATTGATTTGATATCTATTCAAACTATAGCCTGTCATGTGTAAAACAATATATTTTGTGAATGGTCCATAATGGGAGGTGGCCTTATTAATGTTGTGTTCCTCTCAACAGTTGTTAATAATCACTTGGTCATAATAATAATTGCACTCCTAGAGCGCTTTTACCCGAGGGTCACAGAGCGCTGCTCAGACCTGCGGAGAGAATCGCATGTCAACAGCATCAACAACAACATTAGAGAATAAGTAGAACAGGTTTTTACTATTTCTGGCAATTATACATGTGTTAAGATCTTAAAACACCAAAATAGATACATTTCACAAAGTGTCTAGTTTGCAAAAACCACACATACTTGTGGCAAAATATGCAAACAGGGAGCTTTATGACAATGAATATGTTATAACATTGAATATGTCATCAAATCTTCTCAGCATGAGCGAGTGACAGGATGTTGCGCAGTCTGGCTATGTTTCTGAGATGGAAATGGGCTACCTTCATCACCTTGTTGATGTGTGTCTCAAAGCTGAGTGAGGAATCAAGGGTCACTCCTAGACTCCAGACTGCTTTAGCAACTTCTATGGCATTAATTGGATGGATTCAGCCTTGGACAATTGGTGCGGGGTTCCGACAAGCAAACTTCTGTTTTGTCACCATTTCGTTAAGGAAATTTGAACTGATCCAGGCCTTCACAGTTGATCGTGAAGGCGACATGCAAAAACCAGAAGCATTGATGGATGGCTTTGCGTGGATATCGATTTGGATATCATCGGCATAGCAATGGTAGCTGAGATTGACGTTGCGCAGGATAAGGCTAAGTGGTTGCATGTCGATGCTGAAGAGGAGTGGGTCACGGACTGAACCCTAAGGAACTCCAGACAAAAAATGATGGATCTCTTGAGTTACGTCCTCCGAGGCTGATTAACTGCTTTTAGTCATAGAGTTAGGAGCTCAGCCAGTGCAGGGCACAGCCAGAGATTCCAATTCCACTCCAGTTGCTCAAGCAAGGTAAGGTGGTCAACGGTATCAAAGGCAGCGCTCAGATCCAGGAGGACAAAAACACTTGGCAAACCTTCATCAGCAGTGACAAGTATGTCATGAGCTACTTTGACCAGAGCAGTTTCAGTACTATGGCCAAATTTGAACTCAGATTGGAAGGCATTGATGAGGTCATTGTTGAGAACATGTTTCTGGAGTTGCACGGCGACGGCACGTTCAAGGAACTTGGAGAGGAATAGTAAATTTGACATAGGGCGATAATTGTAAAGGATGTTGCAATCAAGGCCATGTTTTTTGAGCACATGGGTAACTGTGGCATATTTGAATAGTGAGGGAAGATGCCAGAGTGAAATGAGTTATTGAAGAGATGAGTGACGAAGGTGGAAAGGGATTTGAAATTTTCCCAGATGAGTTTCAATAGGCAAGGGTCCAGGGAGCAGTTTGTAGGCCGAGATCTGGTAACTAATGAAGATACATGGGATTCCGTTTACTTGGAAAATTCCAGGAGTTTCGAGGTCAAGGTAGAAGAAGGAACATTTGTTGAGGTATTGGTTAGTGGTTGAGACTGGGTTCGGGTTTGTCTGAGAAAAACTGAATGATCTGATCCGCCTCATATTTATTAATGAAGAGAGGTGAGGTTGAGTGACTGATAGGATGAAGGAGTCGATTATTGGTCGAGAACAGTATCTTGGGCTTATCACAGGTATCAGCAAGAATGCTGGAAAAGTGGTTGGTACTGGCGGTCAAGCACCTTCTGGTAGCGATTGAGCTGTTCCGTATAGGTTTGAGCGTGAACTCTGGGGCAAGATTTTCTTCAAGTCCGTTGGGCCCTGCATGCATTTGCCTTGAGGTCCCAGAGTTTAGCAATATACCATGGGGATGGTTTCCTGCCTGAGACAGAGCATGATTTTAATGGGGCCAAGTCATCCAGTATGCTTGATAGCAGGCTGTTGTAAATTTCAACTGTTGCTTCAGAGGCAGAGTGAGCCAAGGCAGAGAGTGATGAATTGTTGATTGCAGTGGTAAATAAGTCTTCAGTGATGGCGTTAAGATTTCAGAACCGGATTTGGTGCTTGGTGATGGAAGTGGGTGGCGGTATCTGAAGATCAAACCACACAGCGGAATGATCAGACAGACCAGGTTCAGTGACGGACAGGTTGGTTACAGATATGCCCCTTGAGCAAACCAAGTCCAGAGTATGGCCACATCTGTGAGTGCCAGATGTCACGTGTTGAATGAAGCTAAATGAGTTCAGAGTTGCCATGAAATCCCTTGCAAAGGGGCTCTATAGAGACTCGACATAGATGTTGAAATCGCCAAGTATAAGGATCCTCTCAGAACTAAAGCACAGTTTAGAAAGCAGCTCAGACAGTTTATTGAAAAATGATGTGGAGGCTCCAGGTAGGTGGTAGAGCAGCACCAACTTCACAGATTGAGCTGACCTATTATCCAAAGACATGCTCAATTGAATGGAAGATCGGCGACGGAATCGGTGCAATGCTGCCACCATGGCCATAGGAAAGAGCCTACTGATGGAGTGCAAAGTTTGGCAAGTGGAGCCTGATTCAGCGTTTAAATATATCTTGATGGTACCAGGTCTCTGTTAGGCAGAGCAGGACCAGGCTGTTGTCCAAGATCAATTCATATATGAGTGGAACTTTTTTGGTGTTCACAGAGTGAACATTGAGCAGGGCAAAGTGTGTTTCAGTTGCAGATAATATGCCTGCTGGAGGGAAATCGACCAGAGGTATTGTCCACAAGCAACGCCGACCTGCAAAAGTCCTTATCAGCTGCTTCCACCAAATTTAGCTGCTTACCCCAAAGCTGTAGCTAGCAGGGTGGTCTTGCAGTCTCTCCTTTACTTGGCCGCTGTAGGTTATGCCCATGTGTTAACGATCAGGCACGACTTGTGCAAGAGAAGAGAGTTGCTCCTAAAAGCTGTTGTTTTGGAATAGCTCTGGTGAGTGTTCCTCCGCTATCGTTGTGCAACACTTCACGTGGAAGGGCGTGTTCATTTGATGCAACCGGGACAAACACCGTAATTGTTCCCAGGGCATACAGAGGGTGAAAACAGCAGGGTCAGTTCCATTCATTAGCAGATAAAGCTTATCTTATTACACCAGTTGCCTAGGAGACCTCTATTAGTGGATTATGGCTGCAGATTTTTAAATATGTACCGTGGTGTGCATCTGCATGACATTTATAGGACGTGCATGTGTTTATGAAAACAATGCATCCAGTGATATAGTGTGTTTATTCAAACAATGAAAGTTTGTGTATAAAGCAACCTTCAAAAGAAAGCATAAAGTACACTGGCATTTCACCATACTCTTACAAAGTAACGTTTGGTATTCGTCTGATGTATCGATTCATTGCTCGAAATTATGTGCAAGATGAATGCATTTAATACTTAATTAGCAATGAATAGTTAGGATGTTAGTATTAGGCTCATGTTGGGACTAAAACTGTAGAAGCGATTTAAAAAAATCTATTTCTTGATAAAACTGGAACCAAATTGTGACAATTTACAAAAAATTCCATGGGGTAAATTATAATAACTCATCTCATCTCATTATCTGAAACCGCTGAATCCTGTATAGGGTCACGGTGAGCCGGAGCCTATCCCGGAAACACAGGGCGTAAGGCAGGAATACACCAGACGACGGGATGCCAGTCCTACGCCGGGCATTGCGGGACAATTTTAGTCTGCGAGCCATTCAACCTATCCAGGAGCATGCTTTTGAACTGTGGGAGGAAACCGGAGTATCCGGCGAAAACCCACGCGGACACGGGGAGAGCATGCAAACTCCACACAGAAAGGCACCCGAGCCGAGAGATTCGAACCCGGGACCTTCTTGCTGTGAGGCGACAGCGCTAACCACTGGGCCACCGCGCCGCCCTTACATTATAATATATTCATGCCTAATTACTTTGTATTGAGCAGCGGTGAGAAAAGGTCTGACTACATGTGTTTACACATACATGTGTTGGCTTGGCGCATAGGTGGGGAGATCGACTGCGAGGACAGGGATGGTAACACTCCGCTTCACATCGCTGCCAGATACGGACACGAGCTGCTGATTAACACTCTCATCACCAACGGAGCTGACACTGCCAAGTAAGTTCTCAGGCTTCCTTCCTTCATATGCCTAATTTACTTCCTGTTGAGCAATGTTGAGACAGTGTTGTCTACTTTATCTTATATGTTTATCCGTTGAAGTGGTAGACTTTGGTAAGCAGAGCAGATGCCAAAAATTTGGCGCTCGGCTAGCGATTTTCTATTGTATGTGAAGTTGATATTGGTGTTAGAGTTGAAGATAATTGTTAGTTGCGCAGTATGTTTATAAATAACTTGATGCCTTACACTGGACGTGTTCTAGACTGAATGCTCCAGGTCATTTCCCTGTCATCATTGTAAATCTTAAACATCGTTACGTGATCTTCGAACGCATTATTCCACTGAACCGTTAAGCTAAGTAGACTTCATGTGCAAGTTTCTTCAAATGCACAAAAATGCTAAAACATTGCTGAAACAATACACTCCTCGATAAAACTATTGATGTTAAGCCTTTTTAGAAATTATATTCATATAACAAGGATGACATTTTGATATTTATTTCATGTTTTCTTTAGTTCCCATTATACAGTTTTCTCACGTTACAGTCTGACCTTTTGTAAAATACAAAAATTTGAGGTTTTAACTTGCTTACCTATTTTCTTACCAGGCGTGGCATTCATGGCATGTTTCCCCTGCACCTTGCTGCCCTAAGCGGATTCTCCGATTGCTGCCGAAAACTGCTGTCTGCAGGCATGTAGTCCCATCCACCACCACCACAGCCTCAGCAACAGATCCTTTCCAATGCTGACTTGTGTAGGTTTCTTAAATATTAGTGCTATCAAAAAGTTGTATTACTCGCAGTTCCAGATGGAATCTGCAGCCTACTATTTTAAAATTAAACTTTCCCATATATGTGGCTGTGTGTGTGTCTTATAGCTGTTGTAACACAGAAATATGTTTTAGTGAAATCCAGTCTCTTATTCACTGTCGTATTACATGAAACACGTATGGTAATCTTGTATTTTGATCCCTGCCAAGTTTTTAAACCTCTCTTGCCCGGACTATTATTTTTCTCTCTCTTCTCTCCCCGTAGTGTGGATGACATGCATTTGTGTGCATGCGATATGGTACGAAGACTCTGCCCTTGAAAGATAATAACACCAGTTCTCTGTTTTTGGAATGTTTCCGATCCACTAGGACAAAAGTACAGCATAGTGTCCTCATTTAGTAATGAGCACGTGCTATCTGCAGGCTTCGAGATAGACACTCCAGATGAGTTTGGAAGGACGTGTCTGCACGCGGCTGCCTCTGGGGGGTATGCAACTGAAATATATTTGTGTTACACCTCTTCATTGTACATGTACAAGCACAAAGTATGCGTTCATTTCTACGCAGCAGAAGGCAGTTGAGTAGCATATCAGACATACTTGACCAGTCTCCAGATGCGTGATTTGTGTTTAAGAGTTTCTAAAACATATTGATGAAGTGTAAGCTCTCAGAACTTTTTAAATTACGTTTTTTTTACAATGGGAAATATCTATTGGTTCCTCTATTGCTGCTCATGTGACAGATTAATATCTTGACCTTACGTATTACATATGGAGTGGACAGACAGATACATCGATGGCACCTTGTCCATTTTATAATTGTTATGGCTTATTTAAGCCTCTAAGATAAACATGGGTGCAAAATCTATTTTTCTTACAGTAATTGTGTTTTAAAAGCTAATTGAATTTGGTTAATTGCCTTTCATGATATATTATCAACAGAATGATCCACAAACCAAACAAACATGCTTTTTCATTTAAATATAGGGCTAATTTAATTTAAATATATTGGCCTTACTTCACAGGAATGTGGTGGAGAGCTCTGTAAATTGCCCTGTGCAACTCATGTTGGCTGTCATTTGTTGAGACTGAACTTCTTCTTATTCTGGCAGCAATGTTGAGTGCTTGAACCTGCTACTGTCTACCGGAGCTGACATGAATAAGAAAGATCGCTTTGGAAGGTGATTGAACACTCCAAGTCAATATAGTTCAACTTTGCTTTTAGTCACTTTGCATGCAGATGCCTTCCAATAGGTGGTAAATCGGCAAGCACACAAACGTCTTGTATGTTTTGAATGATTAACGAAATTATTTTTCAGAGTGGCACTACCGTTCTCTGGTGTGTAATAGTAAAATAAACACTTTTCTCCTGGTAACTATGCTACAATGTAGTTTTAACAGGGTTATATTATTTGGAAGGATTACTTTTCACATTGCCTTTTCAGTGCTTTCAAAAAGAAATAGCATAGTGTGATGTGTTGTGTAAGATGTGGTTTTTGTGTATTTATACAGTTACTCTAGACGTGATTCGCATTTTTATTAAAAGAGTATTTCTGTTCCTGGTATCATATCCACCTCTGTATACCTACATTTTTTTCCCATTACATTACTGACGAATACAAACAAAACATCTTGTTGCAATAACTCGTTTAAATAAAACGGTTTCATAGTACTGTAGTGCATAAAATGTATAGTTCTTGCCAGTTACACATGGACCTATTCCCAAACATGACTTTTAATATACTGTATGGATTTTGTTTTTTTAAACCTTTAAAATAAACCTGAGTTCCCAGTGCACACAACTGCGCTAACACACAGTATATGTCTATGAATAAGTGCAGTGTGTTAACACTCTGCTGGTGTGCAAGGCACTTACTCTCGGCATCGAGCTGGTATTTGTGAGCTCGTAAGTAGTTGTGTGTTTGCGCTAAGCATATGTCCTGCCACTAGGTGCTGCACATTATTTTGGCCGTATGCAGATTCGTGCGTAAACATGTGTGCGTGTTGATTTGTACGTATGTGTTTGTGTACTCATTTTGAGCCAGAGCTTTACATATTTGTGTGTGACTTTTATGTGCCTTTGAAGTGTGTGTGTATGCGAGGGCATGTGAGCTTGTGATCTTATCACATGTGGCATTGGATTTTGTTTTACGTGGTATGGTCTGGATGTGCCTTTTTTGTGCTAAAAAGACCATGCTTTCAGAATAAGAAGTGTTTTAAAACACATTTCACTGCTAGGTAAATGTCTCCACTTGTACGTTTTTTTTTACAATATACTATGTATATGCTGGTTACAGTGGGTGGGTGAATGGGTGGAAGGGACTTGTTAATATTTCACCTTCCACTGATGTTAACTTGTGGCTAGGAGTCGAATGGGTTGCGTGCTCATACAAGGTTTTAAGGGTATATGTTCGTTAAGTCTCACACCATAATGAACATTGCCTACTTTTACACAAATTATTTGGTGATACTGCATTGGCAGTGGTGCACACGTGCAAATAACAATAAAACTTGACACACTCATCAATAATGCATCCTTCAGAAAAAAACAATTGGGGGAGTGGCCTTTATTCATAGCACATAACCGAGGTCAGAAAAGTCGAGACACAAAAACGTTTGCAATAGCAGCTCTGATGCACGAACGTATTTGCTTGTTGCAGGACAGCGCTGCACTATGCAGCAGCCAACTGCAACGTGCAGTGTGTCGTAACACTGGTCGCGTCGGGCGCACGTCTTAATGAGCAGGACGAGCGGCGCTGCACACCGTTGCACTTCGCATCTGCAGCCGACGGTGATGGAAGGTGAGGGCACCGCCCCACAGACGTTCAGTCACGACTCAGCTTACGCTCTCACAAACTATTCTATCATTGGCTTCGCATTTTGTTGCAGTAGTGTTGGTTGTACCGTCGGTCCACTAGTGTGTTGTGCGAATAAAAATCCTCGACTCATAAGGAAGTTGAAGGCTGTTTTTACATGTCATTTCAATGTAAATCCATTAGAACGGTAGACTTTTGTTTGATGAATGTAATGAAAGTTATTCTAAATATTTAACCTCTCTTTTGGCACGTCAGTGTTACTACAGCGCCCATGTAAAAGAACATCCGATAATGTCAGTCTCAAAGTGCTAAAAATTGTATTGCTTAATCCAAATTGAAGTTTTTTTAATGGCCACCTGTTAGCATTACATTAGAACCCACGTGCACTTTGTTAGTGAAAACAGAAAAAACATCACGCAATATTTACAGCCGGTCATTTGCTGGAAACGTAATGAAAGGCATGCAATGAAGTGCTTTGTGAAAGTAGACATCACGTTGGCAGCTCACACCTTAATTTAATATGCACTGTTTACAGAAATGAATTTCATTAACATTCACGGAATCATTGATAGTCTACTTGCTGTGAAGCATTAACGATCATTGGTGCTTTGCAAGCATTCACTTCGGTTGTTGCCTAATACAGCAAATAGCAACACAAAGCTGCTGCTAAGGGCACTGAACAAAGGGCACAAGGTTGCTTTGTAAGTGGATACTTCAAGTGCAGCATCATTTTCACAGTACAATTTAATGTCTGTAGAACATTCTATAACTGTTAATATTACTATGTTTTCCAGTAAAATCCCACTTTTTCTTCAGTCTATTTTTCAGGAGGGTCCTGCATAGTGTACTGATGTGGGTTTTCATGGCTCGATGCGTGATGATTGCTTCCAAAAGCTGCTCTTTCGGGATAACCGCGTCGATCGCGCCTTCTCTCCCCTTCGCAATGTTTTGCCTCCCACGTTGGAGGCATCTTTAGGTGTTCTGAACGCACAGTCTTTTATAGTAGGGAGGTTGCTCTGTGTAATTCCAATTGAGTCATTTGCAGAGAGCTTTTCAGCATTGTTTTTTTGCCAATAACAGTTACATTGTATGTTTTTGTAACAAAAATATTTGCTCCATTGAGCTCTGTTTTTAAGCAAGGCTAGCCCTGTTTTGATGAATGTCTCCTTGCATCAGCCCAACTATGTATGTTCACCATCGTAACTAAATGCTAACAAGCTTGTTATTTACTCACATTGTTATTGATCGTATACTGCATTATACATGAACACTTTTGTTTTTGACGGGTGTGGGTCTTTAAGCCTATGACAATCACACGCAAGATCTTGGCAGTTTGGCAGGGATTAGCCTGGGTAGTGCTGGGATGGGTAACCACCATGCATCATCGGTGACTGCATTATGTTCTATATGGTGGGCAGCAGAGGGCAGTGCAAACAGATGCCTGAATGTATACACTTCCCACTTTGACAATCCCACGTTGATTAGTGTGGCAAAGAATGGGCAAATAACTCCCATTCACTAACAGAGCATGGGGAGGTTCTCCACCACCATTGGATATGCAAAAGGGCTGTACATGTATACAGTACGTGAAACACTGCACTCAAAGCACTGAAAATTCATGGGAGGGTGACAGCCTTTGAGCCTTGGTAGTGAATCAACCAGCCATGCCTTCGTTTATTTGTACCAGGTGTCTGGAGCACCTTTTGAGAAAGGATGCTGACCCGGGAATCCAGGACAAGCTGGGTTACACGTCTGTCCACTACGCCGCAGCGTACGGCCATCGCATGTGTCTCGAACTGGTACGTCCCTCATATAATATGCCCACCGCCTTTCACACTCCTTTTAACACAGGGGGTCACCACGACCATAGTCATTGATGCTGTCTTACCCCTGTTGCACCACTGGCACCTTTTTTATGTGATTCTATAATTTGTTGCGCACTCGATACCTCATCCCCAAAGTCTGCTGTTAGGTGGCTTAGATAGGGGTTATATTCTCTTTTTTAACAATTGCCTGTTTTCGTGAGATTTTCCATTAATTTGTGGCAGCGGTTACAGTGGTGGCAATGGAGACACTAGTACATTTTCATTTTTAAAAATCGTGAGCAAATATTAAATGTGAATGATGCACTAATATTATCCCACAATCTGACTTTGTGTTTTTTTAACTCTGCTAAACAAAATTGGCTTCCATTGGAATGATAACCATGGATCTTTATACAATTTAATTTTCTATTTGCTGAGACACAGTTGACAAAATGCATCTTCATGTAGACATGTAGCTGTATTGGTAGCCACATGTTTGATTGTGTATCAGCAGACATGTTTTTGTTGCTTTACCAAATTGTACATAAGCAGGAGACATTCAATGTCAACATTTGCACACGTGTATGCATGATGAGTGCCCAATATTTTGCAGGACAAAATGTTTTATTCTACAGCCTATAAAAAAGCCTATCCCCTGTATAAAACGATTCTCTGTGTTCTTTCTCCACTAGATTGCCAATGAAGCACCACTTTATGTTGTAAGTAACTGGGCAAGTCGCAGTCATAAAAATACACTACTCACATGCTTCAAAATCATTATTGATTGTCAGTTGGTGTTGCATTTCTATAGACATATCTTTGGCAACGTTTTGCATGGGAAGTAAGTACATTTTTATTCTGAGAACATTTTACAAGGCTGTACATTGCAATATGACGTCACATGCCGCTTATGAGAACAAAGCATCTGTTTCCATCGGTATTCTGCTCTTGCACATTTTGAGTGCGATCGCAATGTTGAGTGGTGGGCTAAGTAGCTGAGTGGTTTGCATTCGCTCTGCAGCTGCTGGAACAGCCTGGAGGCTTCCACAGCGACGACAAGGGCAGACACCCCATCAGCCCCCTGCACTTGGCTGTAAGTCTCATTGCACCTTACTTCTGCACGCCTTCAACAACTGTGCAGGGATTGGTGGGGGGCATCTCCTGCAGTACTTTTTTTCATAATTTAGGTACACTGTTTAATTAATTTACACATACAGATATTTTTTAAGGCAAAGTAAGATAATCATCTCTTGATTATCCATGGTTGAAAGAAGAAACAAAGCTAGAAAATAGGCTATTTCATGCTCACTCGTCCCTTGTTCTATATGCATTGTTTCTGTATATCTGCTCCTAACCTGTGACGCATTACTATAAATAATACACGATAACACCAGATGACACAACAACTGCCATTTTCCACTAACCGGCAGTGATATCCCCATGGCGATTGTGTCATGCCAGGTTTACTTTGAGGTCACGCAAAATATTGAAGGCTTGCTGACAGGAGGTCACGTGACAGGCCCAGGTGCCATAGGCTAACTGACTGAGGTGACTTGTCAAGGCACCACCTGTGCTGCCTACTGTTCCAGCTCACTGAGTTTTAGCTGCCCGGCACTGTGCTTGCTATTGTAAGGCGTTTTTTCCACCCTCTGTTGTATACCTCCAAATGCCCAGTAGTGTCTTCACAAATCTCCTTCACAGAGATCGGTCTTGACACCGCTGGTGCTAGTCACCGGCAAGTATAATAATTATAATTGCATTTATCGAGCGCCTTTCACCCATAGCGCTGCACAGAGCTCGGAGAGAACGGCACGTGTGTGTAGGTGATCTTATCGAACAGGGGCCAGAGCCCAACTCTGGAGATAAGGGGTACAAGGAAGCGCCATACCCAGGATGCGACACATCACTACACTATAGACTATATGAATAGATTTTATCGACTATCGACAATATGTATAGACTGTATTGATTGGACCATATGTATAGACTCCAGTCTGTATTATATGCTCTAAAGATTATTGAATGTATGTATAGGCTGTATACTTTGTAAAGCACGTGTGGTGTCTGTGATTGGTGTGTAAAGCACATGTGATGAGTGTGGAGGAGCGACCTGGTTATATAACAGACTGTGTGGTAATGTAATATTATGTGTGCAGATAAGACAATAAAGCAATGAAGAAGTTAATGAAGACGAAATTAGTCTCTCAGCGTGTTTTGAATTACGTACATCGGATTGACATGTATTGAATTTCGTACGGCGGATAGGTATACATATTGAATTACCTACAGCTCATTCGTCTATTGATTTACGTACATCGGATTGGAATGCTTATCGAATTACTTACATCGGATTGGTTTGTATTTTGAGTTATGTACAGCAGACTTGTATGTGTAATCAATTGCGTACAGTCTATAGTATAAAAACTATAGACTGTATTTATATGATAGACTGTAGTTTTATAAAATACTGTGTAGTATATAATATATAATGTAATTATATAACAGACTTAGTGGATATGTAATCAGGGTATACTGTAATTATACACTATGGACTGTATTTATAGACTGTATAGTTTGGCAGTTTCCTTCTCCAAGTGTTAGACCATCAACTCCTCAAGATGACTGGAGGCAGAACCAGTCGACGAGACCTCCTGTATTCTAGAGGTCCAGACAGTACCGGTCCAGTTCTTAACAGTGGAGAGGCAACCGCTCCTCTGCAGTGAACGTTCGGATATTCCACGTGGCCAGCCACAGTACATTCCTGACTCTGGAGGGATCTCAAGGGTGGGAGGGGGGGGTTCATTGTCGTGCCACAAAATGCGGTTCTGCTAGAAGGCGGCATGAACACCTTTCCCCCTTCGGCCTCCAACGCAGGCTTTTTTTAATGTTCTCACCGTAGCAATTGATAATGTGAGATTATTATTAATCATCATTTAGCAGACGCCCTTATAAAGGGCGACTTATATCGCACCCACGAACATTTGAGAGGCTACCAGCCCTTCACACACACCAATCTACCTACACGCGCACTTCTTACTCAAACTGACCACAGCATCACCATCTCCACCCCACCTACCCACACCTACCCGTACCCCAGCCAGCCCCACCCACCCACCCTCACACACTCACCCACCACACAGATAATCTGACCGTAACACCCACACAATAACAGACAACACTGCAGTACACAGTACTCAACGCCACACACAACATACCGCATTCCGCTCAGCACCACACCGCATTAACCACACTACACTCACTAAACACATGGCACACCACACTGCACTTTAAATCACATACATAGCCACGCACACAAACCCACGCAAATTTAGTTTAAACAATTTACCATCATGCACACGAACATGAATAGATACACAACAAATAACTACAGATGACTACACCTTGACTCCCATTGTATGTAAGTTAACGATAACTGCAATGTGCAGCCTCATGTACATGTGTTTTATATTGTTTGTGTTATTGTTTTATCTGGACCATCCCTTTCCCCATCTCATCTCATTATCTGAAACTGCTTAGTCCTATACAGGGTCACGGTGAGCCGGAGCCTATCCCGGAAACACAGGGCGTAAGGCAGGAATACACCCGACGACGGGACGCCAGTCCATCGCCGGGCATTGCGGGACAATTTTAGTCTGCGAACCAATCAACCTATCCAGGAGCATGCTTTTGGACTGTGGGAGGAAACCGGAGTACCCGGCGAAAACCCACGCGGACACGGGGAGAGCATGCAAACTCCACACAGAAAGGCACCCGAGCCGAGAGATTCGAACCCGGGACCTTCTTGCTGTGAAGCGTCAGCGCTAACCACTGGGCCACCGTGCCGCCCCCTTTCCCCATTACTGCAGATAATAAACAGTTGAATTTCTGGACACTTTCAATGTTGTCTCCTCAATTCAGGTTGAACACCAGTGCAAATTTGTTCGGATTATCACATTCTATCTGAGTATTAGCTATTTTCTGGTTCACACTTCCTATTGTTTTTTTGGGGGGGGGGGGGGTTAAGTGGCTCATGCATCGAGCCATGAAAATCCACATCATTAAATAAGTAGCTCTTGTTTGCAGCCTCATACATTTGTGCTTGCACACCGACACACACTATATCTTCCCGCAGGCGTACCACGGACACCATGGCGCGCTCGAGGTGCTCATCCGCTCGCTGGTCGACCTAGACGTGCGGGAAGGGAGCGGCTACACCCCACTGGGCCTAGCTGCGCTGCGCGGCCATACCGACTGCGTGCGCGTGCTCATCCAGCACGGGGCCTCCGTTCTGCTTAAGGAGGGGCCTGACCGCCGAACCGCTCTCCACTCCGCAGGTAGCTTTAGCAACTGCCGCTGGGTAAATATGGTGGTGGGTCACTAGCCCACGTGGGTGAAGGAAGGTGGGAATCGGAAACTGGGCAAGGAGGGAGAGATAAAGGAAGGGGCAGTCTATGCAGTATATTGTCTTGAAACTGAGCAGGTAAGGCTTTTTAATGACGTGCTGTCTTTGCACCAACTGTTTTTTCCTAATCAGATCAGGCCTGATAGTGAGAACAAGAGAGAGCTCATTGCACCTTCCAGTCTTGTTTGTCTATATCTTGCACTGTAAATCCGTGTTGGGAGTGTTTCAGTATTTGCGGCATTCCTTGTTTTATGTGCAGCCACCAACGGGCATCTGGAGTGCCTGCGCTTGCTGTTAGACAACGCAGATTCCAACGAGGCAGTGGACATAAGCGACGCCAATGAGCAGTACGTAACTGCTGCACAGCAGTCGCTCTTCGGTCCTTGTGCTGCGACACGAAGCAGTGGTGTAATTCAAGGGTGGACTAATCACTGTTTGTGTTGAATGGCTGTTGCTTTCACAGGACGCCGATGATGCTGGCGGTCGGGAATGGCCATACTGACTGCGCGGCTCTTTTGTTGAGTAAAGGAGCCAGCATTGATGCCAAGGACAACAAAGGGTGCACCGCACTACACAGAGCGGTGAGGAGCCGCCTATTTTAGACCAACCAGACAATCATCGCACTGTAATATTTTTCTACACGTTCCAGTGTGTTTAAATCGATAGGTTTTGTACATCAGCCTTTGTGTATTTTGTTTGGGTTCATGTGTCCAATACATCTTCTGTGGAGCTTTAGCTAGTAAAGTCAAACTTTAAATTAAATAATGTAATCTAATACCGTACATAATGCATTTCTTGGGTCACGTTAAAGTAAGTGTCATGAACCTGCCTGTTGAGCGAGAATGAGCACATGCGTTGTGGGAGGAATTAGAAAGGACTTGTAATCAATGAGTCCGCTGCAGCAACTTGACAACAGGTGGTCACCGACCCGTTTGCTGTGCGGGGCGGTACCGCATGTGTGTTTTGCAGGCGGCGACCGGCCATGAGGAGTGCGTGGAGCTGCTGCTGCAGCGCGGCGTCGATGTTTCCTTGCGCGAGCGCCGCGGCCGAGCCCCGCTCCACATGGCCGCCGCCTGCGGTCACATGGGCATCCTGTCTGCCCTCGTGCAGGCTGCCATGGCGAGCGGCGCACCCATCCCGCTCACCGACCGTAACGGCTACACGCCGCTGCACTGGGCGTGTTACAATGGTGAGTCTGTGTGCTGTGCATGGATTGTGTGTGTGTGCGTGCGCGCGCGTGTGAGCTGGGTCCAAGCGCCTCCTGTGGATAACACTAGTCGCAGAGTGCTGTCTAAATGTATTCTCCGTTTTTTCCAGCTCTTTGGGGCAGCCTTAAAATAGTTTTTACCCAAAGTTATATTTGAGCAGCACTACGAATAATAATAATTGCATTTGTAGAGCGTTTTTCACCCGAGGGTCACAAAGCGCTGCACAGAGCTGCGGAGAGAAGAGCACGCCAGCAACAACGACATTAGAATGGAAAATCGGCAACAATAACACATTTTTGGGTTTTTTTAAACAATATACACATCCTTGCAGAATAGCATGTAAAATATGATTGGATTTTCATCTATAATTTATAATGCAAAATTATTTGTGTTAATTCATATGTTGGGAAATCGTTTAATATGTACTATTTATCGTATAATAATAATAATTGCATTAGGTAGGCGGAAGGCAGCCAGATACAATACTTTATATCATCCCCATTATTTGTTATGCTCACTTTTAAGTGCTCACTAGTAGAACTTGCCCCTTAAGTTTTTATGCCTGTAGCAAATCTTATGTCTCTGTGGTCATGGGTAACGGTGGCACAATGACTAATATGGTGGCACACGTAGTGTAATCTGAGGTCTTCTTGTACGTGTTCCAAAAGATAAATGGTCTCATTTGTAAGAGAATTGAATAAAACTTAGTTAAAACCCTATATGTAGGTTGCTTCTACCATCTCTTGTATATTTCACCCTCCCTGTTCTGTCTTCCTTAAAGGGCATTGAACACACAGAGCATCTGCATGTTTAAGATAGTGTTGGCACATCTGGTGACACAAATGTTGTGTGACTGCCGTGGAATGCCCAGGTCATGATGGCTGCGTGGAACTCCTGCTCGAGCTGGACGTTTTCCAGAAGCAAGAGGGGAATGCCTTCTCACCACTGCACTGTGCTGTGTGAGTACTCTGCTCTTCTTCCAACATGCGTTTATAACTGCTGAATTATGCCAGATACCATAATAGTAATAAGTCGAGGGGCAAGGGGATATTTTATTATCAGGTTACTTTTATATAGTTTTTTATAACCAACATCATGCAATCTTATCTTGGGAGCGGAGTGAAGGACGTATGGGGTTTAAGCGTGATGTGCCACAGAGCTTTATGAAGGTGTGTCGACCGTTACGGGACGGGACGATAGCCACACCATAGAGAAACTATCGAGTGATGAGTACTGCTTGACCATGCAATTTTTTTTATGACTTATTCAGTAGTCTCTCATCCCTCCAAGATTTTTTTTTATGTCATTTCACATCGTGTGTTATGAAAGGTTGCAATTTAAACCAATCGTTTTCTTACAAACCATAACTGCTACAGAAACATCAATAATTATTTATAGGTTAACAAGTCCGTGTATAAGTTATTGTGTCCGTTTCATGTCTATTATGCAGAGTGATTGGCAATGAAGCATTGGCTATACGACGTTTTGACAACATGGTGGCACTTGTAGTGAGATGCGTTTTAAAAACAAGTTTTGTCCTTTTCATTTCGTCACAGGTTAAATGACAATGAAAGCTGTGCCGAAATGTTAATCGATACTTTTGGTGCCAAGATTATCAACTGCCCTGATGCCAAGGGAAGGTAGGTAATAATGGGACATCCGAATTAGCTTCACCATGTAGAATTTAAGTGTAAGCAGTTTTCCTTCCCCTTCATATGCATCACAATGCGATGTACACATCTGATACAACTAGCATTATCATGTTTTACTCGACCATGGCTGTTGAAGATATTCATTTTTCCAGTTGCATTTTTTGGCAGTTGGTTGGAACGTGAATTAAAGTCCACGAATATTTGACATGAGCATATTTTAAACTGCTTTTTGAGTTCAAATGTTGTTGGTAAGCTCTTCTACTACATACTCTATAATTGTGCGTATCCCTGTAGAGTGTGCGTCATGATAGTTGGTGTTATTACAGAGCATTTGACTCATCGTAACGTAATGAGGTGTATAAATTGAGTACCTCTTTTTGTTTGTAATCCAATGCAAAGAGTATGTCCCCCACCATGAAAGTATTGAAATTAAAATTCCGATTCAACATAATTAGCCATAAATTGGCAAAAACCACTTAGCAATCTCACCTCCAACTGGCAGACTAATGATCACTTACAGCCGGCGCTTCGTTTGTCACGTGCGGTACGGACAGCTGCCACCAACGGGGGTCCCACTTGACTAAACTGCTGCAGGGCATCTCGATCCATTGCATGGGAGGTTTGGTAGGAGTAAGAAGTGTTACTGTTGATTCAGCTGTCAGGGGAAATAGGCATCTCTGAATGCTCGTATAAGCAGGAGATACTCTTCAACTGATCTTCTAAATGCTTCGTTAACACGTAAATGAACGTAGCTGGGTAGATGCGCTTGCTGAAAGTTGTTGTTGCCGGCCTTGGCGTGGTGCATCCTGCAAGCAGGATGCCGCTGCATGCCGCCGCCTTCACGGACCACGTTGAGTGCCTCCAGCTCTTGCTCAGCCACAACGCGCTTGTCAACGTTACCGACATGGCCGGGAAGAGCCCCCTGATGATGGCGTGCGAGAATGGGCAGGCCACTGCCGTCGGTCAGTTCCCCAGGCACAGGCTTAAAACCTTGGCACGGGGAGATATGTCTTTTCAATGCCCTGATGGATAAACTTTGCTGAAGTGGAGCTCCAGGATCGCTTCAGATATCAATCACTACTGATATGTTCTCCATGGCCCAGTATCAATTTAAAGGTTATAATGTTCATAGCTCTGGGCACAGAATAGATTTTTGAATGTAGTGTTTAAATCTCATGAGTGCAGTTTCATTTTGTGGTTAAGTATAAAAAAATCAAGGTAGCAAAGAATGTTTGATTACTTTATAAAGTACATGAACCTTGATGTAAAAGTTGCTGTAAATTATTCTGCAAATTAATTTGACATGGTTGGATTTTTCAGTTGGAAGCTGTTCTTGACAGTTTACCAAACTATTCCTTATGCCATGTTGTATCAGCAGAGGTGCTGGTGAACAGCACAAAAACCGATCTCAAGCTGCAGGATGCCAACCGGAATACAGCCCTTCATCTGGCTTGCAGCAGAGTGAGCTTGAGCACACATCCAGCACAACATGCATACACACACACAAACACAATCTTCACCACACTTGCTGTGTGATGTGGGCAGCCAGTTGGCATGCCATATATTTTCACCACAGGATTAATGCTCACAAAACATCTGTCATCGTTATCATCCACCGCTGAATTTTCGCGTATTGCTCTAAGTCACAGCACTAAGGCTTTCCGTGTGCTGCACACTGACATGCACTGTTATTTGTGTGTTCAGAGCCATGAGACGTGTGCCTTGCTGATCTTGGATAAGCTCGACGACCTCAACCTCATCAATGCTACAAATGCTGCTCTCCAAACGTAAGTCACACTCGTGGCTGTACGTGACCAAATATGATGTGTATTTATTTCTTCAAGTATTGATTTATTCAGGAGAGGTTGTCCTGTTGTAGCTGTTAACACACTAGACTTGCAAAGGTTGCCGGTTCAGGAGGATCTCGGGGTGCAGCAGATGAAACAATACTCGCGGATTTAAAATTACCATTGCCTCTGTCCACCCAGCAGTATAAATGGGTACATGGCAGTCGATCAGCTGACTGTGCGTTTGCAGAATTAGGTGTGAGTACTCCCACCCCTTCCAGTGTGAGAGAATAGGCCAAATGTACTGCAGATCAGTGGTTCCGAAACCTCTGCTCCACTGGGCTATGGGAAGTGGTCGGCGGAACTTGGAAGTGTAACATTTTTTTGTTACAAAACACCATGTAGCATTGAACTTACAGTGAGTAAATAAAAAAATCAACTTTGTAATTTTAAGACATTTTAGACTATTTTACAGTGTCACAGGAGGAAAGCGTGGTACGGCTGTTCCGAAAGAGCAGCTCTTAATAGCAGCAAGTCTCATACAGTGAGCAAAAAAATCCTACATCAGTACATTTGACAGTTCTTTTAAATGAGTTTCCTTTATAATATATATATTATTGGTGCATGGTGGTCCATAATTTGTTTTGAGGGTTGACTAATTAGTAGGTTCAGTGTGGTCAGGACCCAATGCTCTAAAGCAGTGGTTTTCAAATTTTTTTCTTGCGACCGAGTAAAAATTACTCTTTATGCCCACAACTCAACAAAGTCCTTTGATCAGAGCTTTCATCACAGTAAATCAGAATGTACATTTCAATTTGCATGAGCGTGGCGACCCAGAGATTCACCTTCGGCCGCGATCAATCCTTTGAAAACCACCGTTCTCGAGCTTTCCCTAGTAGAGGCCGTTCTGCCAGCAGCAATGTGAGCAGAAATTTCAGGGCTGATTATTTTTAATGCGGAACCCCACATTGTGTACAATTTGTACATCGTCTTCCTTTGAATTGTGGATCACATACAAAAGTGTTTATTGTGCTATTGAAAGATCGCCGAGCTCTTTTTTGGCAGCATTTTCCTTGATAATAGTGTACTGTTAATTATGGTAGTGATCAAAGAGTGTTTCAGCAGAAGATAGTAACGCTGCATTTTGTCCTGATTGTTACGAACTGCAATTTTCTGGTTGACCTCAACACAATGATTTCCTTTTTACGTTCTCAGTTCTCCTGTACACTTGTGCCCACGCATGTGTGTGTGTGTGTGCATTTAGTCCCTTGCACCTGGCAGCCAGAAGTGGCATGGCAACAGTCGTGCAGGTGCTTCTCAACAAAGGTGCCAGCATCCTGGCCGTCGACCATAATGGTAGAGCTCTTCATATTGTTGCTGCATACATTTTGTTTCTGGCAGCTTCCGTTATTCTTTTTTCACCATTGTGGGAATCGTCCACGTTGACTTGTAATTGTGGTATTGTGCAGCTGCCTTCCCTTGTGCACTATTTGGTTCGAGGCATGCAGTCAAGCTTTGAGGGCATTTATTTTGTTGTCTTTAATCAAGAGCGCTTGCGCTGTCTATTCTGTACATTTTATACACGTTTGACAGAATCTTTATTTTTCATTAATTTGTTTGTTTTTCATTAGTTTGTTTGTTTTTCCTAAATTTAAGTTGTGTGAACAGCTACCATGTTGTCCTTGTGCATTAGTTGGCTTCCACAATGGGGGTTTTCTGTAAAGATATGCAGCCTTTGGAAGTGTATTTTAACACAAGACTTGACAGTGGGCATTGCTATTTCTCCCATGCAGGTTACACCCCGGCACTCTCTTGTGCCCCAAACAAGAGTGTGGCCGAGTGCCTTTCCCTCATCCTGGGCGCCATGCTGCCGCTGTCTCCCGATGCCGTTCCCTCTGCCTCATCTCTGCACTCCTCCCCGGCGCCGGTGAAGGCTGTGCCACCAGGCGGTGTAAGAGGAATCGACCGCGGGCCCGGAGTGCGGCTGCCACACACTCGGCTTCCAGGTCTTAGCCCCAACAGTGAAGTTCTGCTGCCGTCGTTATGCAGCAACATGGCGGCCGCCTGCATCATGGAGAATGGCGTGGCCGATGGGCTACCCGGCCACGTAGGCAACAGCCACTCGGACGACCACATTGGGGACTCCGATTCCGAGACATACTGACCTGCACAACCCTGCCTTAGACCCGAGCTGAGTTTCTAATCCGACAAGAAATTGTCTGTCAGGGTGCATCTGACGGACCAAACGCTTGCCCTGCCCTTCCTACCCCAAAATTCCCTTGCCTTATTTCCAGACATGACCCAAAATGCCCACTCCCCCACCACATCCCATCTTTACACATTTCCAACCTCTCCCCAGCACATCCCCACCACCTTTAAACCTCGTGATAATCGAACGTGCAGTTGGCTCTGCCAAATTCGCGTTAACGATCTTCAAAATTAAATTGGCTTAATGTAAATTGGCTCGAAGCCTTTAAAATGATATGGGACTATGTTGAAGCCGCTAAGTGAACCTGAATCCTTAATAACATTTGCACTGTCTTTGACAACAGTTTTTTTTACTTACCCACCCGATAATTAGATGTAAAGAGTATTTTTCCCAAAGATGGCCAGAAATGGTTAGGTAAAGTCATGGTATTTTATAAATAGCAGACAGCTTGAGCGTCATTGTAAAGTAATGCCTAAAACAAGGTTGCAATACTCAATTGTTAATGGCACTTCAGGATGGCAATATTGAAAGCTTTTTGACTATAAATTTATTAAACTTTTAAGTAAAAGAAATTAAACACTAGAATTGGTTAGGATTATTGCTAGAGTGATCAATTTTATTGTGTATTTGAATGAGTACACAAGCAGACCGGTGTGCATTACTAATGCCGAGATGTGATGGACGCAAACAAGACGGACGTAAATGTGACTTGACATGGCTCCTAGGAATTTCACACTCTCCACCTCAAGCTCTCTTGCAGTATGGAGGCATATCTGCACCATAGTGGCTCGTGGAGCCACTATTGAATGTATAATCCAAGCCAACACATAATTCAAGCACTTAACAGTTGCGTATGTGTTTGCTACTATGGAGAACTCAGTACAGCCTAAGCAGTCTTAGAACAAATACTATATACTGTTAAATGTTTAGTGTGTGTAAATTGTATTCAATTGCAGAGGGCTGCGAACATACGCTAGTGTTAATGTTCAGCTTTTGTTTTGGTGGAATGAGGTAGTAGCAGTTCAGCACAAATCCTTAAACCTGATCGATTTGCACTCGAGCATCTTTATACAATAAGTCTTTAACAAGGGACTGAATCCTCACCTGAGCCATTAAGGGAGAGAGAGAGAGAAAGTGACCTGCCAGGGTCAGTAATGTAATAACAGCTTGCAAACCTTTGCCCCAGGGTGGAGTGTCATTTTTGACACTGATAGTGTGGGCCGGTGCGCGGAGCTTTCAGGCAAGTTCCTTACTCTGCATGAAGCACACACACGTGGTCCCTGCAGCTGCACAGCCGACCGTTGTGTGTGTGTGTGTCAGGGCTTCCCGGCAATATGGACCCGTTGGATCATTCCATACCTCGCAGACAGCACTTAGTTCAGTACACATGTCTTGTGTACGCACACACACACATTCGCGCATATGCTGAAAGGCACAGGTCTGTGTCTGCCCACATACACGTGCACAAATGCACACAGCAGCGAGGAAGAGGACAAGCACCGTTGCAGCTTTTAATCAATATAGTGTTTCTTGGTTTAACTCGATTTACTGTAGATGGAAAATGTCAATGAAGTATGTGCTACAGTATTATGGTATGCTTATGAACTGGGTGTAGAGTGTTATGCTGTGTTTCAAGATACAAAGTTATTTTGAGATATTAAAATTTCCGTAATTTAAATTAAAGGTCAACTTAAAACTAAACAGAATTATCCACGTATATATTGGTAGCATCACTTGACAACACGACAAATGCACTCTTTTCTGTTCAGCTGTGGGTCCTGAGCTGTGGCTATATGTATATATGTTGCTTTGAAAACAGGTAACTGGATTTTATTTTATGTTCTTTCCAAAGAATATTTCTCATAGACTGTTGGCATGTTATAAAAAGATGATGTAGCAATAAGTTTTTGAGGGTGTATGGAAACACATGGATGTTTTCAGTGCATGACGTACCTTTTGTGGTGGTGTGTTCCTTAACACAATATGGGCCACTTAAGACTCACTAGCAAATTTCATGTTGATACTGCACTAAAATGTTGCAGCTGCTATACTGAAACAGGCTGCTGTAAGGCTTTTATGAAGTATATAGCAAGAAGGGTATCCTGTGTACTGTACAGATTGAGTCCTTATAGGCAAGCGCGTGTATGTTTATGGTTTATTTTGTAATGTGCGTGTTTACCAATGCAGCCCAATGGTGTCCGGCACATTTTGGGTTATATGGGATTTCTTTATCACCTCACATTAAATATGAATATAGAATATTTCTGCACCACGTCCTCTCAGTTCAGCTGGCATGGGTGCGTTTGTTACAAAGCAACTATAAGCAAGTTATGTCATCATGCACGCGCTTGGTGGTGGAACACGCGTACGAATTGCTCTTAGTACACTTTCTCACAAACCCACATGCTGGCGAATGTGCCGGTTTCGCCAGTATTTAGAGGGTGGCACAGAACAGTCCAGTTCCATCTCAATGAACTATATGGAATCCTACTAAGTGCAGTATATATAAAAAAAACATTGACTGAAACACTGTGTTTTGCATAACTCCATAGGCCACAGTTTTACCTTGTGCATCCGCCTTAATATGCATCATTGTATAAAATATTAAATTTAAGTAATGGTAATAATGTTAGTCGTAGAAAAGGGGTGAAATTCAATGGTAATTTCATAATTTGCGGGAAGCATTTAATTTCTTTTAGGTACGATATAGCAAGAGTAAATTTCTGTTGTCATTGTCGCCGTAACTGTTTTAGAAATACAAATGCTTTAATGTTTGATTTAAAAAAAAGTGGCTTCCAATATTTTAGAGTGCATATTACCAAATACAGTTGTAACCACTTCGTTACAGTAGGGTTTCTGAATAGATATTTTATTGTAATTTTATGAATTGGATGTTATCACATAGGAAAAGGCAATGAATGTTATGACTTGCAGTAACTGGACTGAGTAAAACTGCCTTCATCTGTATTTTGCACATCAGCAGATTCCTCAAATAAAAATGTGGCTCAGACGTGTCTTGCCATACTTTTTATTTTTGCGTCAAATTCATTGCTCAATTTATCGTCATGGTATGCAGAGTTTGCCAGTAGCGGTCTACCACTTACCTATTCCCATAGACCACAATGCTCAGTGGTTTCCTCTCGCTGATAATGTTCTGGCTATGTTTGTAGTAAAACTTTTCAAATATATATACCGGAGGACGCCACACAGAAAGGCTCGGGTGTCTCTGTGTGGTGCTTGTATGTCCTCCCGTGCCCAGGTGGGTTTTTCCTGGAAACTGCGGTTTGCCGCCACCGTCCGAAGACACGCTGCTACCTCGCTTAATTCGCCTGCTGAGTAAATTACCCATAAAAGTGTGCCTGCGATGTACTGGCGTAACATCCTGGGTATTACCCCACCTTGCGCCTTCTGTCCACTGGGATAGGCTCTGATCTCCCCGCGACCGTGTGCAGAAATAAGCGGATATTTAAAATATTAGATCAATGTACATAATGAATTGCACTTGAGATCAACCCAGAGGTAGTTATGAAAACCAAGGCTGGTTTTTACAAGCCCAATTGCAATTGGACTCATCACTGTCTATTTTGGGGAACATGCAAGAAAACATGGCGTAATGGGCCATTCAAAGTCCACCACAAGTCCATCCATCCATCCATCTTCATCCGCTTTATCCGATGCCGGGTCGCGGGGGCAGCAGTCTAA
>JAZEWT010000003.1:34977378-34989811 GCA_036362905.1 Mordacia mordax | reverse complement strand
GTCTCCGCTTCCTCATTGGAAGGCAAGTCGGTGGGATTGAGGAGATCCTCGAAGTATTCCTTCCACCGTCCGACAATATCCCCAGTCGAGGTCAACAGCTCCGGTCAGTGTTTACATCGCTTGACCACTGATGAATCGTGACTTTCGAGGACAGTTAACAGTCCGCACCGGACTACCTTTACAACAGGATTCCTCGCCCATGACTCGTCAAAGGTTGAGCGACCGCATTTACAAAAGCGATCTAATCTTTCCCGTTTTCCCTCCGCCTCTGGCTTCCAAGTAAAGGTGAGAAAATAGCTATGAAATATGTGTCCCTGTGTTTAAATTGTTTTATTTAACACTAACCAGACAGTGATGAGGTGCTTCGTAATGTTTATTGGTGATAGCTTACACGTTTTTACTACGGTACAGATTGAAATGGACAGTTGTATTTGTAGAATTCAAAGGTTACTTTATTGTACAAAACATCCCGTATTAAAAAAAGTCCCCACCAATCCAAGCCTCGATTTTAAAACGACAATCGCCTCTATATCTCGTACACACACTAGGTGGCTTAAATTTGCTTGCATGGGCAAACTATACACCTGAGCATATGGTCAATCACAGTTTTTAAACCCTTTATAAGACGAACATGACCGCTTGTAATAGCACACATTAATGGAAAAAAATCATTAATACAGTATTGCCTTATAACTATAAATATTCGGCCCTTTATCAATCCACTGCTGGACGACGGCCTCCCCACGCCGAGATGGTCGTATGGGTCACGTCGTCGACCATTAATTACTTCACGCTGATCATTGCAGATTTAAGAGGGTATTAACCAGCCGGTCGGTTCACACGTCACTCGCCACAGTTATCCGGGACCTTAAACTCCGGATGATGATCTAATTGCACATTGCTTTGCCCACTGCATCACCAAACCTCGCTACATACAGATCAATAATGAAACATTCTACACACGTTCGGGTGACGTTTGGAGCAGAGAGACGTGTCTCCCATTTCTGCCTCAGGCTTGCTTCAGCTGCCTGTGTCATCATTGCGAGCCACAGGCAAGGTAAAACAAGCCCGAGGCAGGTGGGTGTCTTCCCACGAAGGCTCCTTGAAGCCCCACATTGACGTGGCAAAGGTTGAGGATAGCAGCAATGGAGTTGCCATGGTTTTCTCCAGACCGCAACCTGTCGGGGCCCAGCCGCCTCCAAACTAAACCGCAAATCGTTCGTGGTGGTGCGCAGAGAGAATGAACAGTGCCACGTGAGCTGTGCAGTCTGCAGCAAGATGCGATGCGTTCCGCTGCGAATAGCAAACGTGAGCGCACCTTGGGCGCACAGGGAGGTCATTGACATGAGTTCACCACCGTCTCGTGATTGTACAACGGTGCGGCACGAGTCGCAGCAAAATCTACCGCGAGGGCAATGAGTTACAGAACAGGGCAAGGGTGAGTCGGACGCTGACAACCGTGCGGCAACTTGTTAGCAGTGCAAGAACCCACGCAACTTCGCTTCAGTCACCTATTTTCACCTGTGTTCAGCCTGCTCCGGTCACGTGCATTTAGATTGAATCGTTCATCGAGAACAAACACCGAAGTGCACGCGTACGGCGGCACATTTTCTAATTCACTGCTCCAGGAGGGTCTCCCTGTGCCCAATTGTAGAGAGAGATGCACCGATTATTACATTACGGATGCAGTAAAAATAATATTTGCATTTCTAAAGCGCCTTTCACCCGAGGGTCACAAAGCTGAAACTCGTTTACCTGTAATGGCTGCTTTGCGCACCTGTACTGGCACCACCATGGTTGTTCTTCGCCAGCAGTGCGCGAGTATATGTCAACGTTTATCATCGCTACGCAGACACAAACACGCGAATGCAGCCAATAACGTTACGATCCAAAACGTTCGGGTGATGCGACCATACGCAATATCGATTACCTTTCACAATAAAGTTACTATAGACAAACTGTACCGCAACCATTATCAACAAATCCTGCATCAAACTGATACATATATACATCATCGACTATGCTCAGTTAATGTTCAATACGGTTTTGCTATTGGAGATCACAAGTCCGCTACGCAGTCCCGTCGCAGGCCGGTGACAGCCGATAACGTTACGTCCCGAAGTGGGTTTGCACGGCTCGATGTAAGAGAATTGCTCGTAACAGCCGCTCTTTCTGGATAGCCGTGTCGCGCGTTCGTCTTCAACTCGGCTATCGCGAAAGAACAGCTCTTGAGAGCAATTCCCAAGTTTACGTCGATGCCCCGATGCAACACCGCTCCGCCCCGAGCGCCGCGCCGCGGCACGGAGCCCACGCACGGGGCACAAGCGCTGCTGCTGCTGCTGCTGCCACCACCGCCGTTGCTCGAGCCACGCAGCAGCGAGCGACACCAACGCCGCTCCCTGGTCGCACCTGCAGTCAGCTCGGCCCTCGCACACGGTCGACCGAGGAGAGAGGCTCAGCGAGACGACAGAAGGGAGATGGTAAGAGGAGATACATAGAAGGCACGCAGCCTCTTCGAGAGCCCCTGGGAGTGCTCCGTGCACAGGCAGGTGTCCCTGGTTAAGTGCACGTGGGGAGGGAGGAGGAGGAGGAGGAGAGTAGGGGGGGGTAGACCCGGATGTGCCTGCGTGGCTGTGTCTGCTCCCCTCACCTGTCCGTTTTCAGAGCTACCTGCGCCAACCGTGAGTCGTTTACATTTAGAAAACATCATCATCGCCATCATCCCCGGTTACCGTCGCACACGAATTCAAAGGGCCGAGGCTATTCAAACATGTGCCCCTGAGCCTAGTGCATTGGCCGTGAAATGCGATGTGCAAACACAATGCTATTGACGTGGATTTAAAACTGCTGGAATTTGTGTGCGTGTACTGCATGGTTTTCGTGTGTGCACGACTCCGCGTAACTATTTTAGGTGTGAATTGAGTGCGTTAGATAATAATGGGCAATGCCTTCACACAAACCGCCAGGCACTCATTGTGCTGGCAAAATGACAGTATTTAAACACAATTCGTGGTTTGAACAGTTATTTTGTGTGAGAATGTTTTAAATTGGGGGTTTAGCGCATGGTGCCACGAATCTGGTAAGCACTGCGCAATACACCTGTGGGCAACCTGAATTAGAATCCCACCCAAATTCGCGTGCTATTTTCTTTAACATATCCTGCGAACTCCCCTGCCTCGCCGCTCCTGTTTTACCATCTATTATTATTCGTTATTATTTAGCAGACGCCCTTATCCAGGGCGACCATCTCACAATTACCGTCGTGGTTAAGTATGGTCAAACAATATCCATCAGTGACATAGCGTGGGAAGGCCTTTATCCAGCAGTGGATTGCCAAAGATATAATTATGTATAAAATTCATTATAAATCTTATTTGCCAAAATAAGGTTACATTCTGAGTCGAACAACGAAATGAGGTTGCATGGTGCAACTTTTTGATTAATTTTAGCCGATTTACTACAAGATAAGGCCTTACTAGTAACGCAACCCTGCACTAAACTCTAATTAATGTTGCGTTCTCTTTACGAGTGTTGCGGTGACTCATTGGAGACCGTCAGGAAGACGGACGGAGCGAAATGCGAGGTTATTAGCGGCGAGGCGTTCGCAGCAATAAACCGTCTTAAGTCACCGACCGCGTGATGCGAGGTCCCGGGGTTAGGCGTTCCTACGGTCGAGCTAAGTGCACTCTGGCAACAAGAAAAAAAGTAAACCCGTCTCCGGGGCGCGTATCGTCGCCAAAGATTGTGCCACTGAAATATCATCGCTCAGAGAGTTTTCTTCAATATTTGCACGAGGCGTTTTCAAACAGTCCGTGTTTAAACAACTACACACATATATTTTTTTGTTCTTTTTAATCTGTAAATATACGTAATCTACTAAGTCGGAGGGATCAGCCCATCTCGCTCACGTTGAACGACCGAAATCTCTGGGTATACGCAACCTTGTTGCACACAGTCTGGCTTGTAGATCCGTATCGTTCGTGGGTACACGCACCACGAAGTCACGGCGTGCTGGGAAGGATAATCGGTGTTTAACCGAGTTTTGGCGTTTGTTTTATGTCGCGTATTGCAGTTGCTTTATTGGATGAGAAGTTGAGGACAATAAATCCCTACGGTTTTTTTTCCGTTGCTGCTGAACTATTATGGCCACCACGAATGAATGATTAACTGTCAAAACGGCTCACACCCTCTGAGCCACACGCGGCGTTTCGGTGGCAATAATTCACCGACTGCACCTCCAGCACTCGAAACGTCTGATGAAGTACATTAGGGTGGAATAATAATAAAATAAAGCGAGAGGCAGAAAAAATATACTCACGTTAAACCGATAACAGTTAAGTGTATTCCAAAGCAAAATCGTTTATCTCCCCCCCCCCCCCAAAAAAAAAAACGTAATTGAGCATGAAAATGAGGGGGAAGATAGCAAAACCCGTGCTTTCCTGTCACATGTGAAAGGCACCACACACAAAATCAGCAAATATCTCGAAAAATATAAGATAAAAAGTCTTCACAACCCATCTGAAGATTACAGGACGTACTCAAATCACCAAAACACCGAGAGAAGGCATTTATTGCATTCCTTGCAGTAACTGTAAAGAAGTGCACATCGGGCAAACAGGAAGAACAATAGCCACAAGAAGGAAAGAGCACGAGGCAGCAGTGCGTCTGCTGCATACGGATAAATCAGCAACGGCAGCACACAGTGTAGACAAATAACACTGAATCGATTTTGAAAAGATGCGAGTATTAGCGGCTATCTGCAACAAAGGCCCAAGATTAATCTGGGAAGCAATAGAGATTCACAAGACAGAAAAGACTATGAACCCCATAGAAGAAATGAGAATAAAGCTCAGCCAAACCTGTAGGCCAGTAATTGAAGACTTGCGTGTATGAACAAATAAATTGAATAATTTCGCTATACGACACATCGGCAGATGGGCAGAATAAACTACCCATCAGCTGTTCCAGGAATCATTCACAGTTCACATGCTCACAGTATTTACACATGCAGGCTCAAACATGCGCTTCCTACGTGCCAGAGCACGTGAATCTCCCCGGGATGGGCTCTTCTTGCTGACATTCACGCGCCGCGACAATCGCGCTTGCGTTGGCGGCCACTCATCCTCTCTCTCCAGCACAGGCAGACTGGGACAGCTATAGAGCTCTGAAATGCGGACATCAGGAGAGAATCACCAGGTATTTTAAGAACTGGGCATGCTTTCATGAGATACAAACTAGAAGATGAATAATAAGCAGAATTGAATTGGGTAAATGTGATTCCTGTCTGCGAGCAAGACAATGAAACCATTTCAAATAGACCCCGACCTTCTGCCATTGTTCCTGGAAGAAAGCAACACCGTAGAAGAGACTTAACACATACATAGTACTACATATAAATAGGAGTGACACACAGGACACACACACTGCGCATGATGATGTCTCGAACGTGTGAGGTGAAACGTCACGACGGAGAGAGCGAGCGATGCAACTGTCCAGAGAGAGAGCTTTTCGGAGCAATCATCATGCACCGAGTCGTGAACACCTACATCATTACATTGTTGCTGATTTTCATTCTCATGTCGTTGTTGTTGACGTTCTCTCCGCAGCTCTGTGTAGCGCTTTGTGACCCTCGGGTGAAAAGCGCTTCATAAATGCAACCATTATAATTATTTGACCGTCTGCAATTTAGCTTACCTCTCTTGAGTAATTTTCCTCCTACAGGCTCGAATAAGAAATCATTTTGATTAGAAGGAATACCGAGAGTAATAATTAATGTTAATTATTATTTAGCAAACGCTCTTATCCAGGGCTACTTACATCATTACAAAGGCGCGAGGAACAACAGAGGGGGTGTGCGGAAGACAGCCATGCAGTCAGATGGGGTTGATAATTCTGGATGTCGGACAAATTACCTCTGACTTGGGTAGAAAGAAGGGACCAAACATCTAATCGAGCTAATCTTATAGTTTTTTTTACTAAAAAACATATCGAGATAGTTGTCACGTCTATAATTTTAAAAGAAGAAAGTAGTGAATAACTTTGTAAAATGACGATACGGCTAGGAGAACTTGAGCCTGAGTGAAGTCTCTTAGCATTGACTTGACAAACATTGAAAATTAGAGTCCTCTTGTATATCAGCCGGGATACTGAATGCTTAGCAAATACACAAAAATATAATCCCGTTCTAGCGATCAAGGGGGGCGGTGCTCAATTTATTTGGTCGTCCTAATTCCACGTTCCTATGGCGAGGGTGTCCGCTGTTTACACGCAACAAGGTGTATACATTGTATCGATCACAGAGAGATTTTTGATCGAGTCGATTCCCAACAAATGTGTGCGTATGTGTGCATACATGTGGTCCGCATGTGTGTGTGTTTGTGTTGGGGCGGGACACGAGGTGGGCCCCGTTTCCGTGTTCGCGGTGTCCGCGTGGCAGGGTTCGGCAAAGGACACCTCCTCTCTGTCTCCTCTACAGCCAACCGGTTTGACTGCTTTAGCGCAGCCGACACGCATATCCACGCATACAGAAAATTGCAATAACAATAACAACTGCATTTATAGAGCGTTTTCACCCGAGGGTCACAAAGTGCTGCACAAAGCTGCGGAGAGAATGGCACGTCAACAACAACGGCGCTGGAATGGAAAATCAGCAACGATAACATTTTTGGAGGTTTTTTTTTCTAAATATATATCGTTGCAGAAGAACACGCAAAACATGATCAGACTTTCAACCACAATCCCACAGTTCTAAATTTTGAGTGTTTATAATACACATATTGGTAAATGGTTTAATGTAACATTTATCGTATAATAATAATAATTGCATTTCTAGAGAGCCCATCACCCACGCGATGGGCTCGCGCATTAGTGCGCGGAGTAAGGATATTCGATTTATTTGTCAGGGCGGCGCGGTGGCGCAGTGGTTAGCGCTGACGCCTCACAGCGAGAAGGTCCCGGGTTCGAGTCTCTCAGTTCCGGTGCCTTTCTGTGTGGAGTTTGCATGCTCTCCCCGTGTCCGCGTGGGTTTTCGCCGGGTACTCCGGTTTCCTCCCACAGTCCAAAAGCATGCTCCTGGATAGGTTGATTGGCTCGCAGACTAAAATTGTCCCGCAATGCCCGGTGATGGACCGGCGTCCCGTCGTCGGGTGTATTCCTGCCTTACGCCCTGTGTTTCCGGGATAGGCTCCGGCTCACCGTGACCCTATATAGGATTAAGCGGTTTCAGATAATGAGATGAGATGAGATTTATTTGTCACTTCTGGATGAGGGACCTCCCCATCCCGCGTCTGTTAGGCGGGTGGAGGGGGGTTGTTTAAACATACTTCACCACGCTGGGGCTAGTACGGGTTGGTAAAGCGTAGGGGGGGATGGACAGGAGCAGTTCACCGGTTTGAGCTTCGCTCATTTCCAAAGTTGCTCTTTCGGAATAACCGCGTCGAGATTTCCCTCTCGCTCCCTCTTCTTCGCGACGTTTCTTCTCTCACGTTGAAGGCATGAAGATTCCTCTCTCGGAAGAGAAAGATAGACTTTGACTTTTACATCTGATATTATTGCTCTTCGGCGTAGGTTTCCCAAAACAAAATATACAAGGTGTCCAATAATAGAGAGATCGAACGCGTCCCGAATTTGCGTGTCATCCTTTCGCAGGGCCATGCGAATATGCCATGTATCGTTCCAATTTTCGTATTAAAAAACGGCGTGGTGAAGCAGTTATCGTACATCGATCCGTGAACACCTACATCGGTACACTCCTCATTTCATCCATAGCTGGGATTCGCACTCGGCGAGCATCCGGGTTCAGAGCGCAAGGGTTGTAAATATTGATGAAAGCGTTCCGCGTCGCAATTTCATCCATGTGTCACGATGTCCCGTCACTGGTTGTGGTCACCGACCGAGACCGAAAATGAAGTCAGGCATCGCACGTGTAGACGTGAAGAGGAATGCACTTACAATACTCAGTGTGTCGGCCGCAACACTACACAGATGCACGCACACGTACTGGCGACTCGCGCGAGTACCAGGTGAGTTCAGTCTTGCCACCGTATGCGTAGGAATGCTACAATGTACTCGGGAATTTATCCTCGTACAGTTTTTACCTCTCGAGTTAAAGTGGCATGACCAAAACAGATTTCAATACATCAAACGTCATAGTAGAATTGTATAATGATTTTGTTGATGCTGATGATAAAGTCAAAGGTATTTAAATATATCAAGAATGATATGCTTCGTTGAAAGCATTCAATCAAGGGCAGCATGGTAGTGCAGAGCAGTGCTGCCGCCTCAGCAATACGTTTTCAGGTCCGATTCCTGCCGAGCATGGGTGCTTTTCTGCGTGGAGTTGGCATCGGTTTTCGGTCGTTTTCCTCCCACAGTCAAAATACACTCTACCTAGGTTAACTGACCTGATTAATTTGACTCTGGCACCCTGCGGCGGATTGTTGTCCCTTGCTGGGTATAGCCCTGCCTTGCGCTCTGTATCTACCGGGACAGGCTTTTGCTCACCGCGACTCTGTACAGGACTATTCGTGTACTGCAAATCAATAAATACACATTATAATCCAGACATCTCAATCGGTGATCCTCTAGCGATCAATCACACAACAAACAGTTGCATGCAATGTTTTTTCTCGCCCCTTTGGTCAGGTCATGCGCTCTCAAAAACAAACATTTGTAAGCGGAATTGTGATATCTATGTATGGGTGAATATCATCATCGTTATCAATACCCGCTTATTCCTGCACAGGGTCGTGAGGGGCTGGAGCCTATCCTGGCAGACAAAGGGCGTAAGGTGGGGCTATACCCAGAATGTGACGCCAATACATCGCTGGGGGGCGTATATATGGTGCCCGACGGAGAACCCTCGCGTACAGACTCGAACTCGTCGCATCTCCGCCAGGCACCCGGGTTCCGATGTGCGCTAGTGGCCACGTGGCGCAGGCTTCTGACGGCTTCAGCGGCAACACCACGGCGACACCAGCACTCACTCCACAATAGATCAGCCAGCCAGCGCCAACCGATGCGCAGAGGATTCTGGGTTTTCGATGCTTTGTTAACTACACAACATAACGACCGGGGGTAGCACCGCACATCGACTCCTACCCCCTACGTGCTCAGCGTGTCCACGCACAATCTTGCTGACCTACATGCTGCGTTGCCTCTCAACGATTCTCCGGAGAACTAAACTCGCCAGCGCGCACACGCTCCTTACATCTCTCTGCAGTGCCCTGCGCGGTTTACTACCACTCTCTGGCCCGCATGCTGTTTACGATCTCCCCTCGAATCCGCGGGGTCCGTGTGACCCGCTTACTCCCCGTCGCTCTCCGACCCACGTGATGTTTACGAACTTCACGATGGCCTCGAGTTACCCCGCGCGTACACCTCGTAACGTGCTTAGTCTATCACGCGCGAGGCTGAGCACCACACATATATATTGTTTTTTAAAAATGTAGAATTCATGAGTGAAATAACATGAATCTTTCAATGAATCTCGAGTGGTATGATATTGACTGACATAACAGTTGTTAGGGTGGCACAGTGGCCCATAGGGTAGCGCTGTCGCCTCCCAGCAAGAAGGTCCTGGGTTCGAATCTCAGCTCGGGTGCCTTTCTGTGTGGAGTGTGCATGTTCTCCCCGTGTCCGCGTGGGTTTTCATCGGGTACTCCGGTTTCCTCCCACAGTCCAAAAAAACATGCTGCTGCAGAGGTTAATTGGCTTGAGAACTAAATTGCCTGCAGTGCCTGGTGATGGACTGGCGTCCCATCGTGGATAAATCCCTGCCTTGCGCCCTGTGTTTGCCGGGATAGGCTCCGGCTTACCGCGACCCTGTACAGGACTAAGTGGTTTCTGACAATGACATGAGATGAACATGATTTGTTTTTGTTAATCTGAATGCACGAAGCGCCCAAGAAACAACGCACGCAGGCTAACTAAGCCACACTGGGTACACTGGATTATTATTAAGCTAATTGGTACGATAATGAATACATTAACAAGGAGGTTGAAAAGTATGCACTTGCGAATGTTGTGTTGTATATACTGCATGACCATAACTAAACAATGCGGGTGCTGTAGTTGCATTTAAATGCACGTATGGTGCCAAGCCTCGAAACGTGTTAGGCTGAGTACATGTTGACACTCACTCTGGGGTCAGATCGGGTCGTTCGCCAGGTTACTCCGGGTCAGTATATAAGCAGCCGTGGCAGCCGTGGGTAAATGCTGGTTGGCTAGCGGAGTGGAGTTGCAAAGTTAAGGAATATAGGCGGGGGGGGGGGACGTCAGCTTTCTGGTCTCGTCTCGCGGTACCTCGTGATGCCTCGTGATATGGTGACTCAGCTTTATCGTGATGTCTCGTGATGTGGTACAGTAGAAAGGTGATGTCATTTAGAAGGCGCTAGAAGGGGCCGCGGGGATATATAGGCGGGGGGATCGGAGGGGCGAAGAGAGTCTCCTGGGGGAACGAGAAGGAGCGTCACGATGTAGCTGCTCGTCGTATGTCGCTACACTCCGGCCCGTGTCTGCTGGTTCCAATAAAGCATCAAAATCAAGAAGTCTCTGCTCGTCCCTGCTCGCTGGCTGATCTGTGGAGGAGTAGGTGCTGATCCTCGCCGTGGTGTTGCCGCTGTAAGCCGTCACAAGCCCGCAGTAGAAGCGGTGGTGTCACAGAGTGATATCGCGTGACTGGGTGACATCAGGCAGGACCGGGAGTGGGGTCTGAGAGTCGAGGAGTTCAGTTAAGAGGAGAGACAATGGAGTAGTCGAGTGAGAATCGAGAGAGCGTCATCGTAGAGTGTGGTCGTAAAGCATCGTTGTAAAGCGTCGTCGTACAGAGTCGCGCTGAAGGTGAGAGTTTGTTCGTGTGTTCGTGAGTTGACTGCCTGGCCGTTGTTCGGGTTCGGCGCGGCCGAAAAAAGTTTGTTGAGATGGAGAGCCTTCGGAGTCCCAGTCTGCCTGTGTTGGAGAGAGAGGATGAGTGGCCGCCAACGCAAGCGCGATTGTCGCGGCGCGTGAATGTCAGCAAGAAGAGCCCATCCCGGGGAGATTCACGTGCTCTGGCACGTAGGAAGCGCATGTTTGAGCCTGCATGTGTAAATACTGTGAGCATGTGAACTGTGAATGATTCCTGGAACAGCTGATGGGTAGTTTCTTCTGCCCATCTGCTGATGTGTCATATAGCGAAATTATTCAATTTATTTGTTCATACATTTTTATTATAACTCAAACACGCAAGTCAGTGTTACCTCACTCATAATAATCAGACATGTATTAGATGAGAGCTACTCTTCAACACAAGCTTAAGTCTGAACAAAGCTAATGATAGGCAAAGCAAGTGTGGTGGTCCCCAAATTACTAAGGTCCCCACCTCCGTAAATATCTTCTCTAGATCTCCAGCGATCCCTAACTCCTAACAGCAATCTCTCTCGGTCCCCTGAATAATCACACGCAGCGCGCGCTCTCTCGGTCCCTGATTGATCACACGCAGCGCGCGCTCTCTCACACGTACCGCGCTCACACCACGTTCACCCATACCACCGCTTTGATACAAAAATACTGGACAGAGGATGAATGGAAGCCTTTTACTGCTGCAGACTTGCGCGCCGCGACGAGGTCCCTTTCCAGCCGCCCCAACTGCTCCGCTACAACTCGCTATGCGGCACAACCGCTTGGGCACAGCTGCGCGGCACAGCCCCTCGGGCTCAGCCGCTCGGCGTAGCCCCTCGGCACAGCCCCTCGGGCTCAGCTGTTCGGTCCCTTTTCAGCCGCCCCAACTGCTCCCTCGCTACAACTCGCTACGCGGCACAACCGCTTGGGCCCAGCCGCTCGGCACAGCCTCACACAGCTCCAGGCACAGCTCCGGGCACAACTCTCGCACATGACTAACTAAACCCCGCTACTCGACTGCCCTTAACATGCCTAACTAACCCCGCTACTCGACTGCCCTTAACATGCCTAACTAACCCCGCTACTCTCTGCCCTCGTCCCTCTACATGGCTGCCCTGCCTAACCGCTTCGACTCAACTAGCAACTCCCCGCTCCCTTGCTCCGCGCTCCCTTAAATACCTGCCCCCCGGTTCGAACCACCCCCTTTTAACGGCCTTGTCTTTCTCCTACCAATCACCGCTGTCGTAAACACCCTGGCACCGGCCTGTCTAGAGAGCGCACCAATCTACGGGACCCTGCCGTTACAACAGCTGGTGCCACCCTGTCTGGCTCCGCTCACGCCACCATATGCCACGTGTCTAGCCAAGCCCAGGCCATGGGACCCCGCGGAACAACAGGAAGATAGCGCGCAACGTCCGTTCGAAAGCCCCGCCTAGCTCGCTAAAGCCCCGCTTAGCTCGCTAATGCCCCACCTAGCTCGCTAATGCCCCGCCTAGCTCGCTAATGCCCCGCCTAGCTCGCTAATGCCCCGCCTAGCTCGCTAATGCCCCGCCTA
>JAZEWT010000003.1:34959823-34973244 GCA_036362905.1 Mordacia mordax | reverse complement strand
GCTGGTTTTACCACTTGAGTAGCCACGTTCAGCTCACCACCACTCGTACTAGAGCTAGACAGATGTTTATTATTACAGCAGAAAGTGGCCAGTGAGCTTCCAAGCTCTAGATGCGCGATTCCTGCGACGTCAAAAATCCCTTCCAAAACGACCAACGTAAGGAGTGCATCAAATCAAAGGGCAGATAACATCTCTGCAAAAAAATAAACTGTAACCATAATCATAACAACAACTTGTACAAAGGTGAAAAACCAACTAAAATCATGAAATAAACATTAGCACTCAAGATTGCACAGCACAATGATATGATGATATACAAAGAAGTGAAACAGTGCAGCAATGGCATGAGAAATTTTTTAAGCGACATAGACGTTTCGCCTCACACGTTGGAGGCATCTTCAGGCGCAGAGGATGCCTCTCCCACGTGAGGCGAAACATCACGAAGGAGAGAGGGGGGAGCGATCGACACGGCTATCCCGAAAGAGCCGTGAAAACCTACATAATTACGGAGCAATGTAGCACAACAAAATGGCTGTGAATATGCAACCTTTCAAAAAGACCGAACATTTCAAACACAGTTGGACCGAAATGTTGATACTAATTGGGATTAAAGGTAACTCAATTATTGCTGTATAGAGCGACCCTCCCCCCTCCTCCCCAGAGCGCCTGCTGTTCCACGCGAGCACATTGGAAGAGACGTGCGTACCCCTATAGTTTTTATCTCACAAAAGCTACCAACAAATCATCTGTGTATATAATTTATACTTTTGGGTGAACAGAGACGGGGAGATGTCATTAACTTGCCCACGGTTTCAAACTCTCAGCTCGGAGATCCCTCTTGCACAGCGCATTGCCAGAAGATGCTTCTCGCTGTTGCCGTGCCTGGATGATGGCTCGCTGTTGACCTACGCCTGCTCAGGAACACTTATTCCTTCTTTTTTTGTTTAACAATGATTTCATCTGTTATTTTATATCCTTCATTTATTTATAGCTATTGTTTTACTTTTAATTGATCTCCTCTGATGTTGTTGACATGCCGTTCTCTCCACAGCTCTCTGCAGCGCTTTGAAACCCTCGGGTAAAAAGCGCTCTGGAAGTGCAAGTATTATTATTTTGTAACGACAGGACGTGCGGGTCATGGGGGTTGTTTGACCATACTTCACCACGCTGGTCAGTACGGGCTAGTGGAAGCACGTTAGTACGGTTGACACTTGAAATAACCAATGGAATTTGCTCCACCGAGATCCGTCGTCTGGTATCGATGTTGAGTATTCAGGAGACGAAAGCAAAGTAGTACCACGAGGACCACAGTTGCGAGTTGACGCGACGTATGGGATTTTCAGAAAGAATTAAATATTGTACACATTCAGCGAGAAACGTAGAAAAAACAATCTTGGTTTTTGTTTATTGAAATGTTTACTACCGCTATACCACAACGACGATGGAGGGGCGGTGGTTGTGCAGGCTGTCCCGAGAGAGCAGCTTTTCGAAGCAATCATCATTGTGCAATGTTTATTTGAATCTGACATCAAGTGTATTTGATACACGGACAATCCCGTTTGGCGAGTTACCCAGCTAATTTTGCGAGGGAGATCGGTCTGAAGAACACGCTTTAACACACCGCGTGTGCACTCAGCAATTCTCGCACAAAAAAGCACCACACGCATTGCGGTAACTAAACAAGGTGAGGTTTCAAGAGTGTATTTATTCCACGGAATTATGTAAATGCCGTGCACCTTTGGCAAACTGAATTCGATGCCCGCTTACGGCTAGCAGTGTCTGAATCAGTCTTGTCTCCAGAGCCTCACCAACCCGCATTGTCTAGCGTGGAGAGGTTGGAGGTTGTCTTGGATTAACAATATTGTATGCCACTGTATGTGTTGAGGAAGGCCCAGACGATGCCGTGAGGGGAGGTTAACGCTCTTTAATCTTTATCACGACTTTGGAATACATTTCCATTTGAGATTCGATCAGCTGAGTCCCTGGGCATCTTCAAATCTTGTCTCAAGACTCACTTGTTCCGTAAGACTTTCAAGCCATCTGGCTAGGACTGTTAATGCGGCTCACTGTTGTTGTGCCGGGATGATGGCACGATAACATCTCAGCACGCATACTGGTTCATTCAACACTCGTTCGCTCTGTCAATCGCTCAACACACATTCACACCATCGTACACACGACACACATGCACACCATCGTGCACACAACACGCATTCTCACCATTGTACACACAACACACATTAATTCACACCATTGTACACACAACACACATGCACACCATTGTACACACAACACACATGCACACTATCGTACACACAACGTTACATATCAGTATTCATTCACACCCCTCACCAATCGGTCCCCACACCCCCTTACATATGTAATGCAACTCAATGTACATGGACTGCACCTCAAACGTGGCAAGAATGTTATTACATCTAAGAATGTTATCACATCTAAAAATGTTACGGCATCTACTATCGGTGAAGAATATGGCCGTGGTGTATTTTCCGCGATTTCCCGAAACACTCGGGAAGCGTGGGTGCTTTGTGTCCCTAATAGCGAACGTGGCATCCATCCACGCCAGCACAGCTCTAGGTTATAATTTTTTTCTCTCACGAAGTCATCATGTGTTGGCAGACGGACACACCGTGTGATGAAACGTGCCTTTGATTCTTTGTTTGCTTCAACGATTGCCACCTTGTTGGAAGTAGGGCGCCTCCGCGCGTCCTGTCGATGTGCGTGGGCTGCTGCGTTTTCGTGACAAAGCTAATGATGTGTTAATATTTTATTTATTTGCGTCCTTGAAATGCACAAAAGCGTATCGTGATTAACGGGCGTGCCTCTTGTAGTCTGTGAATAGACTGTAGCCAGCTTAAATAAGGGTTGTGTTTGGGATCAAAAGAACGGTGCGGTTCACAAAGACCGGTGATGGTATTGGGAGGCTTTCGCCCAAGCGGTGAATTCACGAAAGCGCTGCAGTGTGCGTGGTTTGCAGCTAACGCTGAAAAGCTGCGTTGTTGGCCCCGAACTAGATCAGCCTTCTAACGTGATTTCAACGCATTTGATTGGGGGTGGCGCGATGGTGCAATAGTTAGCGTACTGTGTTAGGAATATGACTGCCGGAGTTCGATTCCCGGCCACGGCTATAACATCTCAACAACGAGCATCGGCCACCAGCGATGAATGAGACACTACCTCACCACATGTCTAACACCCTGCGTTGGGAGGCCCCTAATGCATCTGTACATTTACAACAGGGTGTACATTTCCTTGGAACGTGGTTAGTATAGTAGCGAGTTAATTGATTAATATTTGCATTTATTATGTCTGTCAATGAGTGCGTGTGAGCACGCATTTTGGGGGCGGTGGCCCAGCGATTAGTGCGCTGGCCTAAAAACCCCGCGACCCGAGTTCGAATCTCGTTCACGGCCAACACCAGTGACGATTTTTTGAACCGGTCCTGGGCCTCCTCTAGGTCGACTCAGCCTCAATTGAGTACCTAGTGTAATGTGAAAATATTGCCACTATGGAGACGAAGGCAGCAGGGGGTGGTGTTGGTCACCCGCCCCCTCGTGTGCCCTTGTCGACGGTCATAGGTGTTCGCTAACGGCACTTGACCCCAGTCTAAGGCTATATGGGGATCTTTGTTTTTTGTAAAAATGTATATAATAATAAAGGCAATGTTATGCTGTTCACTGTGCCCTGGTGTAGGGGTCATTTTCATATCAGTGTGTGCTGCCAAGCCTCGCACGTGACAGGCTAGGTGCGTACGAGGGGTCACAAGGGGTCACCGGGGATTGCGCCACTTTCCCCCCTTCTCGGATCATAAAGATCACGTGGTGTTAGGGAGGGATAAACAAGAGGCGACATGTGGCGTAAACGGATTAAGTCGGAGTTGTGGTGTGATGTGATGTGACGAGGTGACGTCTGGAGAGTGTATAAAGGGGATGTACGGAAGTGCAGTGGTTCTGTTCTGTCGGGGCATTAGACTTTAGAGGGAGTCACGTCGGAGGCGAGAGTTCGGGAGCTGACCGTGTGGTTGTTGCTCGGGTGCGGCACGGCGAAATAAAACGCACCTCTTGTTGTAATGGAGAGTCCCAGTCTGACTGTGCTGCAGAGAGTGGTTGAGTGTCCGCCAACGCAAGCGCGACCGTCGCCGGCGCGTGAAGGGGAGCAAGAGGAACCCATACCGGGAAAATTCGCGCATCGCGACAAGTGCTTTCGACTGATTACATTTAAACGACTCTGTGTGAAGTCTCGCCAACGTGCAAATGCAGGGTCGTGATAAATACTATAACAGTTTACTCATATCAGCACAGCACGTTACCCGTAAAGGATCAAGCCTGTAGTGGAGTAAAATTACTTCAAAATGTAAGCAGAGATGTTGTTGGAAGATTCTAGGTATACAGTATTAGACGAGTGTACACTGCACAGTAGTACTTCCCCGAGCTACACACAAAATTGGTTAATTTAACACGTGAACTTTCGCGACCACGTTTGTAATTCACAATATATTTTTGGGTCAGATCGGTTAAGTATTTAGCCAAATATTGTCCTATAACCTCCATAGCGACAGTGTTAGTATGTATAACAACACACTAATGAATCATGGCATGATTTTATTTTGTAATTTTATTTTATGGCATGAAAACTTCCGAAAACCTGGCTGGATGAGCCAATGGCAACTTCATTACAGTATATATGTTAAAAAGGGGACGGCGAGGTGGCGCAGTGGTTAGCGCTGACGCCTCACAGCAAGAAGGTCCCGGGTTCGAGTCTCTCGGCTCCGGTGCCTTTCTGTGTGGAGTTTGCATGCTCTCTCCGTGTCCGCGTGGGTTTTCGCCGGGTACTCCGGTTTCCTCCCACAGTCCAAAAGCATGCTCCTGGATAGGTTGATTGGCTCGCAGACTAAAATTGTCCCGCAATGCCCGGCGATGGACCGGCGTCCCGTCGTCGGGTGTATTCCTGCCTTACGCCCTATGTTTCCGGGATAGGCTCCGGCTTCACCGTGACCCTATATAGGATTAAGCGGTTTCAGATAATGAGATGAGATGAGAGAGATGTTAAAAAGTTCAGTATCAGTGCCCGCTTAAGCCTGTAGAGGGTCGCAGGGGGGCGGAGCCTATCCCGGCAGACATAGGGCGCAAGGTGGGGCGATACCCAGGATGTGACACCAGTATATCGCAGGGCACACTTTGGGGCAATTTACGCAGCAGCGTGTCTTTGGACGGTACCTGGCAAAAACCCACGCTTACACGGGGAGAACACGAAAACTCCACACTGAAAAGTACCCGAACCGGGAACCGAACCTGTGCACTTCTTGATGTGAGGCAGCAGCGCTACTTATTGCGCCACCTTGGCGCCTGTATATGAAACAGTGTAACATTATTATTATTAACATTATGGTAGTAGTAACGAATCATATCAATTGATAACTGTGAATTTATTGTATAATATGAACGTTAACTTCCGTTTAACGTGCTTGGCTTATCTAATGATGTCACCAATCTTATTGTTTAAAAAAAACATAACAAGGCGAGGCACGCGTCAGGTCACCGATTTTTTCCTGACTTCATATTGGTTGACTGGCTCAGAGGTGATTGCATAAACGCGGTCAACACTGATCTGGCCAAGGCGTCCGCAGGCTGCCCTGAAGGCCTGTGTGTTGTAAAGGATTGGTTAATTCCTCGAAATGTTGAGTATGTTTACCTCTTTAAGGCAGTGCAATGGAATAACCTGTTGAGTTTTTCTGTTATGCTTTTACACCACTGCCAACGCAATATCATCAAATCATATCTTCACTTGAAGTCTGGGTCAGGAGATGCAATTACTTACTAAGTACTTCTCTCCTCGTCGCCTGACACTCGGTGTAATTTCCAGTGAATTTTATTCCTTCATTGTCAGTTTTCCTTTAAATTATCTCTCAACAGACCAGTTTGCTGCAAACAATATCTCATCTCATCTCATTATCTGAAACCGCTTAATCCTATATAGGGTCACGGTGAGCCAGAGCCTATCCCGGAAACACAGGGCGTAAGGCAGGAATACACCCGACGACGGGACGCCGGTCCATCGCCGGGCATTGCGGGACAATTTTAGTCTACGAGCCAATCAACCTATTCAGGAGCATGCTTTTGGACTGTGGGAGGAAACCGGAGTACCCGACGAAAACCCACGCGGACACGGGGAGAGCAAACAATATCAATTACCATGTTTTGTTCGTGTGGAACCTTGACTTTTTTGAATGTCTGATGGAGGAGGGGGTATGTTTTTTTTCACGTGATCTAATCCCAAAAATCAATAGTACAACGTAATTGGTTAAGTTCACTATTGAGTATATTCGTGACAGCCTGTCAGTTTAATTTTCATTATTGGCTGCATAGATAATGATGATAATTATTATTTGGAGGTTATGTCAATCTACTGATGGATAACAAAAAATCTCAACACATAATATGAAGGAAACATGACAAAGTTTCAGGCAATGGGCCTTCTTCATAGCACATGAATTGGTGTCAGTCACGGGCCTTTTTTTGACCACACTTTATCACGCTGGTTAGTCTCAAAATCCTTCTCACCGATAATGCTCTCACTGGCGCTGCTCCGACATATATCCGTGACCTACATCAGGCACCCTCCTCAACACGACAACTTCGATACTCCAATACGGACTTGATGATGCCCAGCGGGAGCCCCTGGGCATCTTCAAATCCGGTCTCAAGACTCACTTATTCCATAAGGTCCTCTGGATAGGACTCTTGATGATGTTCACTGTTGTTGTGCTTGGATGATGATTCAGTGATGACCGTCGCCTGTTCAGAAACACGTTTTCCGTCCCTTTTTTGCTTAACAAGTATTTCATGTTATTTTATTTCCTTCATTGAATTATAGCCATTGCTTTACTTTTAATTGATCTACTTTGATGTTGTTGTTAACATGCCGTTCTCTCCACAACTCTGTGCAGCGCTTTGTGATCCTCGGGTGAAATGTGCGCTCGACGTGCATTATTATAGTCTGTGGCTGGATTGGTGCAAGGGTGGGGGTTGGCCCGGTTCAGACTTCACTGCAGATAAATTGACTATGTAACAGCTTGATTACCAAGTTCTGAATGTGTAACAAGGAAGGCGAAACGTCGCGAAGGACAGAGGGGGAGCGCCCGACACGGACGTGCCGAAAAAACAGCTTTGCAAAGCATTCCGCTCAGATTTATTTTATATAAGCCCGTATTTATTTTTGATTTGCCGTCCGTATGTCGTTGTTGTTGCTGACATGCCGTTCTCTCCACAGCTTTGTGCAGCGCTTTGTGACCCTCGGGTGAAAGGCGCTCTAGAAGTGCAATTATTATTACAAGAAATGCCTGTGACGGTCTTGTCAACCACTTAAAGCGCAATGTCACTGAGCGAACCTCCAATCCGCTAGATGTCGCTAGCTAGAGCTCATGTCTTGCCAAGCATTGAACACTGCAAGCCGACACCATAGGATCCTGAATTTATGTGCAATCACTTCACTAAAGTGACCAGACGTTAAACATAATAAAATGAAAAAGGACCCTTAATGCAGACCTGGAATGTCTCTTAAATCTGCATAATTTCCACGTCGCTTTAACAAAAGCCAAAAAGTGACTCTATCTAGCCCCAAAAGAGCTAAGTTGGTAACGCTGCCCAGTAAAATGCCCTTTTATCCATAATTCTTCGTGGTCAAGATTGTACTTAGAGTAATGAGCTTATGTACGGTATTTATTTTGCATTGACCAAGGCCCTATCGTTTATACGGAATGCGAATATCATCTGGGAGTACAGCAGTAGCGTTGAACAAGCCTGCTTCACTGCTAATGCACGTCGTATGGGAATTCAGCAGACCGATGTAGAGCTAAAATAATTAAAGTTTGTGAGGCAATATATGCTTTGTACAATCCGTCTGATTATATTAAGGTTGCCACCTTTTGCATAGACCCAACCGGGACATATTTCTGAGTCAGTCTAGATCAGTGGTTCTTAACCTGGGTTCGATCGAACCCCAGGGGTTCGGTGAGTCAGTCTCAGGGGTTCGGTGGAGGTCAAGACACACACCTCACTCATATGATTCGTGATGACACGCCCCGCTTGGCCATCACTGGCTGCAGGTGATCACATTTTATTTTTCCAATAAAGAAGGGTTCGGTGAAACGCGCATATGAAACTGTTGGGGTTCAGTACCTCCAACAAGGTTAAGAACCACTGGTCTTGATAAATCAAGACTCTGCAAGTATACTGTGATAAATGTCAACACAATATAAAATAATACTACCAGATCTTGCTAGAAATTACATATTGGCGCCTAAATATCAAAACACGTAATAAAATTGTTCAAACCCTGGGCGTCCTTCTCTATATTTCAAAGCACGCGAAATAAGAACACACCGGTTCCTGGCTCGGCTCCCTTTCTGTGTGGAGCTTGTGTGTTTCCTCCCACCATTCAAAAACACGCTGGTGCCGAGGTTAATTGGCCTGCTGAATAAATTGTCGCAAAAATTGCGTCCTGCGATTAACTGGCGTCGGATACTGAGTAAAGCGCTGCCTTGTGCCCTATGTCAGCGGTGATAGGCTCCGTGCCCTCGTGACCCCTTTGCAGAATTAAGCGGGTACTTATACTGAACCGAACGTACCAGTACCCCGACTGTCCGGGTAAAACTGGGAGAGATGACAACCCTATCTGTCGGCAACGTCAAAGCAAACTCCACAATTTTCAACAGTCGTAAAGTATTACCAACGAAGGCATCGCGATGCAACAGTAACGTCGTCGACAACAACGGGGCTAGTGTTTGTAAAATATGCATGTACTATCAGTCTTCACTGTGAGGCAACCAACGCAAATGCAGGCCCTCCGGCCATGGTGAGGTTCCCCGATGTTCGGCCGTTTAATCGACGAAGTTAAGTATACTGATAATACCATAATAATAATAATTGCACAATTGAATAGTCAGGCATGCACGAATGCTTGATTACTGCTTGGTGTTCTGTTGAAATAGATTAATTAAATCTAAGATAAAAAATTGAAGTCCATTTGAACATGCATTGGGAGGAAGTATCAAGGCTTTCAATCACCATGTTTCCACTACAGTATCATCAACCCTCTAAAGTTCACAATCCCTTCATCGTGACGTCAAATGAGTGTATGATGCTTGGACCAAGATCTCCCACAGGGCGGGCACTTTGTTAAATTTTCATTTTATCAGTTGCTTAATGACATACAGCCACGCTTGCAAATGTAACCTGACTCACTGGATATAATAACAATTATATAAATACTGTGACGCAACCTTTTCAAGTTCATCACGAATGTCTAGGTTTAATAGTTTTTTGAGCACTCGATTGCTGTACTTTGCCTTGTTTCTCGTGATTATTTCAAAACAATGTTTTCCTCAACTTATGTTTAATTTTTTCCCGTGTTGTAACTTTCGGTTTAAAAATGTAATTGACGTCAGCCACGCCAATACAATTCCTATAAAATTTAATATATGGCATGATAATTAATTTAAAATCTGTGCAGTGTAACTCAACAATATGTTGTGACGCGTGAAATCTCCCGGAGTCGATTGCGTACGGGAGATGCACGTCCCAGTCCTTCTGATGCTCGTCCACCAGGCGCCACAATTTCCCCGCGAGAGTCTGGTTGAGCCTCTTGACCAGACCGTTCACCTGAGGGTGATCGGCCGTGGTCCTCGTCTGTTGGATCCCCAGCTCCCGGCAGAGGCTGTCAAACACCTCGGCCTCGAACTCTCTCCCCTGGTCCATGATGATCCATTCGAGGACCCCGTGTCGCAGAACATACCCCTTTAGGAAGCCCAGTGGGACTGTGGCGGTCATCCAGTCCGGGATCGCGACCGCTACCGCGGCCTTTGCAGGTCGATCCCCACCAGCTGGTTAACCCGACTGACTCATAATGGCTGCAGCAGAACAGTGTAGCGAGGCAGTCCCTTCGTGGCCTGCTGGCACCTCTGGCACCCCTTAGCTCAGATGGCTGCATCCCGGTTCAGGCCGGGCCAGAGGTACTGCCGTAGTAGCGTCGAACTCGTGCGATGTTCGCCGCTGTGCCTCCCAAAAGGCTGGTCATGCACCAGCCACAACAGCTATGGTCGGGCTGCAGCCGGGACACATACCCTCCCGGCTTCACCAGCAGGCCCCCGCTCCCGAACTACTCCCTCGAAGAGGCCCAGCTGGGGTAGAGGCTCACCCACGGTCCTTTTATGGCTGTCTGGCCCCAGGCGAGGGCGTTCCTCACCTCCACCAATTCGGTATCGTGAGCCTGGGCCATCTGCAGCTGTTTGCTCGTCATCCCTGGGAATTTGCAGCCCACCTCCTCTCGGAGCGGCTCCACCCGGGGTTCGTCTGCCTCGTCCAGGTGCTGTACGACGGCATGTGGGCCCGAGGTCCCAGTGGCAGAGTTGTTGGTGGGCAGTCGGCAACCAGCCCTCTGTGAAGCAAGGGCACAGCTGGTCTGGTGGGGTGTCGAGACGGATCGCCGGCCATCGGGAGAGGGTGTCCACGTTGGCATGTGTCCGTCCAGCCCGGTATTTGATCTGCAGATCGTACTCCTGCAGTTGGGCCAGCCACTGGGCCATCTGTCCCCTCGGCTCCTTGAAGCTCAGGAGGCACTGAAGGCCGTGGTGGTCGGTGCGGACACGGTATCCCAGGGAATGCAGGTATGGCCAGAACTGTCGGCAGGCAAAACACCACTGTATGCAGTTCCTGCCGGGTGATGCAATAGTTTTGCTCAGCCCTGCTCAGCGTCCGACACACGTATGCGACGACCCGCTCATTTTCTCCCTCTCCCTGCGACAGCACCGCCCCCAATCCGCATCCACTGGCGTCGGTGTCCACTACGAACTCCTGAGAGAAGTCCGGAAATGCCAACACAGGGGTATGTACCAACAGGTCCTTCAGGCCCTGGAACGCGGCCTCGCAGTCTTGGGACCACTCGAAGGACATCTTGGTGGACGTGAGTAGCGTGAGGGGGTGAGCGAGGGTGCTGAAGTGTGGCACGAGCCTCCGCTAGTAGGTGGCGAAGCCGAGGAAGGAGCGCACCTCGGCCAATGTATATGGCCACGGCAACTCGGTGACGGCCCGAATCTTTTCAGGGTCCATGTGCACTCCCTCTCCACTCACTCGGTGTCCCAAGTACGCCACCTCTCGCTGGGCAAGGTAACATTTTCGGGGCTTCAGCTTGAGGTTGGCCCACCTCAGCCACTGGAACACCTCCCAGATGCGACTTAGGTGTTCCTCCATTGTCCTACCAAAGACGATAATGTCATCTAGATAGATCAGGCATTCCTCCACTGCAGCCTCCCCCCCCATCGCGTGTTCCATTAGCTGCTTGAATGTAGCCGGGGCATTGGACAGACCGAAGGGCATCACCCAGAACTCGAACAAGCCCAGCAGGGTGGTAAATGTAGTCTTTGGCCGGTCATCATCGGCCACCCTGACCTGCCAGTAGCCGAACGCCATGTCCAACTTTTAAAAATACTGGGCTCTGCTCAGCCCGTCCAATGTCTCATTCACGTGCGGTATCGGGAAAGCATCGCCCACCGTCACGGCATTCAGGCAGCGGTAATCTAGGCAGAAGTGGGTGGACCCATTCTTCTTGGTGACTAAGATTACCAGAGCCGCCACAGGCCAGTAGTGCCCCCCAGCGTCGGCGGGCCCGGCCACGTGCTGCACTCTCGCATGCCAAAGCCCTGGCCTGTATTTGTGCGAGTGTCAGCTCCGGGCGTTCGACGTCCTCCTGCCACCTCGTAGGTACCGGATAAGCTCAATTTTCACTAGAATCTGGGTGAAATGGCATTCCTCCTACGGGTAAGCCCGATCGATGAGCACTGCCAGGTCCTCCACATAGTCGTGCAGGGGCTCATCTGGCCGTCTGCGTCGCCACGCCAGTTGCTCCTGCGCGGCGGCTGCTGGGATGACTCGGTCGAAACGTTGCTCGACCACCTGGCTGAGTAGGGTCCAGTCGTCCCTAATCCTCGCCTCCAGGGTACCCAGGAACCGTGCCGCGCACCCCCGCAGCTGGAGGTGGACCCGCATCGCCGTCTCCCTGTCCGACCGGACTCCGAGGTGCCGCACGCTGTCCACATATCGCTGGAAATTTTCCCAGAACTCTGCGGCGTGGCCCTCACATGCAGCGTGATCTACCTCCCCTCCCCTGGCATGGATTCGCATCCCACTTCTGACACCAAATTGTCATGACGTGTGAAATCTCCCAGAGTCGATTGCGTCGGCTACCCCTCACGTGTCTCCGATGATCGCGCTTGTGTAGGTGTAACCCGCGCCAACCTGCACCGTCTCTCTCTACATCCACGACATGACCGTCGATCGCATGAGAGACTGCAGGCCGACGCCCAGGCCAGCTAGAATGTCAGATAACATGTGAACTCGGCGCACGCGAATGCACACGTGGCGAGTAGGAGATTCGAATGGTAAAGTTCTGCATTGTGTTTTTGTTGAATCCTCTTCGCGCTTCGCATGCACCGCTCCTGGTTTGCCGAAACCCGATACTCTTTTCCACCACAAGGACTTGCTTCCACAAGTATTTTCTCTCGAAATGATGTATATTCACTCTGCAGACACAGCACTTCAAAAACACCCACCAACACACGTAATCACATCAAAACTCCACAGCCCTGCGGATAACACAGACCACCCCGTTATTAACTCTGCAGTATCACGCCGCACAGCCTACCAATCCGAGAGAGTGTGGTGCGTCCTGTAACCGACACCACAGTCAGGTCCTAGTCACCGGCCCACGTGATGTTTACCGGGTCCTCGGGTTGTCCTCACATTATCTCCTCCTTGTTGTCTCAGCACCACGTGACCATAGCGTACCCGGCATGGGAGACATTAACGCACTCCCCACATGCACTTGTCCTGTCACGCTCGAGGCTGGGCACCACAAATACATATTTATGTTCACCTCTTTAATATTTTCGTATTTTTATCTCTTAAGTTGCTTTCTACTGCTGGTGTATCTTTCAGTGGGTGAGTCTGGTGCAGCGGTGAGTGGCGTTGCTACCCGACAGCAAGAAGGACCGGGGTTCGACTTCTGGCTCGGGTGCCTGTCTGCGTGGGGGTCTCGTATTCCCTCCATGTCTGCATCGGGTTTTTGCCGGGTACTCCAGTCCCCTTCCACAGTGCAAAGGCATGCTTCCTAGGTCAAACATGCTCATAAAGTATTATTACGGCAGAAAGTACCCAGTGAGCTTGCAAGCTCTAGATGCGGGATTCCTGTGGAACTAAAACGTTCGGACCAACGCAACAACGTCTACCCTGTGATGCTGTGACTTGCTTACTCCTACCCGATGGACAACCGCTAAAGAGCGCTGCACAGCTCGACAGCTTCTTTCAATGCGTTAGCAATGGCTGGCTGGGTGACGATGGACGTGGCCG
>JAZEWT010000003.1:34942995-34959226 GCA_036362905.1 Mordacia mordax | reverse complement strand
GTGCAGTGCAGCAGCGTGACGTGGTGAGGGGTGGTGAGGGTTAGTTTGGCGTCATGGTGAGGGAAGTGAATATGGCAGGGTGACGCCGCCCTGGTGGCGTGGACACACGTGGCTCTGTGTGAATGGCTCAGAGCTTCCACACGGAATTCGCCATACATGCCCGCATTGGATGAGTCTCCGGCTAAGTACCAGAATGTACAGCTCAAACTCAACAAGAATCTCGAACACCCTTGTCTAGAATTTGCTACTCAGATCATGGGATCCCATACACCACTGTAGAGTCTCCATATGAAAACTTCTCTAAAATCAGGTCGAGTCTGCAGGTAAATTCTAGATAAATCAGCTCTAGTTAAATAGGTTCAGCGCAATTCTAGAATAGTGTTACCAGCTCAAGTATGGAGCTAGACGTTTATAGTCTCAAGTTCACGTCTGCATGGCGATGGAATTCTGAGTTAGGTAATAATAATTGCATTTATAGAGCGCTTTTCACCTGAGGGTCACAAAGCGCGTTATTTCGGTTTGTCGGCCACAGTCTGGAGGAATTTTAGAATTGATCGTGGCTGACGTTATCCAAGCCGTAACCTTTAACGCAAAAACATATTCGGGATGTGCTCTTCACTCATTTATGTTCGAGCTTTAACGCAAAAAAATATTCCGGATGTACTCTTCACTAATTTATGTTCGAGCATTAATTATTTCTCTCTTGATTGCTTTGCATGCACGATCCACCACTGTGAAGTATTTTTCTGCAGTTCCGTATGCGTGCGATTTGATTGTAACGAAGGGAAATCGGTGACTATTGATTGCTACTGCTTGTCGAGATGTTGGAGAGGCCTTCACACCGTCTCGAGGGCTTTAATCTCAACTCGCGGTAGTGATCATTTTAAGTGGGTGCTGCATCTGTCGCGGCAGTGCGTGTGAAGTGGGCTTTTTGGGCCTGTGGATTGTTAAGGGTATTGTAAATAACCCAATAGACTCGTATCCGTGTACTTCTGTCATTGAATTGCTTTTTTTGAGTGCAGACGAGCCGCTTAGTCGGCTGATTAAGGGACGTTGTACTTTGTGTTCTGCTGAGTTTGCGGGCAAGATCTGTGGTGAAGACACCCAAGCGCCACTGCTTGGGTCAAACAGTGGCGTGTGTGTGTGTTTAATGCCATAAGTATAAGTTTGGTTATTTAAAAGGATGCTCTGTTTAACTTGCTCGCATTCTGATGCTTTTCTGTAGAATGACATCACGTGGACGGATGCCCCTGTGATTGAAATGCCGTTTGCACTGCTACCGGTGGTGTAATGTCCCACGATTGTGCGTTTGCGCTGTGCATACGCCACATGCCACAAGCGCGTCACCTGGCCTAGCGAATCCGACAGACTGCGAGGTGCGTTAATTTATGGCGATCTTTGGGCGACGCCGTTCGGCTCGACACGTGTTGCTGCTGGGTTTGGTGGGCGCCTTGTTTGTGCTCTACCTCCTTGTGTCGCATCACGGGGAGAAGACGAACGCCGAAGGAGGCAGAGAACAAGAGCAACGAGGAGCCGTTTTGCCCGTGGATGTTTCGGACAAAATCCAAAAGCGCGATGAGGTCGCGAACCCGGAGGTAGACTACAAGTCTCTGAAGAGGCCAGTGTATGAAAAGCCACCACTGGACCCGAACGGCTTGGGGGAGATGGGGAAACCCGTACGCCTGAACTTGGAGGGCGAGGAGAAGGGCAAGGAGGAGGAGAGCATCAACAAGCACCAGATTAACATCTATGTGAGCGACCGCATCTCGCTTCATCGCCAGCTGCCTGAGAAGTGGAACTTACTGTGAGTGCGGGGCGGTGTGTCTGTGTGACGGCCGTGAGTCGTATTCACACGGCATTTAATGTGTGTGCGGTCGCGGTTGCATTTTTGGTTGAGAGGCACTATTGCTGTGCATAACTTATTTGTGGGATTGTAATGTTAATTGATTACATTTGATTTTCAACACTTGTGCTGAACCTTGCAAGATGTAACTTGAGGTCAAACCACTCGGGTGCTACTAATTACAGCCTAGGTTTGAATATGGGTTACAGTGTGATTGTCAGGTTCTCGAGCATTGTGAGTTGATGGACTCAGTCCAGTCATCATTGACAGCTGTGAATGAAGAATTTTGGTTTAACTGTCAATCTTTCCTCAGCGCACCCACAGAACAAGAGGGCAGATGCCCTCTACTGTTGAGAAGATGTCAAATGAAGGCATATCGGATGGGGTTCACAGATATCTCCTGCATGCTATTCACTAAAATGGGTTAATGTCCTGATATGGAAGAGTTCTATACTCATGCATTATCATGACACGGTGTCGATAATACAGATTGAATAAAATAGTTAAGTTCAGTTTTTAGATTTCAATCTGTGTCACTTGTGCAAATTATTTACAAACGTACATTTAGAATAATGTGATGAATAAGACGTTGAACAGTGACAGTTCATCAACTCACCGTGGCTTTTGTGAATCGTTACATACATTGTGGGTTTTCTGTGCCAGGGAACCAGGCAGGACACCCTATTTGAGTAAAAATCATGTTAACGTGGCATAACTGTAAATCGTTTAATGCAGGTTGGATTTCAAATATATTCATATTGTATTTCATATATATTTATATCTTTTTTAATATGCTGAGGTCATATTTGCATATAGTTCCCCCTTATTAGGGAAATTGTGGTGTCCGCATTTCTACCCTCAAGGACATTGGAGAACATAGTTTAGGTTATGGTTTGCTAGACAACTTGTATTCATGTAATGCTTGACATTTACATGATTTAACTTACATTGTATGCTTAACTACCATTCTGCTGGACATCTATTCACAAACCCATGACCTTTGTGTTTTTTTGACATCCTTGATTGCATCTGAACACTTTCCTACTACTAAAGTTTGTCGGCTCACTTTTGATTTGCTTGAACTTTCGCCATTGGAGTGTGCACGTCCTCATCAGCGACAAATTTAAACCCAAATTTACGTTTCATATTAAGTATGCTTCTCCTAAACTCTCGATATCAAGCTCGCATAAAGCATTGAAACTAGAATTCTCCATTTGCTGCTCATTCCGTCTCTGCGCTTTGTGACCCCCGGATGAAAAGCGCTCTAGAAGTGCAATTATTATATCTCCACTCGATTACTATATAACTCTTTTCTTTAGATTTTCCCAAATCCTTCTCAACTACAAATTATCCTGAATGTCACTGCCAGACTTGTAATTTTCTGCTAAAAAATAAAATCCTTCATAAAAACCTTTCTTCTCCGAACGGTTCAGAATCACATGTCCCCTCCCCCCACCCCTCGATTTTTTCTATCCTGTAACTTTGCTTGGTTTTGTGGTAATTTATTTTAAGGAACAAGTGCTCAAACTAAACGTCCGTTGTGCTGTGGGTGAATAATTCCTGGAATGACTGTCCAGACTTTTGTGCGAAGGTTTTCAGAATGAGCCATCATTCTCAAGCAAGTGGAACGTGTTATCCCTGTGTCGCCTGCAGGTGTAGGGAAAAGTGGTATGACTACCGGCGGATGCCCACCACATCTGTGGTTATTGCCTTTTACAATGAGGCATGGTCAACTCTGCTGCGTACCGTGCACAGCGTTCTGGAGACCTCTCCAGATCTACTGCTCAATGAGATCATCTTGGTGGATGACTATAGTGATCGAGGTGAGCAAGCTGCTTAAGAGAGCCCATGGTGGCTGTGCCTACGATTAGATCGTCCAGGGTATTCACGAGCTTATATCTCAGAAGCCTAGATCGTGCTTGGATGGATGAGCAGATATTGCAGGGATATGTTGGCAGCAGAGAGCAATGCAGAATAATCAATTGGACTGTAATTCTATGCTCCCACGTTTATCAACCAATCCTTATTCCTCAGTGTAGTTAAACCACGAGAACCACACGTTATTGGGAGTCTGTTATTCAGTTATGGATTGAAAAAGAATATTGCATGTACTTATTGGCTGTGAATAGTGTACGTACCTGTGTCTCGTAGTCAAGCGAAATAACTTCATAAAAAAAAAAATCCCATGAGGGATGTTGGTGTCGACATCATTACCGAGCATGCCGACATCGAATGACATAGCCAGCTTATCTTTTATGTAAGGAAAACAAATGGCGCAATGCAGGGTTTCTGCGTGCTTTGCAAACCAGTCCTTCCAGGCTGCGAGATCGCATACAAAGCCGTGGAAATTTATATGTTTTCTTTTGCACTCATAAACGAATGATCTTAAACACCACCCGAGGACTGGGCCTGGAAGTTGCGCGGTGGCGTTGCGATAGTTTCATCGCTGTGTATGGCATTCATGCGGCACCACGCGTCATCAACAGAACACCTGGGCGATCGTTTGGAACAGTACATTGCCACGCTGCGCAAGGTGCGGCTCGTGCGGGCACGCAAGCGAGAGGGGCTGGTGCGGGCACGGCTCCTGGGGGCCCACGTGGCCACGGGCGACGTGCTCACCTTCCTGGACTGCCACTGCGAGTGCCACATTGGCTGGCTAGAGCCCCTGCTGGAGAGGTGTGTGTATGTATGTGTTCACTGTTTGTGGCGCAGAGCAGATGTTTTATTGCTGGTATCACTAGAGGTGGCGTAGGTTTAATGGCTCCCGTTTCGTTTAATGGCCAATTGCGGTGAAAGTTGTGATTCAAATTTGATGTGAGTGGGTTAATAATAAAGGCGTTTATAATTGTCATTACACAGCTAAAGTTTTTGTTTCCTTAGGTGGTATTAAAATCTGCTCTCGTCCATGAACTGTGTGGCACTGCACATGAGCAACTGATGACATTTATAGCCTGGGTTTCGTCAGCGAACAACAGCGCCCCTCTGTCTACACACACTTTTCACTTACAACGCACTTTGCTCTATAAGCCTGCTATGCTCACCTGTGGATTGTGAATCATCAGCGGGCCACGAGCGCCACCTAGTGGTCCCTGGAGACTGCCATGTGGATAAAATGGGCCTTGAGGTGCAAAAGATTGAGGAACTCTGTTATAAACCTGAGTGAGGGCCAATTCAGATATAGAGAATACCGTTAACGATAACATATTAGATAATGATTCATCATTACTGGGAGCACATAACATACATTGACATAATCACTGCCCACACTTCAGCGAGCAAAAATGTAATATTTTATTGTAATGATGTAGGTTTTCACGGCTCGATGCATGATGATTGCTTCGAAAAGCTGCTCTCTCGGGACAGCCGCGTCGATGGCTCTCTCTCCTCTCCTCGCGACGTTTCGCCTCACACGTTGGAGGCATCCTCAGGCGAAGTGTTCGTGCGTGGCTTCTATTGTGTCCTTATATGTGTGGGCGTGATGCGTGTGTTCTTTGTTGTGTGAGTTCGTTTCTAGGTCACTTTGACACTAATTTCCATATCCTGTTCCCACCCCCGGAGCTGTGATTTCCCCCTCCCTGCTTTTGTCTGTGGCTAGTCCCCTAATTTCCATCTCATGAAAAGATGCCCCTCCTATAATTAGACGATCTCTCTCTGATGTCCTGCTGTCCTGACTTCAATAACTGGCCTCCAGGATTGGCTAAGTTTTATACGCATTTCTTGTTTTCGGTTCATGATGTTTTTTGTCTTCTGAATTTCAATTGCTTCACGAATTAATCTTGGACCTTTCTGGCGGATGGCTGCTAGTATTCGTATTTTATCAAAATCGATTTTGTGTTGCTTATCTACACTATGCGCTGCTGTTGCTGATTTATCCGTGTGCTGCAGGCGCACTGCTGCCTCGTGTTCTCTTTTTCTGGTGGCTACCGTTCGTCCCGTCTGTCCGATGTAAATTTTTATTTATTTGCTGTGTAGGTGTCGAGCAGACAATATTTAAAATAATTTTACATAATGGGCACTTTTGGTGTTGTGTCCATCTTAGCTGCTGAATGCATTTCTGTTAGGACGACCTTGTACCCCATGATGTGCAGCACGCTGACTTCCTGATGTTGCTGTGACAATGCAGGATAGCAGAGGAGGAGTCAGCTGTGGTGTGCCCAGTGATTGACGTGATCGAGTGGAGCACGTTCGAGTACTTGGGAAATGCGGGCGAGCCGCAGATCGGTGGCTTCGACTGGCGCCTCGTGTTCACGTGGCACACCGTGCCGGCATCCGAGCAGAAACGGCGCAAGTCGCCCATCGATGTCATACGGTATGGTACCAGATACCGTGCTGATGTGCTGGGCATTAGAACGGCAGCTGCAGCTGTATAGTTGGGTGACCCTGGTCACAAGACTGTCCTACATTTCACCTCTTTGGGGTTTCACCTTTGTATAAGTTTATATTGTGAGTTTGTTTAGTTATGCATTCTGAAGTATTACTGTTTGCGTTTTTGTTGATGGTTAGATTAACTTATGCACATTATTGCTGTGAGAAATTTTATTTGCCCTTTGCTTTATGCGTTGTTACATTGGTCAGTTTGGATGTTTGTTGTATCCGAGGAATCCGACACCTAAAGCTTGCATGTTCACTGGGTATTTTCTGCTGTTGTCATGCACTTCCATATAATCTATCTACCTGGTTAAATGTCATACATATAAACAAACATATTGTTGGCTTGCCTGGGAGGGGGGGGGCAACATTTGTTTTATATGCTCTTCATGTACTAATGACAATTATTTAGCCAGAAAAGCCTCCTGAGACTTTTTCAGGCATACCCTATTGTTACAAGGAGCTTGACAAGCAACACTGCCATCTACTGGTCACACCTCAGCCATAGCCAAGTCATGAGTTAGTCGTCTTATATGTCATTGATACATTTTATTTATTGCTTTGAAGTCCATCATGAGCGTAGAAATTAACTTTCTTAGTTTGAAAATTAATCCAGAATCTGATATGCAACTTGTGTTTAATTATGGAGGTATGGTTTTCTGTAAGTATTTGTAAAACGACAATAGCAAGGTGTAGCAAATAACATATTGTGAAATATATATTAAGTTGAAGAGCTGTAATTGTGATGGTTCTCACCTTGTAAATGCTACGTTTCAAAGTAATTTTCGGTTTGTTTGAATCTTGAGTTATCTGAAGTGTTCTTCATGTCGTGATTTGAAGTCAAAACAATCGGATCTTTCCACGTGTATTTTTGATGCAGCTCCCCCACGATGGCAGGTGGGCTGTTTGCTGTGAGCAAGAAATATTTCGAGTACCTGGGAACGTACGACACTGGAATGGAAGTCTGGGGTGGAGAGAATTTGGAGTTTTCATTTCGGGTAAAGCGAGCACAGTTCATTTATCTTGTTGTGTTTTATTTAATTCATCATATTTTGCTTGTTGTTCTGCAACGATGTGTGTATAAAAAAAAACCCAAAATAAAATGTTGTTGCTGCTGATTTTACGTTCTGGTGCCGTTGTTGTTGATGTGCCATTCTCTCCGCAGCTCTGTAAGGCGCTTTGTGACCCTCGGGTGAAAAGCGCTCTATAAATGCAGTTCTTATTATTAGTATCATATGTGAAGATGTGTGTACGTGTGAATGTAGAGCGTTTATCAGCTGTGCTGCTGGCATTACACACACTGTGCAAATTGTGAACATAAAGAAAAACTCAAGTTTGTGCCGGAGGCCCTGGGGGGACAGGCGCTTATGACGTGTCTTGGCCAAACCCCATTTGTCGGAGCCAGGAGACTGATTTCCCACCCCCGGAATTCCTCCAGAAACAACAAAAGCCACTGCATGTGGTTACGTGGAATGTTTGAATGCTCATTGTGGAGGAGAGGTTGTGTCACTCCTCTGTTGGGAGCTGGACCGGTACCGCCTGGACCTCTCTGGGATATAGGAGGTCCGGTGGACTTGTTCTGGTTCCAGTCAGCAGGAGGGGTGGACAATCCTCAATTTGGGACAGGAAACTGCCAAGTAACAGGAAGTGGCTCTTCTTTTAAATAAAAGAATGAAGGGGTTGCGGGAATGTGTGAGTCCAGGTTACTGTGGGCTTGCCTCTATAAATGGGAGGCGAGGGATGGTGGTGGTGGTGGTTTACGCTCCCACTGAAGGTGAACATTGGTGGAAGGATGCAGGCTAGTCCAATGAGTCACATGCCTTCTATGATCTCCTGCCGCAGGTGTTTGCTGAAGTGGCCCCTCAGGATAGAGCCATCCTGCTAGGTGACTTAAATGCAGACATCTGGGCTGGGGTGATTGGAGGCATGGGCCAGATTAGGTCAACAACAATGGTAGGAGGCTGCTAGACTTCTGTGCAGCCTATGGGCTCATAATAACCAACACGCTGTTCCGTCATTGGCGCATCCACACAATATTTTGGGTGCATGCCGGTTCCAAGCAAGACCATCTGCTAGCCTGCATATTGGCAGAGCAGCCAATGCGTGCCCATGTCCTTGATAGCAGGACCTACCGAGGAGCTGATCTGAGCTCTGACCATCGGCTTGTTATCTCTAAGAGCCGCCCACTATTCTTCCACGGCAGTGGTGGGCGTCCACCAAGGACCCCATTAAAACCCACAGTAGCCTGTTCTCGGATAGCTGATGAAAGCTGTAAAAGAATTTCATCATCGTTTGCAGCTGGGGCTAACATCGTCCCCCACTCCTCCCGATGCCGAGGGGAAATGAGTGAGTTTTCGGGCTGTGGCTCATGCAGGTGGAATGGCTGCACTGGGTACACGGTCCAGACCCCAATCCTGGTGGAACATCTGTGCCGTCTTAAAACTTTCCTGGGTTTATCCAGGTTGGATTGTGTAAGGAGCTCACAAATTGTCGAAAGATCTGGACAACGTTTCATTGGTGAGCTCCTCTGGCATGTGAGGCAGCGGTGGCTGGGTCATGTGGCCCACATGCCCAGCCACCGCATGGCCAAGCAGTTGCGGTTTGGCCGGGTAGAGGGGGCTAAACAGGTACGGCACGGGCTAGAGAAGAAATGGACTGATGTGGCATAAGAGGACCTGGAGCTGAGTGGACTTTCTTAAGACTGGTGCCAGCAGTGTCAAGATCGACCTATGTGAGGACGATCATGACGGACGCTACGGGGCAGTTGGAGGCTATCGCCCTCCAAAAACAATGGAGGGTGGAGGAGCGACGCTCACAACAAGGAATAGAGCGTCAGGCGGCTAAAACAGCAAGTTGGCACAGTCGGGAGCATAGGTGGTACATCTGCCAGTCATTAGTCAGACAGCCCATAACACTTAGGTTTGTCCTGTGACCTGTCAGCGAGCCTTCGATACTTCACATGGCTTCAAGGTGCATATGGCCTGGCACAGGCGCTGTGGTGATGTCACCGCCACTCAGTGGCGAATGGCGATTGTTGAGTTGTTGAGTATTGTGGGGGAAGTATCATTTTCTGTATTAGCACCAAGACCAGGATGCGCTCAAAGCAGGCGGACTGCCCTCCCCATACCTGTGTGATGTCAGTTGTAGGCCCACTCCAGTCTCGCGTGTTGCTCCTCATGTAGATAACACACACGTCAGCGAGCCCTGTACTTCTCATGTGTGCATGTACTGATAGTGCTGTTGTACACATGTGGTGGTTAATTTATCTACTCTGATGTTGTTAATATGCCGTTCTCTCCACAGCTCTGTGCAGCGCTTTGTGACCCTCGGGTGAAAAGCACTTTAAAATTGCAAATAGTATTATTACAGCCATTTATCGATCAAGGTCCTCTCATGCCATGTGGGTTGTAGGTGTTATTTAACCATACCTCAATGTAGTTTTTTGTTTGTTTTTGCCTAAAGATTTGGCAGTGCGGAGGCACCTTGGAGGTCCATCCCTGCTCCCATGTGGGACACGTGTTCCCCAAACAAGCACCCTACTCGCGCAGCAAAGCACTGGCCAACAGCGTGCGTGCCGCCGAGGTCTGGATGGACGACTACAAGGAGTTGTACTACCACAGAAACCCGCATGCCAGAATGGTAACGTGCCAACTGCAGTGGTGTGTGTGCGTTTTTTGATAGGAGACACGTTGAAGATTGCTTCGAAAAGCTGCTCTCTCGGAACAGCCGCGTCGATCGTTCCCTTTCTCCCCATTGTGACGTTTCGCCTTACGTGTTCGAGACATGTTTAGGCGTGAGGCGAATTGTCGCGATGAGAGAGGGAGCGATTTACGCGGCTGTCCCGAGAGAGCAGTTTTTTGAAGCAATCATGCATTGAGCCGTGAAAACCTACATCATTACACAGGAGACACATTATCCAGTGGGATTACTTTATCACCTCTGCATTGGTTTTGGATGGCCGTGTCCAACGCAGACAAAGCACCCATGCTCTTATTTATGCAGTTCTACCAGCACAATACGTGCACAAAATGCAGAGATCCCTGAGGCCACACATAGCTGAAAATATTTGTTGTGCATGCTGTTGCGTGTGGTTGTACGTTATGCAAAGCCACCTTTGTGTTACCCTGTTGGAAAAAGGAAAACACTTCCAGGAAACTGATCTTCCCATTATTTGTGGTACTGATATTAGGTGTATCGGATTAGATCTGGTTCCAGCCAGTTTAAATCTGGTTTGAAGTGACCTTAAATTGCACCATATAGATGGTGATGCACGTGTTCATGGCGTACTGTCTAACAATTTGTCTTTGTTATCAACAGGAGCCGTTTGGAGATGTAACGGAACGAAGGAATCTGCGGGAGCGGCTGCAGTGCAAACCTTTCAAGTGGTTCTTGGAGAACATCTACCCTGACATCCATGTGCCAGAGGACCAGCCAGGGAAATTTGGCATGGTTGGGCGAACTTTTCTATTCCAATTATTATTATGAATTGCTTTAATCTATCACTACGACATATTTCCAGCTTTTTTCCCCAGTAGTAACCCACTCAATTTGATTCTTTTAACCTTTTTCACCAGCTTAAAAACCGGGGTCTAAGCAATTATTGCTTCGACTACAACCCTCCAAATGAGAATCAGGTGACCGGACAAAAGATCATCTTATATGGATGTCATGGCATGGGTCAAAACCAGGCAAGTTTCTTTTTTATCCATTATTTTCTGCAGTGTCCCAACAGACAAAAAAAGCTCTTTACACATTATAATCTATATGTTTTGTAGAGACCTACAATCTACATATATAACTGAGCTGATGCAAGGTTTGCTGTGTGTGTTACTGGTGTGTAGTTTTTCGAATACACATCTGAGCAAGAGATCCGGTACAACACACGGCAACCTGAAGCATGTGCAGCTGTGGACCAAGGAACGGACTTCCTTACTGTATACTATTGCCACGAGAAGGACAGTCCTGTTCCAGAAAACCAGAGGTTTTCCTTCAGGGAGGTAAGATCATCTTTGTTGAAAGCTTCAGAATTACATGTGGATTTGCTAGGGTACTGGCATTGTTATAAAGTTGTATTTCTGGCATTATGCGTATTTTAAAATAAATGATTGACTTTGAGTTGGGCGAATGTGCTGTAAATATATGAAACGCGAGGAACGAAAAGCCACACATTGTATGCAATTCATGCGTTTTTGTGCATATTTAATGGTTAATGTTTTGGTTTTTGCATCAGGATGGGTCCATCTTTCACATATTGACCCAGAAGTGCCTGGAGGCAGTGGAGCAGCCCAACTCTGGGCCTTTGCCGCTATTGCGGACGTGCGACGGCAACACGCGCCAACGCTGGCTCTTCAAGGAGAGGAGATAGTGTTGTGCATAACTCCCAATGCTGTCATCTCCAGTGCTATGTTGATTCTATGCAAGGCTCCCGAAATTTAAGCCGTCTACAATCGCAGTCTTTTACTGTAAAATAATCCGGACCAAAGAAAGTAGCTGTGGTAGCACATATGCTGTGATTTTAGTAAAACTTCTGAGAATCTTTTGTAAGAAAACACAAGGGTGGAGGTACAGAGCCGTGAATTGGGGGTTATCAGCATTTGCTGGTCTGAGATAGATATGTATCTTCCTCTACTGGGGATGTTACACTAAAAACGTGGGCCACTGGGATATGGTCCTAAAAATATATTTTTTATTCCCAACCAAATTTGATAGCCTTATCCTAATGAACCCTGGCAGAAATTGGATGTCTGGTTGAATCAGCCACTGAATATCTTAATACAACCATATTACCTCGATGCGTGGTGAGATATTGCTGCAAAAGTGGAGAATTCGGATAGAACCAAGACATCCAAACTTTGTATATTACAGTGTGAAAGTGCATGGTGGAATTGGGGACATTAGCAGTGGAGGTGCTCCATTATATTGTAATTTGTTGTCAACAGGGTAGCAAACGAAAGCATCAAGTTAATTATTCCTACTTGCTGTTTGCATACCACGTTTTTAGCTCCTTACACAACACGTGTATCTGCATTGCCCGTGGAACATGGTCATATCAGTATGGGAGGTTATAAAGCTAGGTATTTCGTGTTGAATAATACAACCACTCCAGTAATCCAACAAATGTAGAATGTTTACACCTTACAAACGCATTGTTGGTGGCTGTTGACATTTTTGGCTGCACTATGGATACATTTGAAAAGTGTGAATGCAATAAGGTGGAATAATAATGTTATGATACTTGAAATGTTGTGTTTTTATAGCATTGCTTACATGGCTTACATTTTTGGGTATTTTCGTTGACGACAAATATTTCAAGATGGTTTGTGTTTTATGATGTCCAAAACAAATATTTCAATTGCTGTCTGCCATTGAAAATATTTCTAGTGGATCACTGATCAGTTGTGGGGTGGTGAATGGCACACTTTGATACTGCTTGGCAGCACTTGTCTTTAATAAACGGCGCAGATGTAATTAAACGAATTGTCCGGTGTGAAAAAAAGTTTCCCAGCTGTACAGTCCAACACATTATTTTGGAACACGTTCTGAATCATTTGTAATGATTTAGAACTCATCAGCTGTAGGTTGATACAACTTTATTAAGCATCACGTGTCGTTGTAACAAAGATGTTTCAAGCGGCACTCAAGCATAGTACTAACGCGTGACGAGCAACGCTGGCGGGATTTCTGCAAGTGTTTGGTGTTAACACGGAAATTCGCTCCATCGCTCACTACCAATTAGGTCGATGAGTAATTTTTATTTTCAATTGGAGCCATGCAAGGATTCGTCCTTATTCATTTTCTCACCGCATTTGTCTCTGGGGTGCTTGTACATAAGGTTCGCTGTGTTGTCAAGCTTTTGCAGGCATTATGGGTGGGTGTTTGCGATGGTTCAAGTATCAGAAAACGAGGTCGTGACGCTAGCCACGTGGCTAGTAAGGTTCTGCAGGGAGGTAAAACACCTGCCCTTCATGATCGTATTAATATATTGACATCCATCATCGCAAAGAACAAGTACAAGTCAAGTCACGGTCAATACACGTCCCTTTACGTTTTGGTGACCTGGCGTAAACTGCATAACGTGTTTTGTCATGTTAGCGAGAGATGTGAGATTCGAGCTGAGAGGCATTTGAAGCATATCGAGCCCTTTTCGCGCCTCAAGTAAATCTATTCAACATTCAAGAGACCCCCACTCCCACGTGGGAGATAAGCAGGCAGGTGGCGTTGCCGGTGCGCTCCTGATAATGAAGGTACAGCTGTTGACAGCTCCAGAGCATGGACAGATAACAGTTTTTGTGGTGGTCTTTTATTGCGCGAAATGCGAAGCATTTGCGTATGCGAAGCTCCCCGTAGGCTGTTAAGCCCCCTTGTGTTACATCCCAAGCCTCGCAAAATAAACTGCGCTTCTGTAGGCCCTCGTCCAATTTAAATGAAGGAGCTAAACTGAACTCGAGTGACAGCATGCTTTAAGTTCGCAATATATAAGCGGTGTACCAACACCAGATTTCGCGTGTCTCAAAAACGTGGCGCTTCATTTTTCCAAGCATATAGCACCGTGCTATGATAGCGGCGCGGGGAGGTGATCACCCGCTCACCCTGGCAGGTGTCTGAGACAGGGTGTATTGAACTTGGGAAGTTCACCACCCCACCCACTCCCTGCGGACAGGTAGAAGGTCCAGGGAGCGAGTGTGGCTGCCGGGGGCTGTCCGGGTCGTCTCAGTGCTGAATGCGGCGGATGGATTGGATGTATCCGGAGTGCGCTTGGCTGCCGAACTCGCTGTAGGTCTTGTACTCCCCGCTGTGGCGGTCCCGCTCCAGGACGAACTGGTAGCCGCGGTATCCCGGGTATTGATACGCGACCCATCTGTCGGGGGTGGGTGACCGGCGAGGAAGTAAAGAGAATTCAGTGTATTATAACACACAAAATACATTATAATGTGATGAATACCTTGACTAGAGTTTGACAATCACATTACTGCAATGGTTGTAAGTGTTGCTAGCCTGATGGATTCCTGGCTGGCTGGCGAGTGGGTGCAGATACTCGGGCAGTGCCAATGTAGACAAGAATGATCCCCATCGAACTCGGTAATGCAACTAATTCCACTGCAGCCCGGAGACTAGAGTACTGGTATCTAACAGGTCGATCCCATGTAGCCGCTGTAGGCTCATGTGTAATGAGTCACACGTGTAATTGCGTCAACATACAGTGCAGAAGAATATTAAATTGGGAATCGACTCAGGAGTCGCACCTGGGACCAATTCTGGAATTGACTCAGAATAGGCGTCTTATACATAACGTGCATTTTGGGGATTTAAAAAAATAGTAAAATAAGGTCCATGTTTAATTCCTTGTACAAGGGCTGGTGCCAACTACGTTACACTAGTACACTGAATGCTGCCTCTGTGATTAAATAAACGAGCGCATTATAATTAAAGAGGCGGGAATTGATTACTTACATTATATGCGCAAGTGCGATTACAAGTACCTTTTCGCAGGTACACAAATGTTTTAAACAGGGAAAAGGTTTAATAATTTCTGGTAAAAAAAAAGTTAAGATTTTAGAACATCAAACAGAGACTTGTCACAAAGTGTCATCTGAAATGACACACATGCTTGTAGCAAAACCTGCAAACAATGCTTTGATAACGTATGCATTATGATTGCTTCGAAATGTGTGTGCACACATGCTGCGCATGAGGATGCCTCCGACGTATGAGGCGGAACCTTGCGAGGAGAGGAAGCGAACGACGCGGCTGTCTCGAGAGAGCAGCTTTTCGAAGCAATCACGCATCGAGCCGTGAAAACCTACATCATTACAACGTATGCATTGTCCTTGAAACTGATTGATCCACACTAGAGACGGATTTCTTTTACCGTCATACTATTTGTGTACTGTTAAAAAGGTACCCACAATAAAAAAAGCAGCTCTCCCCGACTACTTATCCATTCATATCTTGGGTGTCTTGAGCTGGTTGCCTTTTGGCAACACTTGGTCAAGACTCGTGAGACAGGGTCTAACATTGGTGAGACTGGGTTTCAAATAAAGCCATCTCTAGTGTGGGCCAATCCGTTTCAAGGGCAGTGTGTACATTATCAACGCATTAATTTGCATCCTTTGCTACAAATGCGTGGCTTTTCGCAAGCTTGACACTTCGCGAATGTGTCATTGTGTTTTAAGATCTTAACAGTTGTATTATTTCAAATAAAGAGTAACAATTTTTTTTTGTTTGCAGAAAATACGATTGTTAACTAACGTCAACGCCTCACTAATTGAATTGTTATATTTTTTTCAACCGTAGATTCTGTATGGTTTTCTCTGTTTACAAAGGCAGAGCGCGGAGCTCCTGTCTGGATCAATTCTCACAGCAGGAGGAAGCTTTCATCAGAAGACGCTTTGGGTTAAATCTGGGACAAATCCAGCGTCGGCGCGCGTGCGCGGAAAACGCGATCGCAACGAACGCGGCCCCTGTCGGCTTATTGATGTTCGTTTATTTCCAGTTTACTCTTTGTTTTTTTTCTGCTTGTTTATTGCTTGTCTCCTACCTGTCTGCTGCTTATTTACCCCTTGTTTGCTGGTGTTGTTAACTGCCTCGTTTAACGTAACTCGTACGGAAATATGATCAATCTTAACATATAAAGCAGCCAAACGAAAAACTAACAGCAGTGGTGAGGAATCATGTGTGTCTTTACTCAAACCTGGAATGCGCTCGACCATGTGTGGGATCTCAGAGGCTCAACATGATTTATTCAGATGCTTCCAAGCTGCTTTGGGTCCACGCAGCCGGGGGACGTGAGCGCAAAACCAATCATTTTATTTTTGAGATTTCATTTAGCACCTTTAAAGTAACAGCATTGAATGTAATGATCTATGTGTAGTGGTTTGTGACAAGCTTAAGACCATCAAATCACGACATTTGAGAACCTCATCTCATCTCATCTCATTATCTGAAACCGCTTAATCCTATATAGGGTCACGGTGAGCCGGAGCCTATCCCGGAAACAGGGCGTAAGGCAGGAATACACCC
>JAZEWT010000003.1:34908545-34923654 GCA_036362905.1 Mordacia mordax | reverse complement strand
GTATTCCTGCCTTACGCCCTGTGTTTCCGGGATAGGCTCCGGCTTCACCGTGACCCTATATAGGATTAAGCGGTTTCAGATAATGAGATGAGATGAGCATGCAGCGGTCGACGATTGCTGAAGAGAAGCGGTGGATAAGAGCGCAGCGCTCAGTTCGTGCGCAGGAACGAGGCAAGAGATCGTTATCATCACAGCAGTGGGTGGCGCGGTGGCGCGGTGGCGCAGTGAGTCTCGCTGCTGCACCACAGCAAGAAGCGTCCGGGTTCGTTTCCCGGCTCGGATGCTTTTCTATGCCGGGTTTGCGTGTCGCTCTATCACCGTGTCCGCGTAGGTTTCGCCGGGTACTCCGGTTTCCTGCCACCGTCCAAAGACACGTCGCTGTCTCGGTTAATTCGCCTGCTGAGTAAATCATCCCCCAAAAGTACCATGCGATGCACTGGCGTCACGTCCTGGGTATAGCTCCGCCTTGCGCCCCGTGGTCTATCAATAAAGCGCGGGTACGAATGAACGTTTGGCTCGGGCTAGTCGCGTGAAATGTATTTATTAGCTCAATCAACTGACCATTAACGACCGGAAACAGTTAACGCCTCCTGTTAGTTAACGAGATGGAAATGAGCGCGCGAGATGTAAACCGTCACTAAATGTGTCAGTGTCCGGACAGTGACACAGATGCGACACTGTTAACACTCTGTGGAGTTAGAGTTTTACGAGCGGACAGTGCGATTGCGAGACCCGTGATTCATCGCACTCGTGTTGTTGATCTACGTAATCCCCTATTGGCGAGCTCCTGTTGTTTACTCATTGTCCCGTGGTATGTGACTCATTGTAACACGTGACTATGCATGATGCCATCTGGAAGGTGCGAGAGGGGGCGGTGCGGGAAAATATAAGGAATCGGTCAGACGGAGCGTGGTCAGTTGGTTGTCAGGCGGTCAGACGAGGCAGTCATCAGGGCGCCGACATGTAGTCGACTACTCGCTGTGTTCATCATGCTCCGGGACCCGCGTCGTGCTGTTCAATAAAGCATCAAAAGTTAAGAAGTCTCTGCTCGCTGGCTGAACGGTCGCGGAGTGAATGCCGATCCTCGCCGTGCCATTATCGTTGAGCCGTCACAAATCTGCGGTCCGAGTTGTGGTTCCACAGTTTTGGTGTCAGAGAGTGGGACGCGGGCTCACGTCGGAGACTGCGACGGGTGGCGGCTGGAGAGCGGTGAGGAGTCTGGCGGCGGGGCAGCGAGCAGAGTGAGCCAGCGGTGCAGCGGCCGATGTGGGTCGGGGGAGAGGCGGTGACGGCGAAAACGAGGTGCGGAGAAGGAAATCGCCGCGGCAAAATGGCGGAGCAACTCGGGAGTCGCAGGGCGGTGGCGGCGAGAGAGCGAGCCATGGGGGAGAATCGCCGCAGGAGGAAGGCGATGATGGTGGCGATGGCGAGCGGCGGAGAATGGCGAGCGACGGAGATTGGCGAGCGGCGGAGGGAGGCGATGATGGCGACGACGGCTAGCGGCGGAGCGATGGCCGGCTTGCCATTGTTCATCAGGCCGCGCCGCGCGGGCTCGCTGGGCCGCGCCGCACATGTTCGCCGGGCCGGGCCGCGCGGGCTCGCCGGGCTGGGCCGCGACACGCGGGCTCGCCGGGCCGCGCCGCGCAGGCGTGCCATTGTCTAGCGGCCACTCCGCGCGGGCTGGCCGTTGTCCAGTGGCCGCGCGTGGTGTTGGAGGCCGCTGGGAGCCATTGTGCTGGCGTCTCGCCGGCGATTGGAGCCGGTGCGTCCCAAGCCGGGAGGAGATGACGGCGAAGGCGGGAGGAGGCGAATCTGTGGCGTGGCTGCGTTGTACAGCGGTTGGCGTGTGTGTGTAGGTTTGTGTGTGTGAGTACGTTTGTGTCAGTGTGTGTGAGTGCAGTGGCCGGCGCTCTGTGTGTGAGCGAGCGTAGCGCACTGTATGAGTAGTGAGCGGGGAGCGGTGGCGCAGCGGTTAGTGCACTGTGTGTACTGAGTAAGGAGCGGTGGCGCAGCGGTTAGCGCACTGTGTGTGTGGTGAGTAAGGGCCGGTAGTTAAGCGGTCAGCGCACTGTGTGTGTAGTGATTACGAAGCGGTGGTGCAGCGGTTAGCGCACTGTGTGTAATGAGTAAGGAGCAGTGGTGCAGCAGTTAGCGCACTGTGTGTGTTGTGAGTAGGGAGTGGTGGTGCAGCGGTTAGCGCACTGTGTGTGTAATGAGTGGGGAGCGGTGGCGCAGCGGTTAGCGCACTGTGGGTGTAGTGAATGGGGAGTGGTGGTGTAGCGGTTAGTGCACTGTGTGTGTAGTGAGTGGGGAGCGGTAGCGCAGCGGGTGGCGCGGTAGCCGCGGTGAGCCACAGTAGCACGGTGGAGCTGCGCCGATGTGGGGCTGCCATTGTGGTGGCGCCCGTCGGCGCTGGAGCCAGGGGAGGGGGGCCCCTTGGGTTGCCCGGCTCGTCAGACCCCAAGGGGAGGAGGGTGCGGAGCGGTAGCGCAGCGGTTAGTGTGATAGCCGCGGGGTAGCGCAATGGCGTGGTGGATAGCGGTAGCGCAGCGGGTGGCGCGGTAGCCGCGGTGAGGCGCAGTAGCGCGGTGGAGCTGCGCCGATGTGGGGCTGCCATTGTGGTGGCGCCCGTCGGCGCTGGAGCCGGGGGAGGGGGGCCCCTTGGGTCGCCCGGCTTGTCAGACCCCAAGGGGAGGTGAGTGCGGAGCGGGTGGCGCAGCGGTTCGCGCTGTGGCCGCGGGGAGAGACTGGCGCAGAGATTGGCGCGGTGTGAATGTGGGGGGGAACTTTGGAAAGATTGCTGGCGGGCAGTTGTGGCCTGAGGACGGGCATAATGCCCAGGGGGGAACTGTGGAGTTAGAGTTTTACGAGCGGACAGTGCGATTGCGAGACCCGTGATTCATCGAACTCGTGTTGTTGATTTACGTAATCCCCTGTTGGCGAGCTCCTGTTGTTTACTCATTGTCCCGTGGTACGTGACTCATTGTAACACGTGACTGTGCATGATGTCATCTGGAAGGCACGAGAGGGGGCGGCGCGGGGAAATATAAGGAATCGGTCAGACGGAGCGTTCGTCAGTTGGTCGTCAGGCGGTCAGACGGGGCAGTCATCAGGGCGCCGACATGTAGTCGACTACTCGCTGTGTTCATCATGCTCTGGAACCCGTGTCGTGCTGTTCAATAAAGCATCAAAAGTCAAGAAGTCTCTGCTCGCTGGCTGAACGGTCGCGGAGTGAATGCCGGTCCTCGCCGTCCCGTTATCGTCGAGCCGCCACAAGTCTGCGGTCCGAGTCGTGGTGCCACAACTCCACAGTTAAACTCTGGAAGTCGCCTAATGCCTGGCAGTGCAGTTATTACAGTACCAGCGAAACACCGAACATAATTGCTAAATGTTGCGAATTGTATACACATATGTGTTATCGCAATAACAATTTGGTGTATTTATTCACATAGCAAGTTGACACAATTCGGCTGTGCCGAGTGGAGGAGGGTGTACGACACACATTGGCTTTGTACTCACGCGATCTGAAACAAAAGCAATCAATGATTAATCATGGATGCAACAACCCACGCGCATTACATACATCATATGACTGCGTTCATGATCAGCCATGCCTAACCCACTGCTGAATGAAGGCCTCCATTGGAACGTACACACAACGGTATAGTTTGTGGTCGATTAAACAGTACTGCGCATGCAGCGCCAGCGCGATTACAGCAATAGGATCATCTTTCGCAAAGTCTAACTGGTGCTCTCTCACTCGCTCTAAATACCGTGTACTCTACTACACTCTCCGGTCTCTGTGTATTGCATGTGTTATGCTGACATACAGTATAAATGGGGCTTAATTTCTCAGATGATATATATTTTTTTCTGGAATGCTGCTAGTCTGGCTTGGAGTAGGGATTATCGGCATAAAGCGCTACCACTAGATAACAAGGTCCACTTACCCTTAGTAACCCTATATTATTGTGCCCTATATATCCATAATCGTATGCACAGGTCGAGGATCAAATGAGACGAGATTAATGTGGCGTGGCGGAAACAATTCTCCAGTGGAACTCTCGGGGCTGCGCTGGCCGAACCGAATCACTTGAGCCAGGTTACTCCAGCGCAACGCACGTGCCATGCAGACCGCGCTGCTCGCGAGCAGTGGCGAGACGCGTGGCGAGACGGGCAGCCCAGCCTCCTCTACCCCCTCCCTCCCCTCCTCTCTCCGCCACAGCCTCCTCCTCCTCCTCCTTCTCTTCTTCTCCGCCTCCTTCCCGGCTCTGACGTTCGCTCTTGGGGGAAGTTTGTTGCGGGGCCGGCATATCCATCATGTATTCACGGCTCCGGCGATGGGCGCCTACCCTGGAATGATCGCAGTCTTTCTGCTCGTGTACTCAAGGATCGCCGCCGTGCGCTGCCAAGGTAGACGAGCTCCACGGGCGGAGTGCGATTCGGACGAGCGTTACCGTGCGGTGGGGTCTCCATTCGGCTTGGTGGGGGTCGTGCTTTTGGTGGTGGTGATGCAGGGATGCGCAGCGTCATTTGTGCCTGTCCACGTGTGTGTCCGTGGTAGAGTATACGCGCGTGTATTCGGAGAGCGCGGCGTGATCGAGTAAGGAGCGTCCTTCAGCTCGCTCGCTCACAAGCGCGCACTTGTTGATGCGCTCCGGAACGCGGTGGACCCCGGCCGCTCGTGCGCTCGCCTGTCCGCCAACTCCGTGACCTCCACTCCCACGTCAACCCCTCCCGGTGTACGCGTACGTTCTGAACGTTCTGTGTGTCTGCGCTTGACCCTACAGTCTTTTTAAGGCTATATGGGGGAGCTGTGTGTATGTCTGCGTGTGCATGTCTCGGCCGCAAATGAGTGCCTAGTGGAATGTGTAAATATTGCCACAAGGGAGACAAAGGCGGTCGGGCGTGGTGCTGGTCACCCACTCCTTCATAAGCGTTTGCTAACAGTACTTGACCCTACAGTCTGTTTAGGCTATATGGGGGATCTTTGTATTTTGCATGTTTATTTGTATGTCACTCCCTCGTTAGTTGCAAATGCCATTTGCACGCTCTCTTGACGTTTCAACTGGATAAAGAAATGCATTTGAGTCGGCTTGATGTGTGTCTATGCATGGCTCTGCGTGTGCTTGTAGTAAAGTGTCGGTGTGCGTGCCTCTGTCGTTGTACAATTGTATACGTGTAAGTGCGTGACTGTGTAGGAATTGTGTGTTTTTTGTTTATCTTAATGTCTACGTATGAGTCTGAGTGTGTGTGTGTGTGCATAAGTAAGCGCTGTTGTGTTGTTACCGCAGTATCGGTGTGCGTTCACTCGTGCGTGTAAATGCCGCTCAGCATCGTGCGCGTGCGTGCGTGTGTGCCTTCGTACGGTGGAGCGGTGGCTCAGCGGTTAGCGCGCTGGGCTACAGACCTGGCGACCAGAGTTTGACTCCCACTCACAGCCAACACCAGTGACGATTTTCTGAACCGGTCCGTGGTCACCCCTAGGTCGACTCAGCCTCACATGAGTACCTAGTGCAGTGCGGTTACATTGTCATCAGGGAGACAAAGGTGGCCAGGCGTAGTGCTGGTCATCCAGTTCCTCGTATGCCGTGTCGACTTTCATAAGTGCTCGATAACACCACTTGACCTGACAGTCCGTTAAGGCTATACGGGGGATCTTTGTCTTTGTGCCTTCATACTGCCTGTGTGGAACGGTGATGCAGTGATTACCAACATAGGGATCTGAGTTTGAACCCTGCTCACGGCCAACAACCAGTTTCGATTATCTGAACTCATTCTCAAATTGGGAAGACAGACTTTCATAGCTACTTGGTAACAGCAGAAACCCCAATAGTCTGTTAAAAGCTATATGGAGAGGAGGGGGGAGAATCGCTGTCTTTGTGCCGTTATACTGCGTGCGAGCCACGTTATGTAAGACATCATAACGCGTAAATCAGACGATGGGCAGCATTCCTATATGCTTCCATAACAGTTTATTATCCGTTGGAAACCAGCCCCCCCCCTACCACAACCCCCTTCTTACACAACCAACAGCTTGCGCATGTCCTGAAAGGTTATTAACCGGGGCCCAGCATTAATATGGGCGTCTAATTACAGCGCACGACGTTGTGATTATATGCACGAATGAGCCCGGATAAGCTATTATGAGCTTTACGAGGAATAATTTCGTCGGAAGGCGGTCTCTGCTTCTCGGGGGCGCACCGCGCTAGCACGAGGGGTGCCTCGGCCGAGCCGTCATTCTCTTGGCGTGGCCACGATGTCGAAGGAAATGAGTGGGATTAGAGCGGTCTCGGGTTTCGTGGCCGAGATAACTCACTCGAGTTGCTCGCCGCGCCACGTCGTCCCCTTTTCAAAGAGCAAAGAAAAAGATCTCTGCCCCCCTCCCGCCTCCCCGCGTTTAGCGTTAACAGGCTGTCGGGGCAAGTGCTGTTTGCGAGCACCTATGGATGCCGCCACGGTGCATGGACGGGGGTTGGTGGTCAGCCAGCAAAACTCCAACTCGCCTTTCTCTCCATCGTGGCGATGTTTACACATATCGCACTTCGGTGCTAATATTAGGCTGAGTCGACCTGGAGGAGGCACACGGCCATTTCAGATATTCTTCATTGGTGTTGGTGACCGTGAGCGGGAGTCGAACTCGGTTCGCTGACTTCATGCGCAGTAAACCAACCGCTGCATTATTTTCAAAGGGCACACACACATCCCCAATGTGACTCCACAAAGTTATTGGTTTGATTATTGAAATCTGGGTGAAGATTTTTTTGTTTGCTGAAACAGATTATGACGGATAACCATTATTGAATAGTATCAGCCATGGTCTATCAGCAGCTTGACGACATCTTTTCCAATTATGTTATTCCTGCGATGCAACGATCCACTTAACACCTGGTGGCCGTACCCTACGACGCGTCTGGTGCCTTTGCTGCCAATCTGTTTTGATTTAGTCCTCGTTCGGAATAATTCTCCGCAATATCGTTGTGCAGAGCGAAACAAGCCGATGGACGCGAACGTACTTTATTTGAATGTGGAGAGAGAACGCAGGTCTGTTGGCGTCGTTGAAGCACCAAGAAACCCGTAACGAAACGCAACAAATCAAGGAGAGCGTGTATCGCATTGCCCAGTGTTGGACAAGTGGAAGTCACGAACCGTCCATGTGCATATCTTGACAAACAGAACGAAACAATTAGCGTTGTGTGACTGTGCAGCACGTAATGCCCTCTTGTCCATCCATTGGTGGATGAGGTCCTCCCCCACGAGTCGTGTGGGAGATATTTGACCAACATCACCCACGCTGGTCAGTGCTGGCTGGTGAAGGTGGGGAACATAGATACTGGAGCACAACACAGTTGCTGACAGCGTGGGTGATGATGATGTCTCGATACAATTACACCAACGGAGAATGTTACGGCCGCTGTTCGGGCTGCTCTCTATGCTAATCAAAGGATTGCCTTGCGACAGTTTGCTGACAGGACGTGCATGTTCCAATAAGCATCTTAGAAAAGAAATATATATCGTATATATGTACATACACTGTATATACGATACGAAGGGAGTGGTGGAACAGCGATTGGAGAACTGCGCTCTGAACCTGGCAACCTGAGTTGAATTTCCAGGCATGGCTAACCTCACCGGCGAGTGATATCTGAATCAATTCCAGGGAAATTCCTCTTTTCTGCAACCTGCATTGGAGCACACGTAATAAACGACTAGCGCACACAACAATGAGCCAACTGCGACTACTTAAACTAAATTTCAGCTGGAAGCGCCTGGGTTCGAGCCCCTGCTCGGGCGGCTTTCTGTGTGGTGTGTGTGTGCTTTCCCTGTTTCCGCGTGGGTTTTTCGCTAGGTACTCCGGTTTCCTCCAGTAGTTTAAAAACAACATCCTCCCTCTTTCCACTTCAGAATTTTAACATATAAAAAGTGAAATGTCTGGTGAATGTTGGCACCAGCTTACAGCGTGGGTGCCTTCTCCATCCACTGCGCCTTTGCGGTGCTTTTGAGTCGTTCTTCTCTCTCTGGGATAGTGAATGAAATTCCGTATGGTAAGTGGCAATTATTATTTTTACAGTGTTTACAAAAGTATTACTGTCCCATTGCAGACCACTTAGCAATGCATTCATGGGGTAAAAGCACATCTCTCCAAAGCAATAAACATATTACCATCAGTTGTTTTGTCTTTAGCCAATAACTTATCATAGCAGTGTTTGTTAAGGCATGTCAACCTTGAGCCGATTTCGACTTTAATGGGTCTCATCAGCAGGATCATGCCTATTCAATGATTGCTGTTTTGTTTCCAGATATTGTGGGTTAAATGTCCAGAGCCCATCTCCCACATATCAGAATCATTGATAGTTCTTGGTCCTTTGTTAATCCACTGCTGGATGAAAGCCTCTTCCCTTTCCGTTGTTTTGGGCATACTTCACCATGCCCATCAGTGTGGGTAGGTAAGGGAGGCGCGGAATCAGTTCAGATGTCATTTGCCACTGTTAATCGTGGCTGGGAATTCAACTGAGAGTGTTTGATTGATGGCATAGTGTGCTAGTGTGCTAATTGCTGCGCCACCGCTCCCCAGTTTCTTATGATAATAATATTAATATTTAACAAATCCGATGGCGGTCGAGGAATGGGATGTGCCTGAAAGAACATCCACTGAGGAGATGGAGTGATGAAATCCGTTTGTTTGCCGGTTGTTGGGTAGATCGATAAATCATAGGATCTCAAAAGCTGGTGGCAGCGGCTTGGGGAGGACCTTTATCCAGCATTGGATTGACCATGGCAGCTGACGAATTCATGCAAAAATAATGTGACACCGAGTTAGTATTAGGATTTTCACGACAACAACACAAACGTGCCGGTTTATTTTTTTTAAATGTCTTAAATAAAAAATCAAACACAGACTACACTATAAGATTACAATAGGTTTTACCGTATCTGGCGATTATGCAGGTGTTAAGATCTTAACACCTGCATAATTGCCAGGCAATTATGCAGGTGTTAAAATCACAAACACCAAAATAGACACATTTTACAATGTGTCCAGTTTGCAAAAGCCACACATACTAGTGGCAAAGTATGCAAACAGGTAGCTTTGATAACCTATGCATTGTCCTTCAACTGACCGACCTTCACCTGGCAGTGGCTTCCTTTTGAGCCTATTTGCCGGTGTCAGTCGCTGCCAAAAGGCAGTCAGCTCCAGACAATGCAGTATCAATGCTTTATAGCTTAGGTGGGGCTGTTAACGCTATGGGTACTTTTTTTGCCAGTATACAAATATAAGATTACAATAGGTTTTACCGTATCTGGCGATTATGCAGGTGTTAAGATTACAATAGGTTTTACCGTATCTGGCGATTATGCAGGTGTTAAGATCTTAACACCTGCATCTTAACACCTGCATAATCGCCAGATACGGTAAAACCTATTGTAATCTTATATTTGTATACTGGCAAAAAAGTACCCATAGCGTTAACAGACTACACTGACCATGCCACTCCCACGATAATGCGCGTCGCGAGCAATATCACACAATTTAGAATGCGTGGAGTGATGTTGCCATAGCTCAACGGGTCCTTCCGGATGGAATGAAAACTGATTGACAAATAATACGATTTGTAATGAGCACAAATTCCACGCCCGGTCATGGACGAGAGACACTGATACGGAGGTGTAGCGAGAAACCCACAGAGAGGTGGGACGAAGGGAGTCACGCACTTAACCGACGCCAACATTTGCCAGACACTGCTTCCTGTACATTATGACGTTATATGGTTGTGTTAATTTATTAACACGTTATACAATTGTGAGCATTTTGTCGGTTGTTTCTATTAATCGTCGAGAGATACATGAAATTATGTGTACAATCATAGAATATTTGTCACATGTCATGACGCTGACAGCATAGTTATGATGAAACTAGGAGAGAAAAAACCGTGAATTTGGATAGATGTACATTTTGTATCCCATCCCGTCTTAAGACTCATTCCGTAAGGCATTGAAGTCCTTTGGCTTAGACTGTTGATGCTGCTCACTGTTGTGCTAAGATGATTTCTTCACTGTTGACCTGAACCTGCTCAGGAATTTTTTTTCCTACCTTTATTTGTTTAACAATGATATTATTTGTTATTGTATGCCCTTCATTGATTTATAGTCATTATTTTACTTTTATTGATCTACTCTGATGTTGTTGTTGACATGTCGTTCTCTCCACAGCTCTGTGCAGCGCTGTTCGACGCTCGGGTGAAAAGCGCTATACAAGAGCAATTAGTATTTTTAGCATATGTTTAGTCCGTGGAAGAAATAATTAGACGATCGAGCCGCTGCTGACAGAATGGCCTTCACAGAGGTTGCCCATTGCAATGATTAACTTTTTTTTATTTTTTGTTTTTGGTAATGTGCAATGCTGTGTGTAAATGTTTTTGTTGTTTTTTTATTTTGTTTGGTTAATGTGTTATTTTTATATATTTTTGTTGTGTACAAGGAATCCCGTAAAGAGCTTGTAAGCTCACTGGGTATTTTTCTGCTGTGATAAGAAATATCTATATATCTCTATAGAGATACTTTACAAACAAGTCTGAGTTACTCCCCCAGGTTAATCACATGTATATAAGTGAACTGTCGATCAACTGTGATGAACCAACACGTATACTACTAGGTGAACAGATGCCTGGGTGTTTATTGTCTCACTTGCCTCGCCGGGAGATTGAACCGGCGACCTCTGGCTCACAAGCCTAGTGTTGTCACCATTATACTGTTCCTTGGCAGCATCCGCTGACTACAGGTTCTGTTACTATATAAAAGTATACGTTTTGTAAATATAAACTGTATTGGACGGTTTTAAAATCTCAAATCGTCCGTATAAATCTAGGTGGCACGTGGTCGAGTTGGTCTCTAATGCGTATGCATGGAAAACTTTCCAACAAGCACGTGTCTTTCGAAGTGTTGAATTAGCAGCAGACACAGCTGTCAGGGCAAAATGATCTTTGATATGTGAAAATAATGTCATCCTATTTTTGTATTGGGTTTCCAAATGTTGTACAACTCATTATTCAATTTGACCGGTTTGGCTACATTTAAATCAGCAACATCTCATCTCATCTCATTATCTGAAACAGCTTAATCCTATATAGGGTCACGGTGAAGCCGGAGCCTATCCCGGAAACATAGGGCGTAAGGCAGGAATACACCCGACGACGGGACGCCGGTCCATCGCCGGGCATTGCGGGACAATTTTAGTCTGCGAGCCAATCAACCTATCCAGGAGCATGCTTTTGGACTGTGGGAGGAAACCGGAGTACCCGGCGAAAACCCACGCGGACACGGGGAGAGCATGCAAACTCCACACAGAAAGGCACCGGAGCCGAGAGACTCGAACCCGGGACCTTCTTGCTGTGAGGCGTCAGCGCTAACCACTGCACCACCGCGCCGCCCTAAATCAGCAACATAACTTCTTTATACGAAAGTTTAGTTCGTATTAGAATAATGTTTTGTAAGTTTTAGTTACCCAGTGTTATAGACAGACTGGCAGACCTAATGCTTTTAAACTTGATGCTTGACGATAAGACCATTGAAGTTCTTAAGGCAGTCCGGAGTCTAGGTGTGACTTGATTCCTCACTCAGCTTCGAGATATACCTCAACAAGGTGGCGAAGGTAACTTATTTTCATCTCAGAAATATAGCCAGCCGGCGCAACACCCTCTCACCCTCTGATGCTGAGAAACAAATACACATCTTCATCTCCTCACGACTTGATGACTGCAATGCAGTTCTCTGGCACCCCTGCCGACCTGATAAATCGTCTCCAACGTGTGCAGAATGTAGCTGCTCGAGTACTCACTCACACTCCCATCCACGATCACATATACTCCGTGCTGATGTCTCTCCACTGGATACCGGTTAAATACATGATTGTATTCAAGATTTTGCTCCTCACCTACAAGGCTCTAACTGGCGCTGCTCCGATATACATCTGTGACCTACTGTAGGCCCCCTCCTCAACACAACTTCGATCCTCAAATACGGGCTTGCTGCATATGCCCAGATCGCACCTCCATTCGATGGGAGACAGAGCCTTCTCGCGCACTGCTCCCGGACTCTGGAATGCCCTTCCATTGGAGATTCGATCAGCTGAGACCCTGGGCATCTTCAAATCTCGTCTCAAGACTCACTTGTTCCGTAAGACTTTCAAGTCCTCGAGCTAGGACGGTTAATGCGGCTCACTGTTGTTATGCCAGGATGATGGCTCGCCGACCTGCGCCTGCTCGGAAAAAAAATTCCTTCCATGTTTGTTGAATAATTATTTTTATCGCTTATTTTATGTCCATCTATAATTTATTGCCACTATTTGCCTTTCAGTTGAACTGATGTTGTTGTTGTTGACATGCCGTTTTTTCCACAGCTCAGATTTGTATAAAAAAAAACGTTATAGTTGCTGATTTGCCGTTCTTATGTCGTTGTTGTTGACATGCCGTTCTCCCCACAGCTCTGTGCAGCGCTTTGTGACCCTCGGGCGAAAAGCGCTCTATAAATGCAATTATTATTCATTGTCAGGGCAAATGTTTAAACTTGTTACTACCCTCATTTACGGGATTCACATGAATTAACGATGCAAGGGGTCACTAAATTAGTGCATATGATGAAATGATTACTCCTCCCTGTAAACCTGTTCTTCTATCCACATAACACGTTGCCACATTGTATATGTGTGATTGTATATATTCAGTGAGACATATATGCAATGATGCTGTATATCAAATATTACAATGCTATTTCATCTCAATTTGTAAAATGACGTGCAATGTTCAATAAGAAAATATATACAATTCACGGCCCTGTATGACAATTGCTCTCCATATCTGTTCTTTCGGTATAGCCGTGTCGTGTTTCCTTTCTCTTCTTCACAATATTTTGTCTTCTATTTTAGTGTACAGTGTATAGAATTGCCCCTATAGCCTGCCTAGTCCATAACCGCAAAGCGCGTAATCATGCACGAGAGAGAAAATGTGGCTGATAAAGGGTCTCCTCGGGATGAAGGGCCATCGCTTCCCCTTAAAAATGCTCATTATAGTTGGACTCTGTGGGGTGCAGGAGAGCTGTAGTGGTGGGTTGTCGATGGTTGGGGAGGAAGGTCTCTTTTATGCCTCCCCCTCCGCTGCATCCTCTAGCCGAAGCAGCTTTCGCTTGCTGCTCGGCAGCTCATGTACGTGTCGATCCACTGCTGGATGGGAACTGTCCAAGATAAGAATTGAGCCATGTTAGGCAGCTCAGTTAGGCTCGACAGCATGAACAAAATGGCTCGGGTTATTTAAAGCTGTAGTCCTTAGCATATAGCGTTAGTTTATTGCATAGGTGGCTGCTATTTTGTATTTCGTAAAACTAGTCCCTGCTATAGGAATATACCATTACCCTGCTTTAGGCCCACTGAGATGAGACAGTGGCTTGCATTATAATTTGAGGAGACACTCTGAGTAGATATGACTCGTTTGCTGTACAGTTGATGTATGCATAATATATATATGATTGTGTCAATTGCTGGATCAAAATCCTAAATTTCAGGCAGTAGGACTTTTATTTATTTCCAATAGAGCAGCTTTTCGAAGCAATCATCAATAGAGAGTCAATTCAAGATCCAAGTGTCGGTTTTAAGGGAGTCGTAAATATGTGGGATTTGGTCATGCCATTGGCACACAATGTCATTTTAAATATTGCTCAAATAAATATGCTAGCAAACAATATCTATTACAGTTATTCAGGGTGCTTCTGTAAAAAAATTGCAAATCCCAGTCTAGTTTACAGTCTATTTTACAGTGCAGCAGTTAACCACGTGTGGTGCCAAGCCCCGCACGTGTCAGGCTGAGTACATGGTGATGCTCACGCTGGGGTCGGGTCGGGTCATTCGCCAGGTTACTCCGGGTCAGTTGGGCGGGGCCGTGGATCAGCACTTAGTGGCTAACAGACGTGGGGTGACATCGCGTGACTAGGTGACGTCAGACGGGACCAGAAGTGGGGGTTCGAGGGGTGATATTAGGGATGTGTGGAAGTATGGTGAGGGGCGTTAGAGAGAGTCACGTTGGAGGCGAGAATTTGTCCGTGTGCCCATGAGTAATGCTAAGGGGTTGACCATACGGTCGTCGTTCAGGTTCAACGTGGCCAAATAAAGTTACTCGTTTGTTGAGATCGAGAGTCTTTGGAGTCCCAGTATGCCTGTCTTGGAGAGAGAGGATGAGTGGCTGCCAACGCAAGCGCGATCGTCGCCGGCACGTAAAGGTCAGCAAGAAGAACCCCTCCCCGGTTAAATTCACGTGTCATGACAGTTTGGTGTCAGAAGTGGGATGCAAACCATGCCGGGGGAAGCAGTGTGAAGATCACACTGACATATGAGGGCTGCACTTTGGAATCCTGGGAGGACTTCCAGCGACACGTGGCCAGTGCACAGCGTTTGGGAGGCTGGTGAGATGAGGCGGCGATGAGAGATCACCTTCAGCTTCGGGGACGCGTGGCGCAGTTCCTGGGTGAGCTGGAGGCGAGGATCAGGGATGATTGGTCCCTTCTCAGACAGGCGGTCGAGGAGCGGTTCGACCGGATCACACTGGCGGCAGCGCAAGAAGAACTGGCGCGGCAATGCAGATGACTGGATGAGCCTTTGCTCAAGTACATTGAGAGCTTGGCGATGCTACTCGATTGGGCTCACCCGAAGGAGGAATGTTCCTTTACCCAGAGCCTGGACAAGATCGAGCTGCTTCGATACCTCTGGGGGATGGACTGGTGGCAGGACATGGAATGCCCTGAGCTGACCCTCTCGCAGATCCAGGCCTAGGCTCTGGCTTGCGAGAGCGCGGCACGTGGCTGGGCCCATCAACGCAAGGGGACACTGCTGGCCTACGGAGGCCCAGAGGAGGACAAATTGGATGTGGCAGCGGTGCAGCGTGGCGACCACGGAGTAAGCCCAGAAGACCTGAGCGACATGCTCAGGAATATCCAGTGTCGCTTAGACTCATTGGAGATGAGATCCATAGGAGGATCCTCGGAGTGATGACTACGGACACTGGAGGGTCATCAATCGTCGGGATCCCGGTGAAGTGACACAGACGGCCCAAGTTCAACACCCCGT
>JAZEWT010000003.1:34895650-34908511 GCA_036362905.1 Mordacia mordax | reverse complement strand
GGTCCGAGGATTACAGGTGCCGACGGAGGGGGCATGTGCGATGGGATTGTCCGCTCGAGACCTCATGCTCCTCTTGGGACCCATTAAATGACAACGGGCCCTGGTAGTCGGGAGTACCAGGAGCCATAGCACGATCACAAGGCATGGAGAGATGGAAGCAGGCGCCGCTGGGACCGGCCACGGTAGTACAAGGGTTGGTGGAAGGGCATATGACTTGGATCCTACTGGACATGGGGCTACCGTGTCGGTACTAAGCCACGAGCTGTGTCAGCGTGCGGCGGTCGACCCATGGTGACTGCGCCCACTAGACCGTGTGCTAATGCAAGCCAACAGTGGCGACCTACAAACCATTGGGTGGTTCTCGCCAGAGATCCAGGTAGTTATGGCGAGGGGTCTCCTCTATGTGTACGTGGCAATGAGACTACGCCAGGACTTCATCCTCGGAATGGGAGCGCTGGAGGCCCGAGGTATGACTGTGAGCATCCCAAGAAAATGTGTGCGGGTTGGTATGGGATGGGAAGAGGTTCTGTTCTGCAGGTGGGAGCGATTGTCCATCCCTGGTGGGACTGTCTCAAACAGGGAAACAGAGGTAACGTCAAGCCTGGGGGTTGTAGGCATGACATCCTTTCCCGGAGCCACGGTCGTGATGTCAAACTTGGGGGTCAAGGACATGACGCCAATTCCTGGGTCAAGGGGTGGAGAGCCGGATGTGGGAAAATATGGCATCGGCTGTGTTCGCTGCCGAGTGCAGATGGGCCTGAACTCTAAAGGGCTGCTACACCTCGCCGCTCGTAGTAGAGATGGTGACGCGCTCACCGGTGAAGTTCTGTTGACTCCCCATCCAAAACTCGCTCACCGCTATGGACTAGTGGGCATGGCAATAGTAGTAGTCGCCAAACGAAGCCTGGCACTGAGAGTCTTAAATCCCCATAATGTGCCGATATGGCTCCGTGCCAGAATGGAGGTCGCAGAGATTCATCCAATGCGGGCACGGACCGATTCGGAAGCGGTGTACACCCTATGGGCCGGGGAGGCGGAACAGTTCACGGAAGATGAGCGGGACCTATGATCTGCCTCAAAAACCAGTCCCAAGCAGCTGAGGCCAGTGTTGTTTATCAGCTCGGCGGATGCTACCCTCCCCATGCGATCTCACCACTTCCTGACCTCGTTCCCTTCTACCACCCTTAGCAACAGTGCCCAGCCATTAACACCACCATAACCGGGCGACCAACCCAACTCCACAGTGCGAGCGTCAGCATGCACTCAGCCTGGCATGGCATGACACCTTACTCGGCATCACTCTTCACGTCACTCGGCACCGCTCACTCACGCACAACCCCCCCCCTTCACCCGTGGCACCATAGTTCCTCTCCCGGCAGCTAAGCCCATCCCGGGCTGTTGCCGCCACCGCAACCAGCCACCCATGATGCACTGGGAGGGCTGACACTGCCACCTAGCTTTAAATGGGTTGAGGCCCTCCAAGCTCCCCCCCCCAACCCTTTACGCAGGTCCCCTGCCGCCACCTCCTCCCCGGGCCACTACTGAGCCGGAGGGGGGGGGGGCCTTCAAGAGAGGGCCCCTACCCAGCCACTCTGGCACCGCATGACACGCGGTTCTCCACCAGGCTCTCGCTCCACCACTCTGGTGGCCACCCGAGCATACAGGCTCTGATAATTGCCCCACCTTCTGTGGCTGCGGCTCGAGCCCCGCGGCATGCCCGCAGCACCCGCTTGCCACCGCCCACACAGGCGAGTTGCTCACCGACTCTGTCCCCCGCGGCTGGGCGGCGCCGGCTCCAGCCCTCGGGTCCGCCACTAGTCGACTCCACCTCGGTGACTGGGAGGAGCCCAGCATCCTGCTGTGCCTCGCAGGCTCGTTACCACCGAGCGGGCATGACGCCCTTCGCGCCGTGCCACACTTTTCCATCCCATGCTGTCTCCTCATATTGTGCCACCTCCTCCATGCCGTGCCGCCGCTGAACGCTCTTTGCTGACTCCGCCGCGCTCTCCCTGGCTCGCCTCACTGACACGCGCTGGCACCTCGCCAGTACCACGCAGCTGCCCAGTGCGCTGTCTCCACACACCATGCCCACCTGCTTGCATAGGCGAGACGCCGCCTCATCTCCGTGGCTCTCCTGCCGCGGAGATGAAGCGGTTGGTCACCATGAGGTCTCTCCACTCCGCTGCGTCTCGTCACCGCTCGCTCCACTCCGCTGGTCACTGTGGATTTTCTTCTCTCTCTTGTTGCGCTGCCCCAGCATGCCGCCAGGATCCCTGCCAACTTCATACTCCTGGCGTGAGTGCGAATCCCACTCTCATCTCATTGTCTGAAACCGCTTAATCCTATATAGGGTCACGGTGAGCCGGAGCCTATCCCGGAAACACAGGGCGTAAGGCAGGAATACACCCGACGACGGGACGCCAGTCCATCGCCGGGCGAATCCCACTAGTTGACACCAATTGTAAGGGCAAACCAACGGGCCAGCCTTCAACACAACCAGAAGGCCGCCCACTGGCGCGTCCCGCGTGGGTCCCGGCACGCATGGAACAGTGCTATTCTTCTCACGTGGCAGCCACACCAGCGATGAGGGTAGACTTCTGTATTTGCAGCACTTTATTTAACACTACACACTAATAACATGACACTAAGACTAACACAATATAATAACACTACGCTGCATGCATCAACCTAGCCCTCTCGCTCTACCCATTAATGCTACACTCTCAGGCGTGTCCACGTGGTGCCCCACCCTGGCTGACAACCACCATTACATGTTGTCACGTCCAGTCTTCACACGTCTTCTGCACGTCCCTCTTATATATCCCTCAGAAGCACACCTCCTCGCCCCTAATGGGGCCCCTTGTCAATCTGCCTCAAACCGGTCTCAACCACCCGAGGCCAGTGTTGTTTATCAGCTAAGGGGATGCTACCCTCCCCATGCAATCTCACCTCTCCCTGACCTCTCTCCCTTCTACCACCCTTAGCAACAGTGCCCAGCCATTAACACCACCATAACACGGCGACCAACCCAACTCCACTGCGCGAGTGTCAGCATGCACTCAGCCTGGTACGGCGTGACACCCTTTTCGGCATCACTCATGTCACCCAGCACCGCTCACTCACGCACAACCCCCCCTAAACCCGTCACTTAGTGACCCGTCCGCACGGCCCGATCGCTGGGTGTTAGTGTGCAGGTGCACCAAGCCTAGCATCGCGCGAGGTTTGGCACCGCAGATGTAACATCCTATTAGTGACAGAAATTTAAATTTAGAAGTGTTCTACAATGAACCATTTTAGGATCACCTACATTTTCATATCTGGACCTGATTTTTTTAATTTTCAGATTAATACGAAAATCAGGAACATGTCTCTAGTAGAGACAAGTCATCAGTTGTTGTGGAATAACCGATTTGGTCCTTGTTTTAAAATGGATGAGTTTTAACTTGATTGTCAACAGTGGCATGGGATGTGGGTGTATAGACCTATGGCTCATTTTGTTCTTACGGTCACCGATAAACTAATATTTCCGTTCAAAAGAGTACAGCTGTGTTGTGCGTTTTGCCAATATTTATTGAGGAGAAAAGTGTGAGCGCACCTGTTGTTGAAATGTTTTAAATGTCTGCTACCGAACACAACTCAGGGAAGCCATGTGTTTTTACAAATGTCCTAAATATGTACTCTTTAAAGTTAGATTTTTACGTGATAAATCACAGAATGTAGAGTCTCCGTGGACCAAACGTCTTAACAAATGCGTGACACAGCCGTAGAAGGGCTGCAGTTGAATTGTTCTGTTGAGACACAACATGATAATAATAATGTCGACTACTTATTTTTAAAAATTAAGTACTTTTGGGTTCCTTAATAAAGTAATGTATTGGTCGCAATAGCTTTATTTTATAATTTGCCTATTGATCCAGAAAAGTCACATGGCGTTCATGAACTCATTTCTCAACCAATTTTAAAATATTTGCAACCAATTAATCAATGTTTATATATAAGTGGGAGAAACCTGGAGTACCAGAGACAATCCACAATCTGGGGGCAAGAGTCTATCCCTGTACAGATGGAAATACATGGACTTTAGTCTACTTATTGTACTTCCTTCTTGGCACTGTGGGATGCAGGCATGAGCCTGCATCCCACAGTATTCAGCTATTGTTCGCAAAGCATTCTGGATCATGTTGTTGTTGACATGTCGTTCTCACCACAGCTCTGTATAACGCTTTGTGACCCTCGGGTGAAAAGCGCTCTTGAAGTGCAATTATTATTATATGTCACCATTGTGTAGCCCTTTAACATGGCCCTTAAAGTAATAACAAGTGCTAATGCATCTCGTGAAACGTAACAATGGTATTTACAATTTTTTGGATTTGCGCCAATAACTGAAACGTTGTATCCTACTTACATAACAACATTACACGGGCTCATAGTGCTTTTATGGGTGTTCATTGCCTTTAGAGTCTAGATTATGATTCGGGGTGATGATTCAGATTATGATTCAGGCTGTGGTTCAAAAGCAGCTGTCTTTTCTCTAGGTATGCATTGATGAATTATAACATTTTATGGTCTCAGTAATATTCAAAAATCAACTATGTTTTACTTAATATTATTGTCTCATTTGTCCTATATTGTTCACTCCATTAACATAAATTGAATAAAATGAGGCCAAAATGATGTGTACATATTATTAACATATTTAGTAAATATTTTTACAGCAGCGTTTGATTAAACAGACCCTGCATTCGTTTTCACCATCTACATTTCATCAGCATGTCTAACTGGGAAAATCTGTAATCAGACCGATGCCAGTGTATGTAAATTAAAATCACCAGTGTGTTGTATAATCAGAAGGCGAATCCATTGCCTACTTAAAATAGCCAAGTTTTAACGATCCGCAATAGAAACCATTTGTGATTTATTGCAAGACGTCTGGGCAGAGTGGACAAGCAGGCCACATGCCCTCTGGAGGGACTCTCTACAGCTCTCCTTAGAAGACTATTGTCAGCAGTGGCATGGTCAATTTGATTTATAAGTTTGGTACGTGTGTGTGCATAACTTGTGCGTCCGTGCGTCGTTATGGAAGTTCTGCGTTTTTTTTCTCAGATAAAGAATTGTGTGTTGAAAATCTATATGAATTGAGGAGGCAAGTGCCACGAGTGTGCACTTGATTATTGGCCTGATTCTCGATGCTGACAATGGCTGGCATGAGGCTCAGTCTATTATGTCAGTGCCCCTAAGCCAGGCAGAGCTGAGAGAGAGAAAGAGTCTATCACTAGGATACAGAGGTCACAATCAGGGCCAGACATTAGAATGCAAGTTTTGTAATCTTCACTTCGTCTCAAATTGACCGTCTTCTCCTGCGGCACATCATCATTAGCCATGATAATTTCACTGCTGGATGAAGGCATCCCAAAGCTGTCATCATTTCTCACAGTTCTAGGGTGTAATAATTAATTTATCAGTTGTCCACGAGCCGCTTTTATTGCCCCACATTCTTGGTAGGCATCCGCTCCAGCATGTTTCATCCTCGGCTGCCAACTTGCATTCACTGTTCACCATCGGCCATTATTTTGCTCTGCTTGTCTTCCATTAAACACCAAGACTGCCACATTAATCCCACACTTGAGAATCGGTTAAAATCAAGAACTGGTCTCCATAGTTGCTCTTTCGATATTGCTGTGTCGAGTGAATTCAAAATTTCAGAGATGATTCATGATATCTGCAACATGGCAGGTTAAACATCGTGAAGGCCAAACAAGAAACAGAAAAAAACAGCTATGAAGAGCAATTATCATACGAAAATTAATGTAATACATGGGACAATATTATCAGCTTTCCACAAATTATTTAAACACTGTAAAATATTTTTGTTTAACCACAGTCTGGTCTCTTCACCAATCGTTATACTATTGGCAGCTTGAATGTGGTGCAATTGATTTCGAAAATTTCGTAAAATCAGAGGCGTTTTGATGTGCGACTGTCATATGAGACGACTAAAGGAAAATAGCAAAAGTGGGGAGATTGGGGGGAACAATCATAACGAAATATTAAAATATTGTGTTCCTATTTTTATAAAACACGTGTAGTGCTATAAATAAATTGATTAATCCACAGTATTAAAAATAACTATGAACGGTTGCTTTGGTTTAAGCATAGCCAATGATTTAACTGTCAGTGATTGAAAAAAGTAATGATCTGCAACTGATGCCATCTCCAAATCTCCATCAGATGCTGCTTGCTGTTACCAGGCCCAGGAGTATCCCATTTGCCGGGAAGCATGCGAACAGGTCAGCTTGTCCTCGTACACGCACAACCGTAGGTGCCGCCACTTGCGTTTGTTACTCTGTTCTACTGCTCCTTCACAGAGACAAATAACTGAAGCCGCATTGGTCCCATGTTGCGATTTGCATGCCCTTAATCATGCAAGATCGTTCCTCTTGCGACCATTAAAACATCGCAGAAATAGGTTTCATGTCGCTTCATGAATTTCCATAATTGAACCAGTTTTTTGCACGCACTCTGACCCCACCCCCAATTAGAGTACCTGTGACACACACACACAAGCATGCACATCCTGCAAGCCGGCTCCGTTTAATGGCTTTCCTGTACCAGGCCGTGTGGAGGTCCGTGTAGCTAAAATTACTTGAGCTCATCAGGATGACACATTATGCCTCTTTTCCTACCCCACACTACCCCTTAATTGATGACAAATGCACAACCTCCGATCTGACGCAATTGTATACAATCGCTGTTATGAACATGTTTTATACGTGTTGCATTGGCCTTTCGTTATTTTTCCAAAATTTTGAAACAAAATGCGAAACTGATGTCTTAACGTTGAGCCGTTGCCATGGTACTCTTATTGCTATTCATCTATTTATGTTATTTACAACAAATTATATTTCATATTTTTATTTTTTTTCCCAACAGCTCACATCGACCAAGAGTGAGTCCAGGCTGAGACATCTGCTACACCGACTGCCAGGCTACTGCCCTGACTCCATGGTGCGTGCCTCACATGATGCCTCCACCCCTCTGCTTGGTTTTGTCACTGCAGCCTTTGTTGCACATCCACTGTTTGTTGTTTTTTGCTAAAATGTTGGGTTCCACTGTTTTTCTCCTCTGCCCCCCCCCAAGACACCCCTCAACCCAACCTCACAAACAAAATGACAGAAAATAAGCCAGTCGAAATTTCTCAGTTTCCCATAGAGCATCTGGCATACACCTATGCATTCTTTAAAAGGGATGGCACGACCGTTAAAATGCAAGCAGCTTGGCACACCTTCAATGGCTACACTGGAAGTGATCACAATAACCTTATCACAGCTCTGTGCAGCATTTTGTGACCCTCTGGTAAACAGCGCTCTCGAAGTGCAGTTATTATTATTATCATGGCAGAGGGGTTGGCATGTTCCAGTTAGCCTTAGAATTAATGTTACCTGGAGTCCAGCACTCCTGGTAGAGTCTCCATTAGTGGACAGTTATGGGGGCAGGTTTTAGACAAGATAACAATCCGAAGATTCTCTGAGCAAAGGAGGCGAACATGAGGAATGACACCTGGCCATACAAATGTTGGTCCAACATCCCCACCATCGGGGTGCAACCTGGAGGGTGGCCATTGAAACCGGCAACAACACTGGAAGTGATCACCAAAATGGAGACGCAAGCTGCGTGTTCGATTCCGATTGTATATTATGATGCTACTGCTCATCATGACGAATGTAAAGTGTTATTAGGGTTTACAATATTTTGATGATGCATGCTTCTAGGAGATCATCCATCATTCTGTGTATCGTAGTTGCTTTATTGGATTACATATAAATATCCCCAGACAATGGTAAACAATTCCACCTGTATAGACTTTGTTTTCTAGTTTGATTAAACTTCAATGCAGTGACAATAACATCTGCTGTGAGGTAGGCTGTTAATTGTCTGTAATATAAGAGCATATTATACAAAAAAATAAGAAATATGTCTCTCTTGGTGGCTGTTATCTCAAGGCAAAGTTTGAAATAATATTTTAAAAACCCCTTAATCACACAATTCCGACATGACCATCACTTCCTAGAAGCAAGGTTCACATCCTCTATGTGGAAGTTGTGCTTGAACTTGCAAGAGAGAATAATACATCCAGACGGTTGCTTTGCCTAAAGAGGGAACATGCCATCTTCTCTGGAGATGAAGTGATGAGGTCAGCTTGAGTGTAGGAGCTAAATGGAATTTTGCAAATAGTGACCGAGTTGGGGAGATGTTTATAAAACAGTGAGATGGATTATATTGATATGTTTTCATAGCATGCTGTATAAGAATTGCTTTTAAGAGCTGCTATTTATTGCGAGCAGATTTCCCTTCGTGACGATTCAGCTTCTTTGTTGGAGGCAACGTTTTTCAAAATAATGAGTTTTTGGTTGCACAATATCTAATTACAAATTGTCAGACACTTAAAATTATATGTGATTAATATTGTTGTGGCACTATTGATGTACAATTGCCGTTAAGCCCAAGTTATATCAATGCGGTCCCACTGAAACCTCCACTCAAATGAGACGTTACTTTCATGGAATTAAAAATGACATCATTTTAAATGTAGTCCACAGACATCCATGAACTAACTTGGGAATGTCAATCCGAGGATTTCTCGTCTCAAGAGACAGTTCATCACTGATAGGCCACCCTGCTGGCTCATGTGGCAAGACACAGTAACTGTATTTATGTAATCACATCTGCGAGCCCATACAAAATAACATTGCTTGTTGCAGATTCCAAATCGAAACACTTTGTCGCGGGCCATTTCCACTGTTTCTACAAGGCTCCCAGGATTTTATGGATGTTACTGTGGTTATAACTTCTTTAAATAACTTGTACGTGTAATGCGTATCGAACCGCAAGCATTGACACCAAACTTAATGTGTGAATATCATCTTAATGCCGGGCATGAATACACCGTTAATGGCATAGCTGCAAGCGATCGTGTGAATAAGTTACACGAGCCTTGGCTACTTCTTTTTCTTTTGGCAGTTGATCCGAGTTTCCTTTGGCATCGGAACGTTGATTCCACGTATTGTTGACATCAGTGTTTTTCATCACGCGCTCACGCTTCATGATCACTTTAGTTTAGATTCACCAGATTCCTTTGAAGGTTGCACTGGAAAGTGTATAATTATTGCCATCTGGGTGCTTCCTTCCCGAAGAGCGGAGACGCCCCAGTTGGGTTTTGAAATTCCAGTGACGTTTCTATCTTGCTCTTGATCACTCTCCCTCTCTCCCTCCCTCGCTTGTGCTTGCCAGTACCCACATAAAAGTGTCTTGGGGAAAGACGTTGTGTGGAAATGGTTGAGAATTACACGCATGAACAGTGGCTACAGACCAGGATTATTGTAACAGCAATGTATATATAGGAGGATATACAATGGTGTAGTGAGTAGCGCTGCTGCCTCACAGCAGGAGGGTTCGACTCCTGGCTCAGGTGCCTTTGTGTGTGGAGTTTGCGTGTTCTCCCCGTGTCTGCATGGGTTTTGCCGCGTACTCCGGTTTTCTCCCACTGTCCAGAGATGCGTCGTTGTCTAGGTCATTTAGCCTGCTAAGTAAATTGCCCTAAAAAACTGCCCTGCGATGTACTGGCGTCACATCATGGGTATAGCCCAGACTTGCGCCCCATGTCTGTCCGGATAGACTCTGTCCCCCTGCGACTCTGTACAGGAGTAAGCGGGTACTGATACGGAACTGAACTGTATAATAAGGTTATGAGGCCCTTACAGGATTTGAACATGCGCAATACCTCATTAATGTGATGATTGCTTACCAAAGCTGTTCTTTCGGGATAGCTGTGTCGAGCGCTCCTTATATCATCTTCACGATGTTTTGCCTCCTATATTGGAGGCATCTTAAGGTGTGCTTAGACTGAGATGCTTCCAACGTGGGAGTGAAACACCATGCATCGACCAGTGAAAATCTACATCAGTAATTCAGTAATGTGTTGCCATGTATAATTATGGGTAAAAGCGTAGTATACTGGTTCGTGTCTCCATGTAGACATAATTTACTTTTTCATTGTTTATAGTAAATAGCTTGGCTTTGTAGTTGTAGGGTATGGGAATATGGAAGCATTTTGTGCCTAAATCATTCTACTTGTATCTGGGAATCAACATTGGTCTCATGCTACTTCAACGGCCGCTGAACTTGCCATGTAAAAGTTTGCTTAAAATGCTCGTAGGGTATTTTTTTCCGACGATTGTGTCTTCTAAAAATAGTTTACTTGTGCATGAGGTATGCCCTAAATTAATGAGGAAGTTGAGAAGGCTTGAAGAGTGTTTATGTTCTAAATGGGTTGTCTTCAAAGTAAAAAGTGACTATTGTGGTTTTCAAGAAAGTTCTTGGGCAGAAAGGGGGGAGGGGAAAATTAGTAAAGCTCTTGAACCTGGCATTAGTTTTGTGCCCTAAATGAAAGGGGACAGGCTTGGATGACCGACCCTTGATCTTTTTATTTGCCTCATCAATAGCACATTCAGGCCTCGGGAGTTTAACGAGAGGCCTTGCTTGTGACTGCTTGGAGCCCCTAGGGCCGTTACAAGCCTGGATCCTGTTACGGAGGACGAGGGGTTGAGTGGAGAAGGGGGTGGGGGAAAAGGCTGGAGGCTCGAATCTGAGGTGGGGGGGGGGCTTTTTGGGTGGACTGAGGTCAGGCTTAGGGAGGAAGGGAGGCTAGGCAAGGGGAAGGAAGAGGCGTTTACGGCTCACCGTGTTGTGCTCTGCGCTCGCTCCGTGCCGCGCGTTCGGGCGCACGTCAGTGGGACTTTCTCCGTTCGCGCCGCTCATCAGCACGGGCGCGTGCGCTTAATAAGAACATTGTCCTGCGTTCATCAGTCTGGGGAAGGGAAGGAGGTGTGGGGGGGATCCACAGTGCAATCGCACGAACAGACGACCTGAGATGGTTCACACTGGCCGCTGCACCTATCAAGTAACGGCCACATAATAAAAACAAGGTATTGGCTGCTGGGGCACGGGCGCTGCTCACCACACGTAGAGCAAACACAGTTCCCGCGCGGTGCATCGCACATCAACACACCTGCATGCCGGCTTTGGGAACGGATGATCGCTGCTCTCTGTCCCTCAGCTGTGGTTTGGGTGAAATGGTCAGCGTGTCCTCAAGCACCTGCCGTTTAGGCGCATTTAGGCCTCCTGAAATATAATAGTACAATTTATAACGCGCACAAATTCCACGGCTGATGGTGGACGAGACACGGATACAGAGGCGCGAGGAAACCGCAGAGGGGTGGGGAGCGGGAGTCTGCCAAGCAGCAAACATTTCCCAGCAACTACGTCCTCTATATAATGATGTAATTGCCCAATGAATGTATGAGTGGTTTTTTTTTACTTGTGCGACAAAACTGGAGAACCCAGAGGATATCCATGCAGAACAGGGGAGAACGCATAAACTCCACATAGAAAGGTGCCCGAGGCCGGAATTTAACTACTTCAGGCATTTTTTTTGGACCTGTGCACCGGACCTATATTCTAATGCAGGTGTTATTACGTTTGTGTTGAAGTGCTGTGCAAGCATGCAAATATGTGTGAAGCGTTGGGCGGTGCAGCGGTGTCTGCACTGCATCGCTGGGCTGGTGAGATCAGTTTAATTCCGAGCGATTAGCGGTGAATGATGTCTGAACTGGTTCTAGGTTCAACAGTTTAGGAGGTAGGAGGGGCCAGGTGTGGTGTTGGTTCTACCATCTCTCATGTTCAATTACAGCCATAACAGGCGTTCACTTGTAACCCTCTCCGCAGAGGTAGGCTATACGGGGCTCTTTCATTTTATTTCAACAACGAGTTAAGAGTTTGTGACTGTAATCAATAACACAAGCATTTGTCCAGTAATATACCACAAGCCCGCCTTTGTCACGCCACTGGTCTCAAAGTGTACCTAGCTAGGTACAACCCTATGTTGATGGCAACGGCAATCGGTGGCGAACATAGGCTTAGTGTGTGGAGTATAGCAAAGGGCAGATGGACGCTGAACAACGGCTAAGATGTATGGGGTTCATACTCCTTCTGGATAATGGCAAGATGCCCCATGAGGTGTGAAGATAGACACATCACTGTGATATATTTCTTGAATTGTGTGTTTGAATTGAACATAATCTTCCATTTTATTGGGTATATATTTGCCGTTTTTTTTGTTACAATCAAACGAAGCACTTTTAGATATTTCATGCAGCAATAGCGTTAACTACAGAATCGGCAGGAGCAGCAAAACACTCATCATGTTTCTATTATGAGTTCTTTCGTCATGTTTAATGCGATGCATGATTTAAGGAATGATCAGCTCCCCATGGATATTGTACCAGATGGGTATGTGTGCTGTAATTAGCATCCTACTAGGAAGGTGCAACCATCCCTCCATATGTGCTGCAGCTCACTGGAGCAGATTTCCAAATGCAGCTGGAAACTCAATTCCTTCTTTGTACTCTCTTCACAGTGGTGATTGAATGTATATAATAATAATTATAATAATTCCCCTTGCTTATCCAGAAAGCTCCACTGACTCTTAAGACTCATTTTTGTAGAGGTCTGCATTGGAATCATTTTTGAGAGAGCATACGAGAGGATAGGGCTCAACGACCCGCTCAGACAGGTTCACTGACCCATTTTGCTGTGCTCCCATCTTCCTAACCACCTCATAGTCTAGCAGATGAGGAGTTTCAAATAAACACCACCTGATCTCTGCGTGATCCTCGCAGCCTTGAAAATTGCCACTGTTACATTTCAGTGCGGGCGGCGCGGTGGCGCAGTGGTTAGCGCTGACGCCTCACAGCAAGAAGGTCCCGGGTTCGAGTCTCTCGGCTCCGGTGCCTTTCTGTGTGGAGT
>JAZEWT010000003.1:34883940-34895627 GCA_036362905.1 Mordacia mordax | reverse complement strand
TGCCTTGCGCCCTGTGTTTCCGGGGTAGGCTCCGGCTTCACCGTGATCCTATATAGGATTAAGCGGTTTCAGATAATGAGATGAGACATTTCAGTGCTTAGGTGCAGTGGAAGCATGGGGATAGCTAATGCAGAAACTCGTTGGTGTGAATGAGGTGTGTCAAATAAAAGTGCAGCCCAGAAATGTGTTGGCTCACGACAACACTGGCAGGAGGACCTCCACGGGAAGGCGCTCCAGGGAGCCCCTCTCGTGGGTGTATGTTAATAATCTAGCATCAGCACGAGAGTCTAACTCTAACGTCTTCATAGCTCGATGTCTGAGAATTGCTCTTAAGAGCTGGTCTTTCAGGATAACCATTTGGAGTGTTTCGCTTCAATCCTTCACAACATCCGTCAACACATAAATTGATCATTTTGATCATGCCTCCAATGCGGCAGGTGAACCGTCGCGAACACTCGATACGGCTTTACCGAAAGAACAGTCATGGAGAGCAATTATCATCACACATCGAGCCACGAAAACCTACATCACTCCACTACGTTGTCATTTTCTCGAATTATTTACAGTATCCCGAGTTTGCTACAGATAATAGGGCTTTAGGGTAACCTTGTTTTGGGTAAAAATACATTGGCGCCCCCAAAGGGATATCTTTCATTCATACTTACACCAAGGGCCTGTAGAAAGTGAAAAAATGGACATCAGCATCTGTACAGCAATCTTAGTGAACATTTTCTGAGAACATGTGCAATATACAGTAGAATTTCATAATATATGTAATACCTACAAGGTATAATGTGTAATGCATACTTGAGTACAGAAAGCGGGAATGTATACACATGTGTATGTTACAGATAAAGTTACAAAAATAATTATCAATTCCCCACTGCATTGTATAAAAACAGCAGTAGCACAGATGGAGTGTGTCGCCAGTAGATAGATAAGACAACGATTATAAGGTCAAGTGTCATCAGCGAGCAGACAGAGCAGGAGGAGGCGCATGGCCGGCCCCACGTCCAGCCGCCTTTGTGTCCCTGGTGGAAATGTTCACACATCGCGCTGGGTATCCATGTGAGGCTTACTTGACCGAGAGGAGGCCTAGGAGCGGTTCAGAATATTATTACAGGTGTTGGGCCGTGAGCGAGAATGCAACTCTCATCGTCAGGTTTGTTGCCAGTGAGCTACTACCCCGTGCAACTCGATGCACTCAATGACGCAACGTTTATTCGCAGTAAGCATATATATTTATATACCGAGAGACCTCGGGTAATTGAGGGCATCTCGAGTGTGTGTACAATGACCACGCACGGTTGATTTGTGCACTCGTGTCTGCTTGTACAATAACCCAGTTGAAGGGACGTCATTAACGAACCACGAGCTCCGCCAACTGTTTCAGAATGTTTCCTCGAGCGTTCCGCGATATCCGTTCAAGTTGCCTCTCCCTGGCATCGCGAGATATGGAAGGCGTTCAAAAATAGCTCAGAAAAAGGCATAGAAATGTAGGGGGGAAGACGGGCTGCAGCGGGGGGGGGACAAGCGGAGGGACGAAGCGAGATGGTGGAGAGAATTGAGCCATTGTGCAGCCGTGCGGGTATTTTTGTTCTTACCAGCCATTGTTGGCGCGACATAATAGGCGCCATTGTGCTGCCAATCACTCAGTGCTGGTGTCGTCTTAGCTGGGTCGCCTCTCTGTGTGCACTTTGCTGCTTTCTCGCTCGGGGATTTGCATTCAACGTATGCCAAACGCCGCCGCGAATCATGCGCGCGTCTCGCTAAAGCTGTGCGACGCGTAGGTGGCAGATGCCACGCTTGCGGTGATAATCTTCACGTTCGTGTCAACGACAGTAGATGATTTATAAGCTACACGTGCAGTAATGGCAGCACCTGCTTGCTTAAATGAACTCAAAACACCTAGTTTTTTTGAGACGTTTCGTTCATTTTACATTCGACTCCTGCCCCCATGTGGTATGGGCCACGTGATAACAAAGCGTGTAGTTTTTTTCCCCACCTCCGGTTTTGCCTCTGCATAACTCCACACGGCTCAGCGAATCGTTCCATTTATTACTGAGATTTAAAGCCAGTGTTCAATTAGCTTTTGCCACTCGATTTAAAGGCGTTGTTTCCTGCGTCGGCACGGTCGTCATGTGGGGCCATTCACACGGGTGGCGATGAAATGGCCACAACTGTTGGTCGTGGGTGCCAGCCTCTGCCCCCTCGTGCACGTGAACTTTGTGCCACCGGTGCCCCGGTGAAAGGTCCCTCAGAGAGGGAGGATCGCTCACCATTTGCGAACAACTGAAAACTGAACGAGGCTCGTGCAATAATTGTCGAACATTTGCTGTTACTCAGGCAGCCTTTGCAGAATGTTTCCTCAGTGGCCTACAGTGCATTGGATCGAGCTCGTGAAACAATCTCCATTCCTTAGGCTGCTATCCCCCACCCCATCACGTTGTCTGTGAGCGGGCCCCTGGCTGCTGGGCGAGTTGGAAGCAGTGGTCTCTTTAAGAAAACATAGCTTGTTTGTGCATGTGGCCATTTAGAATGTGGAGGATTTCACTCTGCTATTTTTGGAAGGGCCAGCACGAGTGAAGTCAGTCACTTACTTTTGGCTCTGGTTCAGTGATTGGATTTGCAGTGTAGGGTTCTAAGCAATAAAAAAAATCCTGCGCTGCTGCTGTTGTTTGTCATCGTTAGGCATTGGAAGATGTGCTGTTGCTTGACGATATGTGCGAGATCCTTTTTTGGGTGTTTTTTACAACTAAACACCATTATAATTTCACGAGTTTTGAAACACTTCAGTCGTACTGGTCACGTTAAAACGATGAGTTTTAATTAATTAAAACATCAATACTCTCCTCATTCTCCGTCACGCATGGGGTTGTGTTCATGTCCGTTGGCTGCTCAGAGCCATTGCTGGAGAGTTCACAAGCAGGCGGCAGGACGTAAACATATGAAATTAATAAAAACAAACCGTTCCAATACTTTGTTCGTTGAAAGAATAAAGTGTGGAAGTTTGTGAATTTGCTACATTATATTTTTTTACAGACCGTAGTATGTTACAAATCCAACAGTCCCGATAGAATATAAGAATATCCAAATTGCACCCCGACTTTTCCACAATGCCCTTGTCTTTAGTAGTTTACAAAATCACAGTTCCTCAATAGTTGTGAACTGAAAGGAATTAGTTTCACCATCGTTGCGATTTATTTGCAAAAGTTAATTCAAAGTTCGTGACCTCCTTGCTCAAGTTAGTATTGGGAGTTCGTTATCACTGGTGGTGCCCCTCGACCGATAACAGTACGCAGGAGCCAGTCCTGTCTCTAAAAGTGGTACAGCACACATTCCCTCACCCTGGGAAGGAGCACTGAATGACTTGACCCCCGACTGAGAATTGAACTTTCAACCTTGAGGTTACGAGCTGAGTGATCTTCCACATGTGGCACAAATTAACCTCATACCGATGTAGTGTAATTTGCAGCAATAATTTAACAGTTTAGGGTTATACAACATTTTGTTGTTAGTAAATTCTATAAACTGCTGCGTTTTTGTTCTCCTTTTTTGGCATTGCTCAACTTCGGAATTTAGTCATTGTCACTCTGCAAATTCCCTTGACCTTACTAAAGTGCGGAACCACATTAGTTGTTATCTGCTGCACAGCACTACAGTCGTCTATGACCAAATTACCCAGGACTGCTCCTAGTCTCATGAGATCTAGTAAGTTAAGCAGGCTTTAGCCTGGACAGTGCTTTTTCAATGGGCAACAACCACGCTACGTGTGGCGAGGGGTACAAGGGAAGGCAGTGAAATCCATTGTTGTGCGGTATTTTTTATGGCCACGTGGTTGTACTCCTCATTGTGGACTGACATAGGCCTATACATGTACACACGTGCTATAATCCGTTGTCTTAATAACTGGTTCTAGATATCTTGGGGTATCCTAAGTAAATATGATTAAAAATAACACCACAACACCATACTTAACAGATGATCAGTATATGATTTTAAGTATAAATTCTCAGTGTTAAATGAGGAAAGTTTTTTTTGTTCGTTCTTGTTTTAAGCACCACTGCACAAGCTGCACAAACATTGTGTTCATTAGCACGTTTGTTGACGATGTAGCATTGGGTAACAGTTTGGCTTTTTGTTAAAAACAGGAACTATTTTACGTGATAGAAAATGCTTGCACGTGGTAAGAATCCGTTTCGCTAAATGGTCGCGACTGGTGGTCAAAGGTCATAAAGCACACATTGCCTCCCAGGCTGTCATGTGAAGCTGCAAATGTGGGTGTTTGCGATTTGTAGTAACTTTGATCACGTTTTATTTATAACATCCTCACCCATAGTCTATCCACTGCTCGATGAAGGCCTCCACACCATGGTGATCTCTTGTGATCTTGTGATGTGACAATCTACCTCATGCTTATGAGATAATTTCACAATGCCATTTCTCCAGCGAAAATCCTCTCTCTGGCTTGTTCTCTTCTCTCGTTTGACACCCATTGGTCATCATCCCTTCTGGCGATGTGTCCTCCCCAAGGTCACTTTTCTTAACGGTGTAAATGTTTATCTCTACTTGTCCTGAACTTAAGTTATTATCTGAGTCTACGTCCGTTTAATCCAGCTCCAATTGCGTAGTGGTTTTTTTTTACAATTAGGTATTTGTTCATAGGAAGCCTTTAAGTCTAAAGACAGCTTATATTATGTTTGTTATAGTCACACGGAGGTACGGGTTCATCGATCCTGTGTGCCACCGATCAGCTGCCGCCACCGCACAGAACTGCTGGGGTGTGCATTACCGAACAAAACTCGCCACCATTAGAATGGAGAGGTGCTGGTTGCTTCGCTAGCATGCGCCACGTATCACACGTTACAGCATTTGCAAGGTCAAACGAGGGATCCCACTGTCAGGGAGGAATATTGCGATTTCTTGACCTCCCCTTTGATGTCTTTCCCAAGCACAGAATCCAGCACCTTTTAAAACTTCTGTAAATCAAGTTGGCACCACGAGCCGTCCATTTTTTTGCAGACTGTGGCCAAGGATAGAGAGTTCTGTGCATTAGCTGATAGGAATGTATGGATTTAAGGCTGTACGATGCCACATTTTTACGACATTTTATGACGATTGCACTATCACCATCATATCATCACATGAAGTACTAATTTTGGCATCTTAACAACCGGTGCAACCCTTTAAGTTAGAGATTTGCACAGGATTTGGATATGACGGAGCTACCCATAAGAGTGACCTTAATGCCTTTAGAGGGTAGCACTTTCCCATCTACTCTGCATATTTGACTGATTATCGCCACATTATAATCAAATAAATATAATAATTATCAGGTCTGGAATTTAGTCAAATTAAGTACAAAACCAAATTGAAGGTGATGTGTGTGTGTGTAGTCGTTGGTGATTGGGCTTTAACTATCAACTCATCTTACTTGAGAATCTGGTTTAATCACAAGCGATTGCTCGGATTTAAAGCCTTTCAAGGGCTCAGTGTTGCCAACTCAGCATTTTAATCTATGAGCATCCCCACGTACCTGGGGAACAACAACAAACTACCATTTGATGTTCTTAAGATTTGAAATCCACCAAGAGCTTTTGTAATAGATGCACGTCTCATATCAGACACGATTACAGAGAGTGAGATCGTGGACAATCTTTCACAGGATATTTCATTGCATGAAGTTCATCTTCGCATCAGCACAGTGGATTGTGAATGTGGTTGCATCAGTTGGCCGCTGGCAAAGGCGAATCGTATGTGTCTTATGCCGTTGCAGAATATATATGCCCCTTATGTTGCAACACACGACCAGCTAGTAATTTTCTTACATTCACTCACCACAGCGATTATTTGCCTTTGTCGGAGTTGATTTAATTCCTTGATGGTATCCAATTACTACATGTTGGGAAATTAAGCAGATGTTGCCAGACTGACATGAGGCATTCATGAATTAAGTATGTCTGCACATGGATATTTCCGTACAAGTAAACAAGGCCAACTTTGTATTTTTTCCCCTGACAACCACTGTTTTGAATTAATGAGTTTGACGTTTTTGTTTTTTCTCAGACGGGATTCTGGGACTGCATTAATTCAACGCTGCCTGGTGAGTCCTCTCGAGGGAAAAAAGCAATTGTTCATACCTCACCAGCTTTCTGAAAGGTGGACAAATCCTGCACAATACCCTGCAAGCATATCACCTGTCCATTATATAGCTTAGGGATGCATATTTAGGCCGTACCGCAGGTTCACCGTGTTGTTTAACATTGCACTCCAAGTACCGGGTACTCCTTCAGGAACTCTGTCTGCCAATTTCTGAGAGATTGTCAAACAACACAAGATATAACCAGAAAACACATAAAATCGCTGTACAGCATCACCGTAAAAAAATGCCACTGTAGCAATTTACAGAGGTCGTATTTTCCCCGCACAGCCATAGCACGAGCTATGTCTCGTTAAAATAAACGCATTATTTAGTGTTGTTCATTTCACGCTTGTCAGCCCCGATTCACAAACCACGACAGGGTGTTCTGGGTGGATGCGTGGACGCGAGACCTGGAGCGAAGAACATCTCGCGCACAGTTCGCTTACCCTGAGCAGGCTCAAACGAGGTGGACGCGCAGGCCAAACTTCAAGTGCACGACTCTGCCTTATGGGATTAGCCGTTCCGTTGGTTTATTGGCTTATTTGTGCTTCGTAGTTGTGACGGGACGTCACGTTTGTGAAGCCGAGAATGCGGAGGATTAGCTTCTTGCAGTCTGGGGCGGCAAATACGTGACTGTGGGTAGCGGCAGCTGATGCCGCTGCATTTCAGAGAGATTCGAAGGTGCAATTAAAGTTGCAGGGCTGCACTTAGATATGACAAGTATAGCATTAACATACCAGTAGCACTAGCCACTGTGGTAATTGTAAACCACGCCTAAATTCTCCGAATTTAGGGTTTGTCGTGTTAATTCAGCTTGGGAAAAAAAATTGACTGAACAAAAATGATTTGTGCAATCATTTATTAGATTTGGAACGGCCTTGTTTCAATATAGAGTAGGCAATGCAAATACAGACGGCTTACCTCCTTTGAGAATGCATATTGAAATCACAATAATTATCTCTCCATGATATATTATAAATCTATGTCTGGCAAACTAAGACCAATACTATGGTATCATATATTAAGTGAATATTTCCTTCACAATAACTTAAATATTTGATTTTGTATGTAATAATGGATGTTCTAAGCATGATAACAATTATCATTCCACAGGAATGTGCAGTTAAATTTAACCGACTTAAAAAATAACGTTTTTTTTTAACACACCTAGCTGCCAGTGAAAATCTGATGCCATGGAGAGAAGAAATCAGTATTATTTGCCTGCTACATTTCTTTACAAGCGATATATTTTTTACATGGAAACCTCCCTACCCACACATGTCTATTGAAAAAAATCTGACAAGAATCTAATTTAGAACCTTAAAATTCTAATTTTGCATTTTAAAAAAATCTACATATAATGTAGCAAGTGTTTATATGTATGTATGCCCATATTGAGGTCATCGGGTTGGAATCATTCATTTAAATTGTATCTGCATAACCGCAAAGCTTGTGTGTCTTATTTCAGCTTTACCCTTCACTCTTTAATTACTCTTCTCAAATCTTAATATAAGTTCAGCTGTAAACTCCCACTTTCCCGTTAATACCATCAATCCCCTTAAGCACTCCTCCACCTTTAACATGACGTCGGAAAGAACGAGCTGCACGCCTGGAACAACATCGTCTGTGGGATGCGCACTCTGCTGGTGGAAATAATGAGGGGGCACGGGGATTCGGGGGAGGGTGCCCCTGCTCTGCGCGCGGGGGGATGGGGCTAGTTGCCGTGCGTTGGTCACGCCGCTGCGCGCCACCTAATCGTGTTGCCCCTGCCGCCCCGCTCACGGCTGGCAGCCCCCTCCACCTACGCACAAAGGAGAACAAATTGCAGTGGTGGGTTAGAGGCTGCTACGCGGAGGAGCGTGTGGGGGAGTGAGCGAGAGGCCTGGAAAATGATGGCTTGCGGGAGGGGGGGGCGGTTCAGAGAGATATAGCATACGAGAAGGGGTGCGGGGGGAAGAATGGGGAACTCGGAGAATGAGGAGGCAGTTGGAGCGGGAGGGGGGGTGGACTTTGTGGGTCGTTGTTGAAGGTTTCTCCAGGATGGATGCAGTCGTTTGAAGATTTCTGCAGGCCGCTGAGTGGACCCACAGAGGGCTTCTGAAGGCCAGTTGGACCCTTGCTGTATTCCCGTGGGATTTTGTGTGTGTGCGCGCCTGCTGCTGTTCTATAATTAAACAGGGTTCCGGAGGCGTTTGTTGACAGGCAGGCCTTCTGCATTGAGCACAGGCGACTATAGGCGAGTTGATAACTACGCAGGTGAAAGAAATCTCGAGCGGTGACGTTAAAAAAAGCATGTAGGCCTGGCCACCTCCTTTTGTTATGAACGCTTTGCTTGCCGCAAATTCTCTTATACACAAAGCAAGCGTCGAGTACGCTTATTTATTTGGATAACTCATAAAGGAAGGCCACTACGAACAGTAGCCGTGATGCTTCAAGAGATGCATTACTTAAAGAACAGGCGATCCGTTTCAGAAGTTTTGCAATGTTGTTTTTCTGGGGACAAAACACGAAACGGATCGAATTAGAAGACATTGTTGAAGACAAGGCCATGCTGATTGTGCACACGGATAAGAAAACTTTGGTCGGTGCTTTTCACCGTCCGACCTTAACTTCAGAGAACTGCACCTCGCAGACCACGGCGCGCAGACCCAGCACTGGCTGTGGTGTTGTCTGTTTTTCCACTGTTATTGGGCAGAGCACTGCTCGAATGTCAAGGTGAGGCGAAGGATTAGAGCGCGATGGGCGAGTGTGGTCCCCATCCCTCGATGTGGTGAGGACCCAGGCGTCAATAGCTGCTCGCGGCCGAGTCTAAAGTCTGCTCTCTCCTGGTTTCTCTTCAGTTGTACACCGCTTTCACCGCGCATCACGCTATTCGTGGGAAAACATGTGGATCCTTGCGACGTAATAGTTTTGCACGTCATCAGATGTTGCAATGGATCGACACGAGAGTAGGAGAATTGCTCTCCATAGCCGTCCTTTCGGGAATGCCGTGTTGAGTGTTCCCCTTCTCTTGCGCAACGTTTCGCTTCCCACGTAGGCGGCATCATCGGGCATTCTGCCTCATAAGCGAGAGGAGGTGAAACGTTGTGAAGAAGAGAGAAGGAACAATCGACATGACTATCCCGAAAAAGAGCAGCTGTGGAGAGCTTTTGTCTCAGATCGAGCTGTGAAAATCCAAATCAGTACACTGGAATAGGGGTTTAATGAGACACACAAACATGCACTGCTTTGGTTTATATGCCGAACGCACGTTTTTTGTTGCCGTTAATAAGAGGTGGCTGATGATTTGTTCTGGCGTTAGCTGAAATCTGTATGGCCTGCGCAGAGCCTCTATCCAGGCATTGTCCAGTATTCCTCAGGGATTCGCAGAGAATGCTGTTGAGGAAGAACGCGTTAGCTGCCTGTTCTTTTTGGGCCATCTCGATCAGGAGCACTTCCCCCTTTTGTAGACATTGCTCTTCATGTAATGATGTAGGTTTTCACGGCTCGATGCATGATGATTGCTTCGAAAAGCTGCTCTCGGGAGAGCCGCGTCGATGGCTCTCTCTCCTCTCCTCGCGACGTTTCGCCTCACGTTAGAGGCATCCTCGGGCGCAGTGTTCGTGCGTAGTTTCTATTGTCTCTTTATATGTGTGGGCGTGATGCATGTGTCTTTTGTTGTGTGAGTCCGCCTCTGAGTCACCTTGATACTAATTTCTCATCTCACCTCATCTCATTATCTGAAACCGCTTAATCCTATATAGGGTCACGGTGAAGCCGGAGCCTATCCCGGAAACACAGGGCGTAAGGCAGGAATGCACCCGACGACGGGACGCCAGTCCATCGCCGGGATACTAATTTCCTTTTTCCATTTCCACCCCGGGAACTCTGATTAGGAGAGAGGAGAGAGAGCCATCGACGCGGCTCTCCCGAGAGAGCAGCTTTTCGAAGCAATCATCATTGCTCTTCATGCAAAAATAAGGAAATGGGAATTTGAGGGAGACGTGTTGCAGGACAAAATTATGAAGCCTATCGATGAATTTAAATTTTTGGGTTAGGTCACGTAAAAAACGTTTGTCGTAAACCCTCCACCACCCGACAAGGCCACTTTACCAATTGGTCACAAAAGCCTTCGAATTAAAATTATTAAGTCTGTTTAGATCCTGTCTCAGGAAAATGTCATAACTTTGGAAAGCAACTACTGTGCATTGTTTATTCATTAAACTCTGCAGCATGACTCACAAACTATACCAAGGACCAGGACTGTGGCTGCCAGGCGTCGTTTCCCTGTGGCGGCTGCCTCCATCTGGAACTCCATCCTGCTGTACGTTTATAGCATTAAATCCATACCGAATTCAAGAGACGCTCAGAGGTCTCTTGTCTTTCGCTTGGCTTTCAAGCGACAGTGAGCATGGCCCTATCCCTCAGAGCCACCGTCAGTTATATCCGTGAAATATCGTACGTGTTTTCTATTGCATTATTAATATTATTTACATGCATTATTATCTGTTGTTTGTGCATCTGCCCCAAGAGTAACATTCCTTAAAAACAAACAACGCACTAGAGACAGATTTGGGGTCCAATTACAATTGTGGTTGTCTAGTTCAAAATGAAATACAATCAGATTGTAATTTTAATTTCACCTAACAATGCTGTTATGAGGATGGTTATCATTTACCCCAGTCTGCTTGCCGATGAACAGCTAATTGACGAGAACGAACTATTTTTGAAAGGCCTAAAAAAAGATTATCCGAAACATAGCAGTATATTTATGAATGCATGATTAGTTCAATTTGTAAAGAAAATGATAGTTGTTGAAGCAATTAACTTAATGTAATTTAAAGTCAAAACACGTACGATACATCCGCACTGGGAAATGTGAAGGCAGATCTGGATGTTTGGTCGAGGCCGCACGAATGCATTTAGATGAAGGAGCTTCACTTCTGGTGTTTCGTGCTCTTCCTTTCACTCGCTCGCTGACGCCGAATGAATTTCGTCGGATACTCCCTATAATAGTGACTCTTTTGTGAAACCGTATCGAGGAGGCTACATCAACACTTAGTTAAAAGCATTTTACCTCGCAGCTAGGCTGCTGTACTTGGCAAGGAGGAGAGCACAAACTTGAAAGTGATGCGATATCGAGGACACGTACACAATGGCTCATATTCGTGCTGAGTTTTTTTTTACAGCGTGGGCAGCTGTTGCGGGTTATTTTTTTTACAACAGAGTTGCAGGAGGTGTCGGGGTGGCTGACTGATCAGAGCACTCAGCGGACATAGCTGAGATCATGTGATCTCAAGTGTTGTGAATTGAAAGTCTCAGCCTAGTCAGTAAAGATTGCATACGCAAAAAAAGTCCATTTTAGTATTTTATATATATAGATTTTTTTCAATCAACTTTGCTCACATTCGAGCTGTGAGCGCAAAACAAAATTGGCCCGACTGCCGCAATAAATATTCCTGTGTAGTAGGGAATGAAGGAAAGTGCATCCCACTTATATGTCGTGTGCAGGGAATTCAGAAGCAGTTTTGAAAAGTCGCTTTCTGCAGGACGTCCCATGACACAC
>JAZEWT010000003.1:34868117-34883601 GCA_036362905.1 Mordacia mordax | reverse complement strand
TTGCCTGCGGCGTGCTAGCCTTTGCTTTTGCTGCAAAGTGAGGGTCAACAAGAATCGTGCACGCACTTAGAAACAATAATTTTGTCGGTTTGTTGGTATTCATTAAGGAAGTGCTTTTATAAACTTTCCCACGCCTTCCGTGCACACAGCGCCTACCTGGAAATGAAACATTAATCCGGCTTGCGAAGTCATAATAAATATTGAAAAGGCGTTAACTTCCAATCTCGCGTTTCATTCTCAGCTTGCTTAACACATTCTCTGAGACTTGCGGAGATTTGATGTAACAATGGCAAAGTGTTATATTTTTTTGCGGCCACTCCGACAGCCAGCAAAGCAGGGCCTGTAATCCCTCCTGAGTGCTCTACAGGAAATGTTCAGAGGAAGCAAGCTTACAGCACTGAAAAAGCGAGCCGACACAAAGTAGTTGCCTCAGACCTCCTGAGCTGACTCTCAAAAGCTGTGAATGGGTTCAGTTAAAATAAAAATAACTGCCAAGGCCGTGCACAAACAAAGATGTGCGCTATGCTTACTGGGGCGGGGCTCTTACTCCGTCTCTGCCTAATTGCGCTTACGTCTTTCAACAAAAATCTCCTCTGAAAACAAAATTACAACTGCAAACTTGCTCCTCATGTGGAAAAAAAGACAAGGTGACCGCGTTTTCTCTCGTGGCAAATATATAAGACGCAACCAAACGTAGTCATCTTTTCGAGTCAGTTTATGACCGTTCATGCGGTCACATGTCTTTATTGTGATTTTTTTGTGATTATGACTTGAAAAAACATTGTGGTAAAGCATGAAATTGTTTCGATTTTTTTTTACACAACTGCATGCTATGGTTGTATGAAATGAGGTCTGTGTGTTTTTTTTTTCAGCCTATAAATATGTAATTTTATCAAGCATGGTTGGTGTGTTATGTATTAAGACTATTGCAGTTGCTTCACTGTGGTTCCGTGAGGACATGTCTTCTCCAGAACCCAGATCACGAGAGCCCTCGGGGTCAACCGAGCATTGAGGCCAAGACGCGATAATGAATAGAGGATGGATATTAACGTAGTCTTTTCTAAGCGCTAACAGTGGTGCCTAAAGGTTGATATAGGTTTTCACAGCTCGATGCATGATGATTGCTTTTCACAGCTTTCTTTTGGGATAGCCTTGTCTAACGCGCCCCCTCTCTCCTTTACGACGCAGAAAGTAGATGTAGAGATACAGTCTCAGAACTACTGAGGATGCCTCCAGTGTGGGGGGCGGAACATCGCGAAGGAGAGAGGAGGAGCTCTCGATACGACTATCGTAAAATAGCATCTTTCGAAAGCAATCATCAAACAAAGGTTGACGTTTTCGCAACAAAAAACTAATTATTAGGATGCAATCGTTACGTTTTTGCATGAATTAATAAATTACATTATCAATACCCGCTTAATCCTGTACAGGGTCGCCGGAGCCTGGAGCCAATCTTGGCCGATAGATAGTGCAAGACGGGGGAATACCCAGGATGTGACGCCAGTACATCAAAGGGCACACTTTTTGAGCAATTTCCTCAGTAGGCCAATTAAAATTGGCAGCAACGTGTCTTTTGATGGTGGGAGGAAACCGGAGTACTCGGCAAAAACTCAACGCGGACACGGAGACAATATGCAAACTCCACACAGCAAGGCACCCGAGCTGGGAATCGAAGCACCACGCCGCCCATCTTTACTTTTTGCGGCATTAAATTTGTTTTGTAACATTAGGATGGGTTCCTTATTCTGTAAGTGCGTATGAAGTTTGAATGTCGTGCATCACTTCACCAGTGTCTGTTGTGTGCGTTCAAAAGTTTGCCTGGTACTCTTATTTTTCATTTGTGAGTCCTTCAGCACTACCAGTGTCTTCTTCAAAGAATACTTTCCTACAAATCAATTTCACTCCAGCCTTTCTGCCATGAAATATACACGTGTATAAACCATTGGAATATGTTCAGAAGTGTTGTGGTGTGTATGAGCAGTTTCTAAGCCTGTGGTTGGTAAGTTGGGACGACTTTTAAATTGAGTCTCTGACAAACAGGTTATTTGCAGTCCTTAAACATGACCAGAGGCAGCAATTCCATTACAGCTGTGGGTCCTATAACCAGCATTAACCTTCCACAAGTATGAGAATAAAGACCCTTAATGCCCTCATTACAGAAGGTAATTGTTGGTATTCACTTTGTCATTAGCTTACATAATTGTGTGAAATAAGGATTTTCTTCTCTAAGGGTAGACGCCTGTGACTTTAAGAAAGTTGGTGGATAAAATCTGCACAATGTCACTTTCTTGCGTATGAAAGTGCTATGGTATTGTATTTCTAGCGGCGCTTTCTGCAAACCTAATTGCTCTGAAATAAAAGTTGGCTTATTTAGTTAAGCATAGTTGGGAGCATAAGCATTACACATGTCCGCTTAACTATGCCAGAAATGTTTATAATAGGCAAACAAATATTCTTTGTGAAGATCATTTTTAAAAAATGTCTGTTAATATTTGTAACGGGTCTGCCCCACTTAAAAGCAAATATCTGCTTTCTGGATCAGGACCAGAAGTTAGATAATTGAGAAAATACAACATTTCGAAAGTTTTAAAGAAATGATCACTGCACGTGCAAGCATGCAAAATATAACTACTATTCAACGTTTTCTCTGAAATTTCCCAGGATATTTACACAGCTGTGAAATGGACTGAATTCCGGTAGTAGTGATAGCACAGCTAACATAGCGGCGATAACAAAAAGATAATGGCTAACAGCTTGCCACAAAGGGCCTTGCATTAATGGACTAGGAAAACTAAACAGTGGGTGCCGCACGCTTTTTCCAAGGTGTGGTTGGGTTCTTGTTTTTAGCATTAAGCTAGCTGCCTCACCCATGGGGAAAACCGTTTTGAAGCGTATTCCCCATGCAGTCACAACACTGCGCATCTGTCGTTGACGGCTGTTAGATGCAGAGTGCAGCAGTGCCATCCGTGCAGGGTACATTTCCAATATCTGACCGACTCGTGGGGTTGAAGCGGCACCGGAAGTACATTTCGCTCAAACGGGAGGGTGACACAATAGCATATTTTATTCATGTAAATTAATAAAACATGCCGGTGGAATCTGGCGCTCGAGTGAGTGCCACATATATACCGTCAAAGGCGCGCGCTGCTCCTCGGTGCTCGAGCAGCCGGGCTGCGTGACATGTGCACGACTGAGCCAGCAGTGGAGTCAACAGCCACCCTGATCCCACTTCCACCTTCATGCTGCACCCTGTGTCTGCATGTGGCCCGAATGTTTCCTTCCTCTGCTGCCCGTGGAATTATCCCATCAGGTTGACTTGCTATGCCAGCACCTGGGTATAATGACTTGGGGAAGACTGGCAGCATTTCGTTATGGCAAATGTTCGGAAGAACGATGCCATGCTAAAATAAAGCACTCCGTCATTTGGATGTTTTATTGATATAATTTGCATTTCTCAGCCAAAATATGAATTGTCTATCACATGAGAGGTTAGAAGTCACATTATCCATGTAGCCAAGCCATTTTGCCACCCTGCTCTGTACTAATTTTGAAGGGGGGTGGTTACCTCGAACTGTCCAGGATCTTCTCTCACGAGACCTGACCACAGTGGTCATTATTGGCCAGCTATGAAATTCTCTGGTCAAATCCCATTTGGCAAAGCCAGGGGACTTAACCTAGCCATCAGAGGGGCTCCAAAAACAAGAGGGATTTACTATGGTTGTTCACGTGGAGTGCGAAAATGCTTTCCAGGGAGGAGAGGTTGCTATTTTTCTGTCGGGAGCTGGATTAGTACTGCCTGGACCTCTGGAATACCACAAGTCCGGTATACTGATTCAAACGCATATCTCCATTTGGGTGAATGGTCCTCGACTTGGGGTCAAGGTAAAACGAGACAACATGGAATTGTTGTATTGATTAAAATAATAAATGCTATCTGAGAGCATCGCTGTGAGGTGTCGTAGGCTGTGAAGCTCCTGTGGGTTTGCCTCGTCATTAATAGGAGGCAAGGATTGGTGGTGGTGGCTCATGCCCCTACTGAAGATGAACCTCTGTGTAGGAATGTAAGGAAGGTTGATGATTTTGAAGCCTTTCATGACCTCATCTGCATTGTGTTAGTTACATTGGCGTTTTATTGTGACAATTGAATGCAAGAGCACGTCATGGCGTGAGCAATTGGCTGGCAGTGATCAGACGGTATGGGTCAGATCAGCTCAAAAACAACACTTGCATAAATAGAAAACAAACACAGTATTAAATGTGGGATGATCGTTTTGCTGAGTAGTCTCTCACGCATTTGTCCCTTGTGCTACTGTGAGCAGTCTGTGTTTGCTTATTTATATATATTATTTGTAGAACAGGTATTATTTGTCTTAATGAGAGATCAGGATATTTTTTTTCCCTCCCACTAAAGCAAGCGCCATGGGTATCAGTTGATGAAGCCAGAATGATACGAAGGATAAACGTAAACCTAATAGAATTATCCAGACCAAATGGGTTTGCACAAGTTTGAGCCAGTGAATTATTATAGATTGAATGATTGCATATGCATCCAGACACGGAAACACTCACCTCCTCAGACATTAATGTTGTTGGTAATATTAGAATATAGAGTCATTCATTCATTATCTTAATCCTGTACAGGGTCGCAGGGGGGGGGGGGCTGCAGCAAAGAGGGGCTATACCCAGGACATTGCAGGGCACACTTTTTTGTGGCAATTTACTGAGCAGGCCAATTAACCTAGGCAGCAGCGTGTCTTTGGACGGTGGAAAGAAACCGGAGTATTTGGCGAAAACCCACGCGGACACGGGGAGAAAACACACAAAGTCTACACAGAAAGGTACCCGAGCCGGGAATCGAACTCAAGCATCTCGCTGAGGCAACGGCGCTAGGCGACGGCGCTAGGCGACGGCGCTAACCACCGCGCCACCGTGCCGCACTATTACAACGTAGATATTTCATGAAATTTAACACAAGTTATAGTAAATAACAATTGTTATACAAGAATGCGTCATTTACATTCAGTGCTCTTTCCCAGAAAGTATTCTTCATTTAGATATTAGGCCAATTCTATGAATGCATGTTTGGCTTGTGGGAAAATACAGGAGCACATGGAGAAAAAGAGCCACGCAGACGTTAGGGTGACACCACTGCCATCTCCCGGTCACACTTCTGAGCCCCACACCTACAATAACCTAGCAAGCTCTTGACGAAACACTCAAAGACTAACCAGGTTCAAATTTGCTTAGCATCCGAGACTCGGAAACATGGGAAGCATTCAGGGTGATTTCGTGGTATTTAAATTGACAGTAACACTTACTAGAGTATTAATGGTAGGGCAAAATGAAAGCTGGAGGGAATTTGTTTTTAGAGCTGGAGGGCTTGGGGATGAACAGCTGTCTCAATCGACAGCTGTCGAGGTTGAGTGCTGATAGCCACAATCGCTGCCGATTAGAGCAGCAAGCACTGGGCGGGCGCGTAGCTAGGTGATGTGTCCTGGCACTGTGCCATACTCGTGACATTTCCCACTTTTCTTTGGCATGTGGGGGAGTTATTGGCACGGTATAATGGTTAGCACACTGGACTTGAAATCGAGGGCGACGATTTGTTCTCTCGGCAATGCAGTTCAAATCCCGTCTCTATCTCTGTCCAGCCAGCAGTATATATGGGAACACCCACATTCAGGTGATCAGCAGGTCGAGTGTGATGGAGTAAAGTATGCATCCTTGTGGCGCAAAGTCGCCTCACCGTCTCGCTGCACTCCATACTCCGCTAGCCCAGATGCCTCCCGCTGCATAGCGTGCGCTGCGAGCGTAAGGACAGGATCCATTCTTCCCCGGCTTTACCTCAACACGTGCTCGCCTGTCCAAAGAACTCACAGAACCCTGATGACGACGGGCTCACTCACGTCCTCACACATACGCTTCCTCCCGAGCGTACTTCCAGCACTCGGCCGCTTCCCACGTATGCACTTAGCACCTCGGCAAACAACAGAACCATTCACTTGTTCAATCACACACGCTCAGCGCTCCCGTGAGAACTCACACACCTCAGCTTCCATCAACACCACATTCTGTCCAGCTTTGCATCCCGCCCACTCGTTCAATCGCACACAGCGCCCGCAGTAGCGCTAGTGCATCGCACATGCTCGCGCAATACCAGACACCACACTGCCTTCCCTAGAATCGATCCTCTATTATCACTTTCTGCACGGTGTTATACGTCACCACTTGGAGCGCCGTTCTGTCCTTGTGCCACTCTACGGCCGTCTCCTCACGTGCTCGACTCTGGTTACGCTACCTAATTCTCACCAGCTCCTCTCTTTCCAGTCAAGAAGAGTTCACCCATTGTCCCAGCATTATCTGAAGTCACCCAGTCTTATTCAGGTGCTAATTGCATGCTCATCACCTCGCCCCCACTCCCCAGGTCAACCCCATGAGGTGTTGGAACATTCCTTCTACATTTGGCCTCACCTGTGAAATTTGCACCCCTCCCCTCACCGCGTTCTCCACCGGCTAACCGCCCATTTATCCAGATGCTAACTAATCTGCTAATTCCTTAGCCCACCATAGGCATACCTAAAATAATAATAGTGGCTTCTCTACCACGGCCTCGAGTGTGCTATGTGTCAGCTACGCTGCCCGGTGTGGCCGTGTGGCCCCCAAACCAACGTTAACCACGGCCCCTCTTTATTACCTGATTCCCCCCCTCCTCCCCTCTTGCATAGCAGAAACCTTGAAGGGGACCTGTTGTCGTGGGGTTATACTACACGGTGCTTTATGCGACGTGCAGTGGAGCAAACCTGGTGTACGGTGAAAGTGTTGTGTGGGTGCTTGAGCCAGGATATAGTCGCGGCGACAACGCGGTCAGTTGCCCGTGGCACCACATACTCACGCCTCATATACAGCCAGAAAGAGTAGCAGAAATACCCTCTCGAGAGGGACCTACTGGAGCTCACTCTCCTGCAGGCCCTTCTGCCAGCAGTGGTGTGAGCAAGTTCTGTGGGGCTGCACATTTATATTTACCATTGGCGATGTGGGCCACAGATGTGCTTCGTTACAGACGTTGGTGCTGGCCTGCTGCTAAAGACGCGAGGCTTGCGGTGTGATTTACGCACCCAGAGGAATGTACGCCACAGACTCAAAGGGATTTCAGGGATTTGATTGTGGACTGGGTTTGGTTACACAGAATACCCCATTTCACTTCTTGCAAAAAGTTAAAAAAGGTATTCGTGGTGGTATAGATTTACAAATAAATACTACGTTTAAGCAGCGCCACTTTGAGTTGTGGTCACAGTCTGGCTTTGCTCAGGGTTGACCTCGGGGATATGACCTTTACCACAGTTCCTTATGAATACACGTGCCTTGTCACGGTATGCATGTCAAAGTGATCTCTTGCTTTTGTGCTTCCTCGCAATTTTGTGTTGACATTTGAAGGCGCACTGCCATATGTTCATGTTTTTTGTTACCTAACATACTGTGCAAGTGATCCTAAAATATTGGCACCTGTTTTAAATAATTGGTTGTTGCACAGTGCTTTTTAATAAGTGAATTATCGAACATTATAATCCAACCACGGAGCGGGCGTTTGATTCCGATGTTTCACGAGGTGCTAAGTTCATATGCATGGATACATATAGGATAATGGTATAGATGTGATGGGCTCGCGCGCCGGACTTTCAATCCGGGAGATAAACGATGAAAAACACTTGGATACACACTTTGGCTCGGGCTGAGCGCCATGCTTGTCACGGGGCGTTGCCATCACAGGGCGTCTGCGTGTCCACGTGCCGGAAAGTCTCCGGGGAGCGTCGCTCCTGTCACTCGGCTGCCCGCGGCAGCTGCGAGAAGCCGCAGGAAGCGTCTGCTCTTAAGTCTGGGGCAATAAGGCGAAACCAGCGAGTCGGCAAAAACGCCTCCCTTGCCTGGTCTCTGGCTGTACTTCTGTCGGATTTGTGTGCGTGTCTGTGTGCGTGTGCATGCGTATATACTAAATAGCCTGCAAATTCCACTGTAATGAAGTCCTTGCATAATCTCTGCAGTTTTATTTAATCTGACCGACTGTTCGTATTTTGAAACGTTTCCAGTGGGAATATCCATGTGCGTGTGTTCCAACGAGCGTGCTTCATTTCTCAATTACTACCCCTCGCGGATGTTTCATACCGTCGCGTGTGTGCACGCCCTTTCCCTGATATAACTTTGTCACCATAAATATGCATGCTCCAAAAAGTACACCTTGTGCAAGTTTCGCAGTAGTGACAGCATTTTGTTCTGAGATTTCTGTGTGCGCCGAGTGATTTACTGCAAGCATGCATTTTAGTCTTGGCGAAGTTTTAATTTCCTCGTGTGACATTGATTTTGTTCACTAAGCAATGGGGTTAAAAGAGAAAATCCATGCAATCAGAATGGTGATCCACTTACAATAATCATGCAAAATAATGACGCTAAAATCGTCTTTATGCATGTTATTATGGTCACGCGGTGGCGCAGTGGTTAGCGCTGACGCCTCACAGCAAGAAGGTCCCGGGTTCGAATCTCTCGGCTCGGGTGCCTTTCTGTGTGGAGTTTGCATGCTCTCCCCGTGTCCGCGTGGGTTTTCGCCGGGTACTCCGGTTTCCTCCCACAGTCCAAAAGCATGCTGCTGCATAGGTTGATTGGCTCGCAGACTAAAATTGTCCCGCAATGTCCGGCGATGGACTGGCGTCCCATCGTCGGTATATCCTTGCCTTGCGCCCTGTGTCTGCCGGGATAGGCTCTGGCTTCACCGTGACCCTGTATAGGACTAAGCGGTTTCAGAGATGAGATGAGATTATGGTCACATCACAAGGTAGTTTACAAGCTGATAAGCAATAGATGAAGCTTAAAAAAATCTATATTATTGGCATGATGAATTTAATGTTTGTCACAACAGCTTACCGTTTGTTGCTAAGAGTTGAAAGGTACACAGCTGTTAGGATCTCATAAAGTCTGATTAACATGTTAATGTGTTATGAGAGATGGAACTTATGCTTGGTTGAGCATAGAATAGAGCTCTTTGCCAACAACGTCTGCTATTCCCATAACCACTGCATATCATTAATGGCCAATTCATCCTCTTAAGGTGAATTCACAAAGGCATTTTGGGTTAGTGCATAGTACACGCTACTTTAAATATACAATGGGATTCATACATTTTCATGCATTATAGATACATATTTTCATACGTAATTCATTTATAGTTTAAAGGTGACTACTCCAGTAAATGTTCAGCTTGAGCAAGGCGTAGTTTTTACTGCTGTTGATATCATGTAGTAGAGTGCATCTCACACACAGGAGAATGGGTTGCGCTGTCCGGGACAGGCTCGCCGGTTTTGATAAGCTCTGTACAGGTTACAAGCTCTCGGAAAGAATACTGGTCAGAATGTCTCCCATGTTGAGGGCGTTTTACTTCTGAGCAAGCTGCTTTCAGGCTGGAGAGAAACTGCTGACCATGTGCTTGCATTCACATCACATATTGAGGCAGGCTACCCATTGAAATATACACACTGGTGTAGATTTCTTCCACTGCCGTTGGTACTGTCTGAGAAATGCACCATCAATCTGCTAATGATGCTCCCAACAGTGTCGTGCAGGAGAGAAGGGGAACGCTCGACAAGGCTGTCCCGAAAGATCAGCTCTTAATAACACTTATTAATAACCTCGATCATTATGACGCTGTCTGGCAAAGAAACCTTCCGTCTGAATGTCCCTGACTGCTGGAAAGAATGTGGACAATGCAACTGCTGAAAGCGAAAACTATCTAACTGCACATTTCATGTCTAGTTTCGAGGACAGGTGAGCAATAGGATGGACCCTCTCTTATGGCTTTCCACAGGATCGATATTAGCACCGTCCCTGGTTAACCTGTACAATAGTGGCAGGCCTCCCCATGTCATAATTATTTAAGCAGGCGATTTGGCATTGGTAGCTCAGGCAACAACACTCAAAGAAACAGAGGACAGTCTCACTGCTGCTTTAAAAAAAAAGAGGTATATAACTAACACTGGTATTCTTCATCTTCATAACTCAGAAGCTAAGCAGAGGCTGAACATCACTTTTTCTGGAAAAAGGATCACCGTGACATTGGACAGACACCTAACCTAATACCAAGATCTCAAGGGGGTAAAGGCTAAAACGAAGTCATAGGTCAAAACATCCATAAACCAACCTGTATCAGCTGGAGTTGGGATGCGAAAATCCTGCGAACGGCATCGGCAGCACTGGTATATTCAATGGTCGAGCATTGCACAAGCGTTTTGGAAGGAGGTTTACACACGAATGTTGAACGCTACTATGCGAATCATCACGAGAACTTTGAACTCAATGTCACTCCCCCCAGAACCCCAGTAGGTGTCTGTACTCACAAACATTACTCCGTGAAAACCTACATCAGTACACACATTCGTTTGACAATCCGATCTGAGAATGCCATATTGGGAGGTTGCATAGGGACTTTCACAAACTCTACACTATCCGTCCACCCAGGCTAAAGTAACTCAAACTGATTGATTTATAGAATCCGTTAAGAGGTGTAAAGTTGTGGACTGATTCACCCCTAACTAGGTATTGCCCCCTACAGACGTCAAATTTAAAGTCAGCACAGTGCGTGTCTGGCATCGGGAAAATACTGTCCCCATTAGACTGAATAAAAAAACAGTAATTTGAAAGGATCGTTTGTATGGCGGGCCCAGGATTGGCTTGTCACCGATCTTCAAACATTTCACCACATTGCATTGTCATCCGCGTTATGCCTGCGTGCAAAATGTCATCTCTCAATTTTTAGCGGAACTGTTTTAATTTTGTGCTCACAAATTTCAACCGTTACACACATCCCCCAACGTAAGTTATGTAAAAGCGGGTAATAATAGGGTAAAAATGGAATTCATCGATAACATTGGTCACAAAAGCCTTCGAATTCAAGTTAAAGGTTATTGTTATTGATTTGCCGTTCATATGTCGTTGTTGCTGTTGACGTGGCGTTCTCTACACAACTCTGTGGAGCCCTTTGTGACCCTCGGGTGAAGAGCGCTCTATAAATGCAGTTATTATTATTTTTAATTGTCTGAGGTGTGTTAAAGATGTGCGTTTATAAACGCGTTTAAAAGAGATCCTGCCCCATGTGAGGATCGAAGTCACAACTTTCAGATTATGAGACAGACGCACTACCCACTGCGCTAACAAGACAGCTGCACGTGCCTCCTCTGTAAACCCTTATTTAGGTAACAAAAATTGTAATTTGAAAGGATTGTTTCTATGGCGGGCCCAGGATCGGCTTGTCACCGGTCTTCAAAAATGTCACTAGATTGCATTGTCATCCGATTTATGCTTGCCTGAAAAATTTCAGCTCTCCAGCTTTATCGGAAATGCTTTAATTTTGTGCTCAAAGATTTTAACTCTTACACACACCCCCCAGTTTAAGTTAAGTAATAGCGGGTAAAAATGGAATTCGTCGGTAAGCTGCCCCATATATTCACTTCCAAGCAGGATGACAAAAATGATTTCCACATGAGATGATGTTCTTGACTGGATATCAGAACTCGATCTACCATTGTAAACGTTATTTCCACACTACATAAGAAGACTGCACATGACTATTCGCTACTGATTTCATATTTTCATGGCTAGACTCTTAAAATTAGCATAATAGCATATCCGGAGTCAGATGCATCGTATCGATCTCTAATTATGATATATGATTGATTTGTAGTATTATCAGAGTAAGTGACTGTGGTAATATGGTATACCAAACGTGGCTGCCCTGAAGAGAGACTGGCCTATTCCATAGTAGGAGGGGGACCACAAAGTGTGTGGGAGGTTCTTTCATGAGATGCAAATTAGGGGACTAGCCGTAGACAAAGCATGAGGGGGTTATCGCAGTTCCGGCGTGTAAATAGGACAAAGAGATCAGTGTTAATGTGATTCAGATGTAGACCCCACACAACAAAAGATTACTCAACACATACACAGTACCCACATATATATATATATAGGAGCAACAGGCACTACACACACATACTGCGCCTGAGGATGCCTCCAACATGTGAGGCGGAACGTCGCGAGGAGAGGAAATTAACGACACGACTGTCCCGAGGCAGCTTTTCGAAGCAATCATCATGCATCGAGCCGTGAAAACCTACATTATTACAATGTGGAATTTGTCCAGTCGCAACAACATGGTTTCCTCACATCAGTAGTCTGGCCAAGGGGACTCTTTCACGATTGGACTCTGCGTTAACGTCATACCATTTGGAATGGCAGGTTACCATAATTAACACAAATAGCACAGTTACATAGTGTTGTCGTGCCTAGCCAGCACTCCATTATCGAGTGGCGAGCGCTCTTGCGCTGGGCTGGGCCCCGTCACCTCGTCTTCACTCTCGCTCTCCGAAACGTCGTGGAGCGCGAGAAGAGGCCCCGGCTCCTCCAGCTGCCAGGTCCGCTTGCTTAGTCGTGTCTCGGCCATTCCACAAAGATCAGTGGGATTTAGTCTCAAACCAACAGTCTTTTTTACGGCAATAGCAAAGTTCACTCGACGTCGCGGACCCACACTCTCCCCACTCTCTTTCTCATCCGCCATATATGTCCCCCTCCCTTGCTGCCCATTGGCCACCCCGAATCCACTAGACGACACTATTATTATGCAGACCCGGGACGTGCAGGGTCCCATTGATAACGTCTATGGGCCATTCAACCTGCCACCGGCCTAATTTCCTCTTTGCATTAATGAGCACCACCCAGCCATTGTCTGGTAGGTGACCAGGTGCGCCACAGTGAACGCGCAGGGGCCAATTCATGACGTCCGCGATCCATTCAGCCTGCCACCGGCCCAAACTCCCCTTGCATTAATGGGCGATACACAGTCACTGTCTGGTAGGTGACCATGTGGCACCACAGTCCTCCCCTGGCGATTTGCCACATCCCCGGGGCCGAAATAGCCACCCATGGTAATAATAATGTTATGTTCATAGCGTGCACACATCCACCCTATCAACATCATCATTGTCAATTAACAAAGAGCAGGATCCCCCAAATAGCCTTAACAGACAATAGGGTCAAGTGCCGTTAGCAAGCACCTATGAAAGTCGACACGGCACGCAACCAGGTGGGTGACCACGCTCGCCCCCCCTCCCCCTTTTGTTTCCCCAATGGCAATGCCCACATACCACACAAGGCACTTATTTGAGGCTGAGCCGACCCAGAGGAGGCCCAGGACCGGTTCATAAAATTGTCAATGGTGTCGGCCATGAGCAGAATTCGAAATCACATTGCCAGGTTTGCTGCCCAGCGCACTAACCGCTGAGCCCCTGCTCTCCACACCACAGGATGTCCAACACATTAACAATATCTCCTCCATCAGCCATGCTATTATCACTTACATTGCTAATGCAACATCCGTGGCATTAACCATAGCTTCAGCGCCGCTATCGCCACTTAACAATGTTAACCGCATCAAGATTATCAACCATCAACATCTATATTGCAGCCCTTATCAGCGACACCTACATCGCAGTCCACACTATGCCCATGCGCACCTAACCCGTGTGCACAAATATTCACAATACCATCAATATTCGTCGTCGACGTTCACCGTAATGTTCATCTTATTGCTACCACCATCGGCGTTAACAACGTCTATATCATCTTCGGCGACGACGTTACCGGCAGTATCATTGTTGTCCACAACATCTACAGCAACGTCCGTGCACTCTGTGTGGTTCCCAGTGCTCACGGGATCACTGCCACGATCATGGCCAGCGTGACTGTCCACAGTACTCAAAAGTCCGGCTTGCACCCATGTGAATTAAGGCAGGTCGGACCGTGATCACAGATGCGCCAACGGCCGTCTCGTTTGGCCGGCATGCGAGGGTGTCTGTCTGGGGATTATTCCTGCGGGTCTTGGGGTTTTTTCGCGCGCTCACGGGGGTCGTCGGTTGACTGGTGGCCAGGGCCGGCTCCGTCGCCACTCCAGGCACGGTCCCTTCTGGGGCCAGCCGCTTTCATAGGGCGGACTCGTTCACCGTTGTCTTCTTCCTCGGACTGGGGATGCAGGGCTCCTTTACCCTGCATCGGCCGTGACAACATCAGTCGGCACACGTTGATCACACGCGCCTTCCTCCTTACCGTCCACGGGGAAAGTTGTTGGACCACCGTATGCGGACCCGACCACCTGGTGAATACACCCACACCTTGGCTCCGCTGTTGAACATGGTGGGGTCAGTACGCGGCCAGGAGGCCGCAGTTTGCCGCAGGTTTGCCCCCTCCCTTGCTTCATCCCGCTGCAAGCGGAGTGGTAGCAGAGCCCCGTGCAGGGCTGCCACCATTTCCCGGGTTCCTATCATCACGGCGGCTCCATCTACCTCCAGCTGGCTGCACGGGGTGCGTCGAAATGGGATCTTGGTCCGCGGTTCCTTCTGCCACGCGCGCTGCTTTTTGTTGTCGACGTTAGGACCGAGCGCACCTAAGAGGTCGGTGCCCAGCACGCACTCATGGCACAGTAGGGCGGCCACATAGAACGGGTGCTGGCGCTCCCTCGCTCCCACTCGCACGCTCAGCGTTACTTGGCCGTGCAGTGGCAGGGCACGTTCCGTCCGCCAGTCACAGCTCCTGGTCTGGTCGCCTGAGCGCACCCCTCAAGATGTCCAGGTGCTGGCAGTGCTCTTCGCTAAGGAGTGATACTGTCACCCCCGTGTCTAACAGCATCCATATCCGCCGCCCCTCAATCGACTCCCCCACTCGTCGGCGGCGCCCAGCCAGTGCCTCATGCGCCTCTCCTTGCCTCATCCCGCCGAAATGGCGGCGCAGCGCCTCCCGCATCCTTTCCCAGCTCCCCTGCACGTCGTGCGGGAGCTGAGCAGCGTAGCGGCTGACCTTCCTCCGTAGCTGTCCAAATGCTGCCTCAGCTATCTGGCGGTCCGTCCACCATCCGCATTTCTGTTCGTGGTTAATCAGGCGCTCAAACTCCTCCCAGTCCTCGTCTGCGTCTCCCCCGTAGCACATTTTCAGGCGAGCTCGTTCGTTCCCGCCGCGTGTCATTCGTCCCATTTCTGACATGCCCAGCCAGCGCTCCATCATCAAGTGGCGAGCGCTCTTGCACTGGGCTGGGCCCCGTCACCTCGTCTTCACTCTCGCTCTCTCCGAAACGTCGTGGAGCGCGAGACGAGGCACCGGCTCCTCCGGTTGCCGGGTCCGCTTGCTTAGTCGTGTCTCGGCCATTCCACAAAGTTCAGCGGGACTTAGTCTCGAACCAACAGTCTTTATTCCGGCGATAGCAAAGTTCACTCGACGTCGCGGACCCACACTCTCCTCTCCCCACGCTCACCCTCCCTTGCTCTCCATTGGCCACCCCGAATCCACTAGACGGCACTATTATTATGCAGACCCGGGACGCGCAGGGTCCCATTGATAATGTCTACGAGCCATTCAACCTGCCACCGGCCCAGTCTCCTCTTTGCATTAACGAGTACCACCC
>JAZEWT010000003.1:34832908-34849916 GCA_036362905.1 Mordacia mordax | reverse complement strand
GGTAACTGTGGTCTGAAGCCTCGTGCCATGCCAGGACAGGTGCATCGCGGCAGCCGTGCCAGAGTGAGTAGGCGGGGTTAGGGTCGCCCGGGGTAATGGGGGTCAGGTGAGGACAGCGAAGATGGTGCTCACTCAGTGGAAAAACATCATGTAGGCTGCAGATTTGGTGGGAACAGAACGAGGTTATGAAGGAGGTGATTGGGTAGGACGTGGGGTGATGTGACTTGACAGGATGACGTTGGTGGGGATAAAAATGCGGTGCGTGGAGCGCGGGAAGAGCGTTCCGATAGGGAGATGGTCAGTAACCCACGTCAGGATGTAGCTGAGTATTGAGCAGTTAGAGCGCGAAGCACGTGGAGGGTATGATATAGTATGTGGTGTTACCCGGTTGTTATGGTGTTGTGTTATGTTAATTAGTGTTTAATAAAGCATCTGAAAATCAGAAGCATCCGGTCTGCTCGCTGGAGTGAATGCTGGCGTGCATGCTGTCAATGCTGGTGGAGCGAAGTTTCAAGCAGCCAACTACGTGTTTTCCTGCGCACTTCGGAACCCGATACACTGGCGGTGGGACGAGTTTGAGTCCTGGAGAGAGGCGTCCCGGCCAGAGTATTACACAGTTCATTCGGTTTATGCACTGGGATTGGGTGGTAAAAAGCTGGTATCCTTGGTCTGACGACGAACGCGTGGTCTGTTAGAAAATAATCAATCTGGTTGATTGCGACAATACGTGTCTTTGCACCAGAATATTTTCATTACCTTCGCTGCCAATGCTCATGTACATATTGGGATTATGCACACTCAGAGTGCGTGTTATGTTTTGCTGGTTTCCATTTGTAAGATATACCTTCAAGGGTAGCACGCATTGATCAGAAATATCTAAGCTGTCACTTCATTATGATACGAACCAACGTTGACAGTGGTGAACCCACAGAAAAATGCGGAATTATTATTTATTCATGTACGATCTCACATATACAAAAAAAAGGTCAATGCCATCCAAGAGACAACTAAATATTGTGTCGGGGGTTGGTACTGCGCCTGTTACCTGTCTGCTGGATGAGCCTGTGAATACAAATAATAAACTCTTCGAAGCATGGTACAAGCCAGATGCAGTTTTAAATTTCCTAGAATAAACAACTGTAAATTTCTCCTCTAGAAGCAAGCCAAATACTTGTAATAATATACCGGTAAATATATTGATTATTGAAAATGTGTTATAATTTGGGGCGGGGGAGGGATCACATGCTTATTTTCGTGAACGTATGTGTCTGCACTGTGTTTGCACACAGGCTGTTGCACAATGACACGCTTACGCAGAAGATAAAGGATAATTCGGTTTCAATCAAGGACGCGCACGCATGCACAATGGTACAATCTTACATCTGCGAATGCGTGTGCTCATACACAAATGAGGCTGCCTCTTTCACTACATGGTTGGAAAGGTAATTACGGCGCGGTAATGGTGCTGACTGCCAGCCTGGGGTATTATCACGCAAGGCGTGTGATATTGTGGCACGTTGCGGTATTGTATTGTTGGGCTGTGGCTTGGCATGATATGGTGTACTGAGTGATGCATTGTGGTGTTTTGAATGGCTTCTTTGGAAAATTGCATTAAGCTCCACATTTCTTGGTCCATTGTGATCTGAAACGTGTTATATTATGTGGTATATATGAAGTGTTTTGTTGTGCGGTGCGGTTTTGAATTGTGTTAAATGTGTCAGCGTGCGATGGGTTTGCCTACCGCGTGATGGACGAGTGATGTGCAGTGTGCCGCATTGTGCATTGTCTCGTGGGGTCGTACCGACAGAACCAGTTATAAATACCCCAACGATGTCTAAAAACTCTCTAGATTCTCGACTTTAGAGGCGCGTTGCGCTATATAACACGTGCGTTGAGATTGGTGGCAGACGTCTCAGAAGCTTTCAATATATGTATGTTTCCATAATGCCTCTGTGTTACTTGAGTAGGCTATCTGTAAATGGATCCAGTAGCTTTTTTTTGTCCTGTGGCTCACCCACCGCCTTTCGTCTTGCAGACATCAGCCAAGAGCGGCATCAACTCGCAGTGCAGGAAAGAGTATGAGGTGCGTCACACATTCTGCGGGAGGGCTTGTGGGAGACAGCACCAGGTTTTGAGAGAGGAAGAGGAGGAGGTTATTTAATTGTACTTGTGAAGGTGAGGCCCTGAGGCCCAAAGTTCAAAGGGGCCATCGACAAAAAAAACGAAAGGTGGAGTGAGGATAATGGCAGTTTTGGAAGACGCGGCCGAAACATTACTTCTCGCTACTGCTGTCATCCATTTCAAGCAAAGCTGAATCGTGTGCAGCTGGCCTCCTCCCTGCAAGGCTGCATGTGCACGTCATATGCATGTCCTCAAAGGCCAGGTCAATATTTAATTTCCTTCATTGGCGTCGATGAGAAAGAGAGAGAGAGGAAATCTGCAAATAAAACCATCGAATGCTCGTTAATAAGGGGACATACAAATATATACTCATGCCCGATTTAGAGGTTACTTGTTGCTTGGTTTTCTATTAAATCGTTGCTGCTATTTAATTATCAGCGCATTAAATAGTGAAAATAATTCCGCGTGGAATTTGTAATCGATCACTAAGCTCTACAATAGCAGCTTTGCTGAATATCAATGTCACGCATTGCAGCTCTGAGCATGCATTGTGCGAAACCAGAGTGCACTTTTTAAAAATAAAATACGAAATACTCCAGTACTGCTTCAGTAAACAAGCAAGATATGTATTTACATGCATTTAAGTTGTAAAACTTAACCTTAGGGCGGCGCAGTGGTCCAGTGGTTAGCGCTGTCGCCTCACAGCAAGAAGGTCCCGGTTTCGAATCTCTCGGCTCGGGTGCCTTTCTGTGTGCAGTTTGCATGCTGTCCCCGTGTCCGCGTGTGTTTTCGCCGGGTACTCCGGTTTCCTCCCACAGTCCAAAAGCATGCTCCTGGATAGGTTGATTGGCTCGCAGACTAAAATTGTCCGGCAATGCCCGGCGATGGACTGGCGTCCCGTCGTCGGGTGTATTCCTGCCTTACGCCCTGTGTTTCCGGGATAGGCTCCGGCTCACCGTGACCCTATATAGGATTAAGCGGTTTCAGATAATGAGATGAGATGAGAACTTAACCTTAAGACTAAACATAGCTATTCATCTCTTCAGGATTGATAAAATAATTAACACATTTGTGGAAAGTGAATATAGCCATAGACTCGATTTCACCATCAACATATGGAGTTTCCATTACAGCCTCAGGTGCCTTTAAGCAGGAAAATGTTTAGACTTTTGGTCAATGTACACAATCCCTACGCTGCCTTGCAATTGGCAAAAATGCATTGTATAAGGTGCGTGTTTGCATCCTACTTGGACAAAATCCTGGAATATATTTGTCATTGGTAAATATTCGTAAATATGCATGAAGTATTGTATACACGCGTGCTGTCATTTACCGTGACAGCTAAGGCGCTGCATGTTATTGCAATACAATGTGATGTGCCAAGTTGTGGGCGATCGTGATGCTGTGTTGCCGCCTCGTGGGGAGAACTAGTACTGAATAATTACAATACGAAGTTTTCGGAATTTGATTAATCATTGGTGTCTTTTGGGATGGGTTAAGTTAAAATGTGTGTCGTGAACCCTCCTCTACCTGATACAGCCAATTGATAAAAGTGTCACCTGAATCACTGGTACCAAATTTATTGCTGCTTTAGCGCATCAGTGTGTAGAAATCGTAACCGCATGATATGTAATGCGTACCAATATTGTACAGCATATTGAATCCTGCCATCCAGCATTATCAGTTTGCTAACAGAAGCCTAGATAAACACACATTTTTCCACGACCTAGCACAAAATAACCTTTCTTAGTAATCATGATGATTGCTTCGAAAAGCTGCTCTCTCGGGACAGCCGCGTCGATGGCTCTCTCTTCTCTCCTCGTGACGTTTCGCCTCACACGTTAGAGGAGAGAGCAGCTTTTCGAAGCAATCATCATGCATCGAGCCGTGAAAACCTACATAATTAGTAATCGTTATTTTGGTCGTGAAAGCATGTGGGAGATTATCAGTTAACCTTTTATAAAGCCATCTTTACTGAATAAGTTATTAGTTCACTCAGTTAACATATTCTAGACCTGTGTTAGAAGAATATGCACACTCTTTTTAATTTCTGAGAGATTTATCAGTATTTTCACGCAATTTATTTGACAGGTCACATAGTGTTGATGAAACATGCATAGTCAATGTAATTTGTGACTTTAATCATTACAATAATATACCAATAACTAAATTCTGATATATTGATGATAACGAGTTATATGTTTAGCTACATTTTTAATATAGCTGACACATTACGTAATATAGCTGACAAACAAGTGTCTGGGTGGTAGAGCATTATGAAAATGCCATTGGGTTGTGTTGATATAAGTTATTTTCATTTGTTTCAGACTGCTTTGTACAACTGTGTCACTCGCAACGAGAGTAAGTACCACGAACCACATCTCCGATTCTCTCTCTGCGTCAAACACAGCAGGAAAGAAATAACATTAATAATAATGGAACTAGAGATGCACCGCTGTATAATCAGCATTGGCAAAGCTATTGTATTTGTGTCTGTGAAAGAGTCCCATTCACATCCTTCCCAGAATGACCTGCGGTTGGAACCTAGATACGTTCAAGCAATGCCGTGAAATTCGTTATTATTGATTATTATTATTAATTTTCATTTATGTTCACTAAAAATACACACTCTTCCCAAATTGCCTAAATGGCCGTGACCACTAATTACGTTGCAATTATGGTAATGTAGAGTTATATTGAAAATTATGCTCATAATGCAATCATGATTGCACTGCAATAATTAGTGTAGCCAGATTCATGCACTAATCCATGAATCTGGCCACTCAATTTCAATTCCCAACCGTGACTCACATCAGTGGCGAGTGATCTTTAAACTGATCCAGCCCATTAAATTGATTTCGATGAATATTTCTTACGTGACCTAATCCAGAAAAATTTTGAATTTATTGATCAACACATGCTGACACGGGGTTAATGTGGCCTCCAGACAGCAATGGATTCACAAAGATGTCGAAGTTATTATGTATTTGGTATTTATTATGATTGAAATTGACCTGGTATTAGTTATGGCCAAAAGTAAAACTCAAATAGTTTAAAGTACGCACGTGTTAATAAATATAGTCATGTAGCTCTATATAAGTCATGTCAATAACATGTATTGTACAAGCGTTGCATCTTTATTCATATTGACGAGCACTCATTGAAACGACAAATGTCTTTTTCGAGGCAGAGCTATGTCGTGTTAAAGGAAACACAAAAGCAGATACCAATACAGCCTGATGAAACAAATCATTAATTGCAAAAAAAAATCAACGCCCAATTTAAAGCCTCATTCTGCACGGGAGCTCCGCGGGGTAATAAGATGAGCGTGCGTTGCGTCTCTGTGTGCAGTGGGCTCCTTGTGCTGCAGCCACGCGGGGCGCCACACCAACTGTCACGAGTACTGCCAGGCGATCTTCCGCACGGACTCGGCGCCCACTCCCAACCAGATCCGCACGGTTGAGAACCATTGCAGTGCCGTGAGCCCTGCGGTCGTGCGCTGCTTCGACAACTACACGCAGACCTACCCCGCGCGCAACCCCCTCGACAGTGAGTGTGCCTCCTGGCTTCCATCCACCTGGAATGAATGAACATTGGCGGACAGAACAAGCACCTCGTTCGAGTTTTAAGCATTTAACTTCCTGGCCCTGGCATCGTTCGAAAACAACGATGTAACTATTAACGTCATCAACACATCAACGCAGTAGATTGATGCGCACATCTGCTTCACGAATGGAAAATGAAAGACAAGCCGCGGTAGTGTGATTATGGACATGCAGCCTCAAGTATGAATCACAGAGCAAATCGCCGTAGCTTCTGCTCCTCCAATTGAGAAATTGCAACGCTACATAATCTCTGTAACTCCCGAAGACCTCTCGTAGTTATATACTTCGACGTTGCGATGTAGCTTTGTAACAATACCTTATGCAACATTATAATGAGCAATTGCAAGAATGCTTGGTGTGATCCAGCGTAATTTGTACGAGCGAAATACCAGGATACAACACGTCCCTTCGGTGCATAACTAGCTCACTGAGCTCTGCCTGGACATTCCTGTTAAATACATCACAAGTTGTTGAATTGATGAATTGTCGCCAAGGACAACGTTGTCATTGACTTTAACGATGACAACGACTGATCGATAATTGCAGATGCTCTCAAATTATGCGCCTCTCAAATGATGTGCCTTCCTCTCAGGATATATCAAACGGGAACCTGAATTCTAACCCTAACAAAAATCATTAAATTATACTAACTTACAATAGTTTGTACTTGTGGCAGGTAGAATTATGATTGTAGCGCTAATGTGGTTTGGTGTGCAGGTAGCTAATATTTCCAGAAGAGCAGCCTTTACAAAGTGCTGCTGACAGCATGTTGCCCCAACAGTCTGTTAAGGCTATGCAGAGACCTTTGTCTCTGTATGAGCGTGCGGCCGGCCGTGGTACTGGCAGCCCACCCCCTCGTGTGCCGTGCTGGCCTTCATAGCTGCTTGCTAACAGGACTTGACCTTACACTTAACTCAGGCTTAACGGGGGATCTTTGTGTGTGTGCACATTAAGGCCTGCACTGCTGCGAGCGTGCGGACGACCCGCAGTGCGAGGCCGCGTGCCGTCGCGTGCTGGTCACCATGGCCTCGGAGCAGGAGATGGTGGAGGGGCTCATCAAGGGCTGCGGTCGTCAGCCCCTGCCACAGGACCCGCTGTGGCAGTGCTTCCTGGAAGGTGCCGACCCGGGGAATGGTCGGCGACGCCCGAACGGCGGCGGTGGGGTCGTGCCCGACGTGGCCTCCTCACCCACCGGCCTGGACGGAGCCAAGCTGCAGTGCTGCTCGCGAGCCAATTCCCCGCACTGCAGGTGGAGGCCCCTGATGAGCCAAGCTTGTGCTGGCTCACAACACAATCTGTCAGCCAGTCAGTAACTGTGCCGGCTTAATCCGGTACAAGGGAGCAGACAGACGGCGCAAGGCGGGGCTATACCCAGCATGTGACGCCTGGGTATAGCCCCGTATGCTCAGCAGGCCAATTAACCTAGGCAGCAGCGCGTCTTTGGACGGTGGGAGAAAACCGGAGTATCCAGACACGCAATCTCTATGCAGAAAGGCGCCCGACTGTACAAAGGACAGCTGCCACTCAGCAGCTGTGAAGGGGACAGCGCCAGAGCGGCTGCTGTCCTTGCCAATTCTCTGCTGCAATGGGGGTGCCCTGCTCGCAGTGCTGTTCGCGTGTGTTGGTGAAGGCGCGGGCAGTTTGCTACTCTTTTATGTGCTCTACTGACCTCCACGTAGCACCACAAGCTTATTGGAACCTGCTTTGTGAGATCTTTGGATGTTTATTATTACCCAATGAGCTTGCAAGCTCTGGATACGTGAATCCTGTGACACATTAAACATCCGAAATGACCAATGTAACAACGCATAAAGAGATGATTAGATTCAGAGATTTAACGAGATCAGGAAGTGATTTGGTCTTGTTAGAAAATGAACATCATCTCATGGATTGAATATGTATGTTTACGAATGCTGATTAATAATGTGGGATTTTTAGGGTTTCCAATACTTACCACGTAATAATACAATTAACAACCCTATCACATTTAGCACGTAACGATGGAAATGAAAAGATTCAACAATTGCTTACAATGCAATCTTCCACTTGATGTTCGTATTGCATCATGTGCTTGACAATGCATTATTTTGCTTTATTTGGGTGCTTTTAATATGATAGTTTAACGTGATCACCTTAACTACCAGAAGAGCTCCAATTCCCACAATGGTGGAATAAATACATTTTCTGATTTTATTGCGGTTGAGAACCGCAATTTGTAAGTGACGTAAACCACACAATACAATCAGTGACTGCTGTTCTTCATTTAGAACAGAAGGTGGCATCATTTTCCTACAGTGTAAGAAAGACCAAGGTAACATGATGGTCTGGCACAGCTTATGTTGTTTACCCATTGCGTTTGGTTTTCCGTTTTTAGTCGGCACACTGAACACGATTAATGTTTTATCTGTGCAGTGCCACGCTAATGTATTATCTTGCTGGTTTGTGCTGTCGCAGATAAACCAGGATTTCAGTCAGGCATTATCTCGGAGATCAATAAATAGTAGTGCCTTGGTCTTAAAGTCAAATGAACGTCAACAAAGGGCAAGGGGCCCTTGAAAGTGACCGCAACTTTTTAGTGGCCCTGTTTAAATCATCATGGGGATGGTAGCAATTTCCAGTGATAGTCCCGAGAAACAATGGAAATTCCAAATTTCTTTAAAATGCAACAATTTTACTCATGGTGCAAGGACTGTTGATTATCATCTTATCTAATCTCATTGTCAGAAACCGCTTAGCCCTGTACAGGGTTGCAGTTAGCCCGAGCCTATCCCCGCAGACACAGGGCGCCAGGCAGGGATATACCCTCAATGGGACGCCAGTCAATCACTGGGCACTGCGGGAAATTTAGTCTGCAAGCCAATTAGCCTATGCAGCGGTATGTTTGTTGGACTGTGGGAGGAAACCGGAGTGCCCAGCACAAACCCACGCGGACACGGGGAGAACATGCAAACTCCACACAGAAAGGCACTCGAGCCAAGATTCGAACCTGGGACATTCTAGCTGTGAGGCGACAGCGCTATCCACTGGGCTACCATGCCACCCTGTTTATTGTCATTAAAATATTAATTCTTTGTTTTTGATATCATTATGACATGAACCACCAACTCTATATGGTTGACGCCAAGTGGCATTTGGGGCCAGTTTTCTCCACAATGTGTTTGTTATTGGGTTGCGAACTTCTTAAAGGAAATGTGGAGCCAACTGTCAGACATCACGCCGAACAACGTACAGTACAACGTAAAAATACATGAAAATTGAAAAAATCTATGCAGCAGCGTGAAACACAAAATCAGAGGGCCATGTGGGCGATGGAATGCAATGTGTGAATACGTGCTCTTGTTTTCTACGTGGAGAGACAAATATGGAAAGGAGCAGTAATAGGAGCTCAGTGCTGCTCTGTGACATTGAAAGAAGGCCGTGATTTTCAAGCCCACCACCCATTATCCATTGCCTACTGGTATTTGTGTCCCTTCCCCCCCCCGACCATGGTCTCTCTTGCTGTGGTTCAGGGAGCTATGTGTGGGACTCTATAGCATGAGCTGGGGCAGTGCCCCGAGCTGGCAGGAGTTTGAGCGGGAGTGCGAATACCGACTTCAGGAATCATCCATGATTGGCTGCTTCGCAGACGTGCGAGAGCCTTGCCAGCTGGGCTGTCGGGACCTCACCTATTGCACCAACTTCAACAACAGGTGTGTGTGTGTACGCTTAAAGCAGCTGCTAGAAAGCCCCATGGTTATGTGTGTGTGTGGTATACATTTATATGAATATCACGACTGTAGGTAGTAGCAGTTCAGCACTCTTGTTACAGGGCTACCAGCTTCATCTCAGGCTTCACCGTCTTAGGCGATGTGCACGGTGGATTAAGGAATTGATTTATTAGTGCGTCCTTTACTAAATGAGCTCACGCATTTCGTGCAGCTTCGCAGTGACCCAGTACCGGTACATTGCTGGTGCATTGCTATCATTTAGAGTGAAATGGAATGTCGCTTCCCCAGTATTGGACTTATTTTTCATTGAAATTGATATCTCGCATCAATCAGTCAGTTCAGTGACAGGTTGATATGTGGTGGGGTGCTCGATTGGTACTCGGACCAAGACATTTGGAAGAGTAGCCAAAATACACTCGATAGGAGTGTTCCCAAGCTCCATCTAGAAGAGGTCCTTCCATCAGCAGGGGCTGCACATTTACTCTTTAGCACCTTTTACGTGCAGTTTTAACGCATTAAATGTGACATTGTATATTTCCATCATCCCCAAACATTTTCCAGTTTCAACTCTGCTTAGCTTGCAACACCGATACTGCATGTCCTCTTGAGTGTGTTCTCTCATTTGGCTGCAACTTTGTCTTTTGTTGACCACCGACCAATACCTATTTAAGAGTCCTGCTCCAAGCCCACTTACTAATGGGATGTTCTGACTTACGAGTAATACAATGTAACAATGTAGGTTTTCACGGCTCGATGCGTGATTATTGCTTCGAAAAGCTGCTCTCTCGGGACAGCCGTGTCGATCACTCCCTCTCCTCTCCTCGCGACGTTTCACCTCACACGTTAAAGGCATCCTGCTCCCTCTCCTCTCCTCGCGACGTTTCGCCTCGCACGTTAGAGACATCCTGCGCCTGAGGATGCCTCTAACGTGAGGCGAAACGTCGCGAGGAGAGGAGAGGGAGTGATCGACACGGCTGTCCCGAGAGAGCAGCTTTTCGAAGCAATCATCATACTAGTAATACAATTTTTAAAATGCACAGGGAGATTCCGCAGCTGGTTGATAATAACTGGCGGATTCAGAAGCGCTTACGTTCTCTCATAAAGTTGTTTCGCTCATTTACATCTCTACGCTAGTTAGTACACTTGTCAGTTCTTGTTCCATTTTGTCAGTGTATACGTTTTGGAATCCATGACAACGTTGTGTGTTTGTTGGTCGCCCAGCCGAGCAACATCCTGACAGCCCAGCAGTACAGCATATGCCACTTGTTGCAGAGTTTCATAGTTTGGATTCGAGCAGACATTCCGATTATGATTGCGGGTGTATTCAATGTAAAAACATACACCATCTGATTCACATTTCTAGTGATGTCATTTTCAAGTGTAAACCATTGTGTGTTGGCATCATGGTTCAAATTTGTAAAGTCTGAAAAAAAATACTTGAAATAAACTTAATTGGGATTACAGATAGCAATCATTGGTTCTTGCTGTGAAAAAAAACTTGGCAGGACCCTTCTGAAAAAAGTGAAAATTCTCAGTGAGACGTTCATAGTACCGGGCGGTGGACTGGCGTCCCGTCGTCGGGTGTATTCCTGCCTTGCGCCCTGTGTTTCCGGGATAGGCTCCGGCTCACCGTGACCCTATATATAGGATTAAGCGGTTTCAGATAATGAGATGAGACGTTCATAGTAAATAAGCATAACAAACTTAGTAAACCCTTGTTGATCCTTTATGATTTAATAAGGCCTTCTAGGTTATTTGATTATAGGCTAAATGTGTTGCTGTTGGTGTTCAATATTCGATGCATGAGACTTCCTCTTAAGAGCCACTCTTTTGAGATAGCCAAAAATAACATCTCTTGAGCGAAATGATCATAGTTACAATAGACAATAATCTGACAAAAGAGTAAAATTAACTGACTGGCACAGAAGCCATGCTGTGTGGCACATGATCGTCACGAGGTAAGCTTGCGACCCCCCCCCCCGCAGGCCGACGGAGCTGTTCCGCGGATGCAACGCGCAGGCTGACCAGGGGGCGCTGAACGACATCCGCCTGTGGGAACGTGGCACCATTCAGATGCCCTTCCTCATCATCCCGGTCAAGGACATTCGTCGTTGCCAACCCGAGACATGGAAGGCCATCGCATGCGTGCTACAGGTCAAGCCATGCCTGGGCAGTTCACCCACCACCGTCATTTGCAGGTGGGGACATTTTGCAGCAATGGCAACACCATACTGATGTTTCCCATATAAATAAGGTGATAAGCTCGCATTCACTTACACGAGTATGCAATCTCTTCTCTGTGCTCATTTTACATGCTTCGAATTGTACACACAACAAATAATTAGATACAAATAATGTGAAATATACGCAAGTGTTACGTTCATGCTAGTGGGGTGAACAGAATGCAACAAATGAGAAATAATACCAATGATAAAGTGATTTAAAAAAGAATAGCTTTTATTATATCATAGCAACACCACAACCATGGCAATTTATCAAATCTCTGTAGTGAGTGAATGGCTACCTGCTTAACTTTAAGCTATCGGAAATTCTGCACAATTTTGTCATGAAAGATCCCATCGAAATCTGATGATGTCACTTTTAAGGAGAAGCACAAGTGGAACCTTGGTCATTACACTGGCGTCATTGTTCGTGCTGGTGGCTGTTGTGGTCATTGACACAGTAGGGAGCATAGGTGGTGCATCTGCCAGTCATCTTAGTCAAGCAACCTATAACACCTGGGTCTGTCCCATGACCTCCTGTCAGAGAGCCTTCGACACTTCACGCGGCTTTAAGGTGCATATGGATTGGCACAGGCGCCGTGGTGATGCCACCGCCACTTAGTGGCGAATGGCGGTCGTTGTTGTTGTTGTTGTTGTGGTCATTGTGTCTGATCATTGACAGGTCTGACTGTGTGGACATCTTGAAGCAGTGTGGGGACACTAAGCGCTTTCCTGCCGGACACTCGGCTGACACAATCTGCGACATCCTCTCGCCTACGGACAAGCCGAAACATTGTATCCCTCTTTCACGCTACCTCTGTAAGTTTTACATGCATGCGTTTTTTTTGCTAGAAAAGAGTGACTTACAAACATGACTGACTCATGTACATGCTTTGCGCAGGGCAAGATAAAATGCTTAGAATGGGGAGTGGTGTAGCATTCTTAGCCACGGTATTGGTGCCAGGAATAAATTTGGGCACCATGTCCCATTTTCGCTGCCACTCTGTAGTTCTCCATGGATTGTAACTTTATCATGGTGAATGGATTTGCAAGTTCAAATGAATCTCAGTGTCATGTTACCTGGATTCTAGCACTTCTGCTTGGTGAACAGGTCTGAGGGGATGTTTCAGACAATAAGCAATCTAAGAACATTCCACCTAAAGGATGTTGGCGCTAGGCAGGGCAGCCGGCCATAAAATTGGATCCAATGGAGGTCCCACCACTGGGGAGCAACTGCCCAACCTGGGCCAACCTTTGTACCAACATCTGAGTAGCCAGGAAGTTAAACTGCCTGCACACTTGATCGATGTCACTGAGAATATGCATCAGTGGTCTTCTGTTAGAAAAGCTATTATCTAAATGTGCCGTTTTGTCATTCTGCGTCTGGATGAGCCCCCCCCCCCCATTGTGTATGTGGATCATGTATGGTAATTAGTGCAGTTTTACGAAGGTCTCATCTCATCTCATTGTCAGAAACCGCGTAGTCCTGTACAGGGTCGCGGTGAGCCGGAGCCTATCCCGGCAGACACAGGGACCAAGGCAGGGATATACCCACGATGGGACGCCAGTCTATCACCGGGCACTGCGGGCAATTTAGTCTGCAAGCCAATTAAGCTATGCAGCAGCATGTTTTTTGGGCTGTGGGAGGAAAACGGAGTGCCCGGCGAAAACCCACGCGGACACGGGGAGAACATGCAAACTCCACACAGAAAGGCACCCGAGCCGAAATTCGAACCAGGGACCTTCTTGCTGTGAGGCGACAGCGCTACCCACTGGGCCATCGTGCCGCCCTTATATGAAGTTGTGAAGCATATATGTGGGAATACGGAGTACAGTACAACAGTGGATTTTGCTCCACGGTGTAGCCTCCTGTAAATGGTGGTCCAATGTGTTTACCGCCAATGTGCTGTTTTGCGCGTAATTGTATGCATGCGTTAGCTGAGACGTGAATGGGTTGTTCGCAGTGTAGTGACTGGTTCATTTTATTGTGCAGCGATCTTTGCGAAAAATATACCTGTCTTTCCCACAGTAACAGTGTCTCTAATTACGTACTAATTACGTCCATTTCGGGTTAGAACCTCAAGAAGGGGAATTCACTTTTGATTTTGTCGGTAGTGTTAAAAAATATACTCCATATCCTTCAGAATTAGGTTCCCATCAGGTGTAATTGAAATATTCTCTCAAAAGATATTTTCTAAAAACGGGAGATCTATTGTAGTTGTAGAAGGAATTTTTGGGAAGAGGTCTTGGAAAAGAGAGGTGTGTTGCTTCCAGTCTCAACACATACTCACCAGTTCTTACATACTGTATTAAATCCCACGGAGGCCTTTAAGTAATAAGCGGTGACGACTTTAGAACTACCGTTTACTAGGCTCTGAAGTTAGATCACAAAACAACTGTGGCATCTTATATCATTTGTCAGATTGCTGGAATTCAGATATAAGTTTAGCTGATCACATGATGGCCTATCAAATACAGACTGTTTTGTCAAGCAAACGGCCAGTTACCAGGTAACATAATCCAGCACTAATCATACAAGCAGCACACATGAAAACAAATCAAATACGATAAGTTAATTACATTGGGATTTTTCTCATCTTCTTAGCCGGTGTGTATTAATATGTCATGATGACACTTATCATGTAAGTAATTTGGGGCTCTGCTGTGATATGGTAAGTGTGACATCTCATTAATGGTTGTGTGATGTAGTTCTAAATATCAGATTAATTATTTTTGAAGTTTTATTTTACGTTTCGTTTTAGTCTGAATTGCATTTATAATATATCGCAGTATATGTATGTATGTTGCTGTACTTTCTGGATCCTTATAAAACAAATTTTACATTCAAAGGAGAATTTAAACGGTGGCATCACAACAGTGTCCCGAATGTGCACATGTCGTGATGATGATGCTTGTTTTGAGTGCGTATGCCGCGTGGTGTGTGTGGTTGTGCATTTGCATGCATGTACATGCTTGTGCTGTGGTCACGCAGCCCCGGGAACCATCAACAACGGCGGTGGCGGCAGTGGCGGTGGTGGCATAGGCTGGGGCCCTGGGGGATCTGGCAGTGGTAGCGGCGCGTCTGGAAGCAACTCCGAGGAGGTGGTCCACCCATGCAACCCCAACCCGTGTCCCACCAGTCACCTGTGTGAGGTGAACCGCAAGGGCTGCACGCCCGGTCAGGACTGTCTGCCATACCTCTGTATTGCAGGTGAGGAGCTTTGAACACGGTGGCTGATAGAGGGCTGTGTGCAGTGAACTCGTTTCAAATCTGGGTAAATGGGGGTGAATATGTACAATGTGGCATGTTTCTGTTGAGGGTTTTTTACTCTCAAATGAATGGTTTAATTGGAGGCATTGGTGGTCTTGTGGGCACCTGAGTCATGAATCCTGGACAAATGAGGAACAACTCATAATTAAACTCTTGTGTTTGCTACATTTTTTATGACTATTCATACATGGTTAATCCAAGATCTGGTTGATATGATACAAAATAAATACATTTTTGTATAAACACTTCGGGGTTATTTTTACCCGCTTTTTTTTTACTTGTATTGGGGGATGTTTGTAACGGTTGGAATCTTTGAGCACAAAATTAAAGCATTTCTGATAAAGCTGGAGAGCTGAAATTTTGCACACAGGCATAACTCGGATGACAATGCAATCTAATAAAACAAGTTTGAAGATCGGTGACAAGCCAATCCTGGGCCCGCCATACAAACGATCCTTTCAAATTACTATTTATAATGGTTATTGGGAATTTTTTATTAAACTGGGCTAAAACGAGGTCACTTATGAACATACCTAATCACGCATCTTTGTTTACATTTGAATGCAAATCTCACCTCATCTCATCTCATTATCTGAAACCGCTTAATCCTATATAGGGTCACGGTGAAGCCGGAGCCTATCCCGGAAACATAGGGTGTAAGGCAGGAATACACCCGACGACGGGACGCCGGTCCATCGCCGGGCATTGCCGGGACAATTTTAGTCTGCGAGCCAATCAACCTATCCAGGAGCATGCTTTTGGACTGTGGGAGGAAACCGGAGTACCCGGCGAAAACCCACGCGGACACGGGGAGAGCATGCAAACTCCACACAGAAAGGCACCGGAGCCGAGAGACTCGAACCCGGAACCTTCTTGCTGTGAGGCGTCAGCGCTAACCACTGCGCCACCGCGCCACCCCTGAATGCAAATCAGTTAATTTTAATTTTTATAACTTAAGTACATTGAATATGATATAACGTGAACACAAAGTGCAATTAAGACAAAGTTTTCTACTTTTTAGTCTTAATTGCACTTTGTGTTCTTGTAATCAGGAAGAGCTCGCAAACGCTCAATTTCCTTGAGAGCTTCTTGGTTGAAAACTTTTTGTTTGTGAGTTTAGCACAATCTGATTCCTCAAGACGAAGTCCTTCCAACGACTTGACATCTCATCTCATCTCATTATCTGAAACCGCTTAATCCTATATAGGGTCACGGTGAGCCGGAGCCTATCCCGGAAACACAGGGCGTAAGGCAGGAATACACCCGACGACGGGACGCCAGTCCATCGCCGGGCACGACTTGACATGCAAACAATAAATGGTGAAGACTAAAAAAGTAGAAAATAAAATGGGATAAAAAATAAAAATTTAAATGACCCACTTTCACCACACTCAAAAGAAGAAAATATATTTTTTGAACACAAAATCAAGCTATCTAGGGATACAGACTAAGCGCAGGTGGCCAAACACCGACTGTATAAGACTACAATAATCTTTTCCTTTAATGAAAACCTTTAAACCATTCTGATATTAAGAGATAACTGATAGTTGTTCCTTTTACAAAACATTACAAAAATACGTATTTATGACTAAAATAATTAAAATCTAAATCTCACTATTACCAGTTAATCATAAGTCATATATTGTCAGTGTTTGGCCACCCAGCTTTTAGTCTGTATTCCTAGATAGATTGATTTTGTGTTCAAAAAATTTATTTTCTACTTTTGAGTGGAGTAAAAGTGGGTTATTTAAAAATAATTTGTTTATCCTAGTTTATTCAACACTGTACTCTGTCAGGGCAGCACGGTGGCACAGTGGGTAGCGCTGTTGCCTCACAGCAAGAAGGACCCGAGTTCAATTTCTGGTTCAGGTGCCTTTCTAAATGGAGTTTGCATATTCCCCTCATACCCGCGTGGGTTGTCGCCAGTTACTCCGGTTTCCTCCCACCTTCCAAAGGCATGCTGTTGCCTAGGTTAATTAGCCTGCTGAGAAAATTGCCCCAATGAGTGTGCCCTGCTATGAACTGGCGTAATAGCCTGGGTATTCCCCCACCTTGCGCCCTCTGTAGGCCTGGATGTTCTCT
>JAZEWT010000003.1:34795057-34807209 GCA_036362905.1 Mordacia mordax | reverse complement strand
GACGTAACAATGCATAACGGATTACCATAGATAAGAGTCTTAAGCTCAATATACACACGCGCGTGTTCGGAATTTTATCTTCCCCAATTGGTATAGTTTGCGTTAATGGATTCAGGGTTTCGCTCGCGTGGCTCTGTGCAGCGCTTTGTGAACCTCGGGTGAAAGGCGCTTTAGAAATGTGAATATTTTTTATTATGCTTTACACCCTGTGTCTACCGGGAAAGCCTGCTGTCCCCCGCGGTTCCTGTACGGGGACGTTGAGACATGCGTCTCAGCGTTCGACCACCAGAGAGCGCCGTCGGTCCATTGGGGCGAGGAGGTGGCGTTACTCTCGCTGCCTCCCTGTTCGTCACTATTCATTTATCTTTCTCTAGTCGATTGCTTTGGACGCTATTATTTGTGCCGAATACTGGGTGGCTATTAACGCGTAATGTATCTGTTTGTTTACATGCGTGTTTTTGTGCTGCTATATCTTTCACTGTCCTGCAGCAAGTCCTCGCGAATATGCCAGTAGATTGGGGGCAGATAATTTGCAGCCCAAATTGAAAAGGGCTCGAGTCTATGGGAGTAATGTGGAAGATGCGGAGAATAATCACAAGCAGGGCTTAATTTTAAACTCGATATTTTCCTAAACGCTACGAGGCTGGCTTGGAGTAGGGATTGTCGGCCTATGGCACTACCATGAGAGTACTGTTACACCTATCCATAATAATCCTGCTATTGCCTCCTACACATATCCATAATCCTGTTAACAGGTTTACAATAAATAAATGTTTGGACTCGCCGAGGTGAATGTGGCACAAACCAATAAAATTCTCAGGAGAGCGTTCCGGACTGTTCCAGCTGACATGTTGCGCTGATCACGAGGAAAGTTGTGTGGATTCGCTGCACTTAGATTGCGGATCCAGGAGTAGAGAGAAAAGTATTCACGTAGTGTTTGTGGGAGGGGAGCAAGGGGCTTGAGGAGGCTAAGTCCACCTCCCCTCGACTGAAGACTCATTCTACCTCAGAAATTATTGCCGGATTTTTAAGTGATGGACGTTAAAGCCGAATGTAGAACGTATCATTATTCATGTTAATCGTTTAACAGTTGTTCAAAATTTTTTTTATATCTCTCCACCTCCGCCTTTCCACCCAATTTCATTTTTGTATGCCCTCGCTTTAAGCAAGGTTACGCTGCAGGTTTCGTGGTAAGGGTTGTGAGTGGGAGGTAGCGCAGTGGTGGTAGTGTGCCACGAGACGAAATGGCGTGCGTGCAAATGACAAGCGCCTTGAGGATGCGAAGCCTAAGCCATTCCCCAAGTGCACAAACACGCAGACCATACGGGTGGAATACACAGGGTTGATTGGTGAGGCAGCCGGAGGAAAAAGGCACAGCGAAACACATGTCCTCGTCGATAAGGTGTGCACGACCTTGATGTATAGGACCAGCATCCCGGACTTCACTTAGCAGACTGCATGATTTCCCACGTGCGTTAACGTGTTTTGAGCTCATCCGTGCAATCCAGCGCTGGATTAGTAGGAAATTGAGGCACAACAAGTTATTGTTATTATCATCAGCCATGATCAATTCACTGGTGGATGAAGTTCTCCCCAAACGCTCACCATGCCTTATTATCGTGAGATGTAATATATTTGCAAATAAGCTACTTTGTTCCCCGTATAACTTTACAATAATGATACGATAAAAACTTAAACGTCTGCCCATTGTTTCGATCATACGATTAAAGGGAGGCGTTAACTCGTTGCTGATATTCTCCCACACTGGCCATGCTGCAGGCGATGCTGTCGTAAATTTCTTCAGTGCCAAAAAGCTCTTGAGGCATTAAGATTCGCTCTGCCCAGGCTGCCAGAGTACGATGTGTCCACGTTTTAATGACTGCAGAACTACTGCACCAACCTGGCACAATGTTTCTAGCCTTTTATTGCAATTGCAAACTTTAGTCATCTGTAACGCCCACGGCCGTAACAAATCAAAAAATATTCGCAAAACCAGACAACCAAATGCAAAAATCATGGTAATACATCCTACACTGTAGATGATAACGGCACTTGGCTATCTTATTGGATGGCGACATTGTGGGGGAAAGGCCTTAATCCAGCAGTGAATAGATAATGCCTTGATGAATAAATGCAGTATATACTGATAAAACGATTTAATACAGATGCACGCTAAACCTGGGTTTATCGTATGGTTTTAGATTACACATTTGTATTAGATTAGCGTTGACATTCTTAAATGATTATGCACACGTACTGCTGTTGATTAGGCACAATGTAATATTTAACGCTTTGTTTTAATACGAATATGCATCTGTTGGTATTACCACTTGTCACAGAAACTGTAATTCACTTCGTGAAAAAGCCAAATGCCAACTAACCGTTGTTGAACAGTATTGTACAACATGAAACACATTAGTTGGTGATTCTGTGCTAGTTGTAGTGTACACTATATAAATAACACATCACTTGAGTTACTTTGTACAACACTAGTTCACGTTATCTATGTATTTCGTCAGAGAGAAACCACCCCTGTCTTGGTAATTGCTCTTGACCGTCAATGTTTACCCTTCACCAGAAGGACAATAACTCGCCAGATGCGTACACATTTTATAACCTACTGATGGTTGTGCTTTGCAAGCATGCCTTGCGCATCATGCGGGTATATATATGTATAAGCGGAAAACCACCCAATATCTGATAGGATTTGTCTCAATTGTGAATGTTGCTAATTGGTAAGTGTTGTATGGACACGCGCCAGATGAATGAGAGCATTGCACAGGCTATTATAATAATGCAATAAATCATGTACTGTCATGTGTACTGTGTACTGTACTAATCATTTAGAGTTTTAGACCAATACCATAGAATTTAAAGTTAATAGATTTGTTTTTAAAATAAGCCCGAGACCAGAACAAAACGGCTTGAAAAGGGCACCGTGCTATTTTATTGCGTCGCTGCGTGCAATAATTTCATATTTGCATAATGTGATTTCCGTGCATGGTATGACGATCAATGCGCGATACTGTGCTCTCCATAGCTAAGACGTTGGAAAATAACGTTTATCGCAGCATTACTCTTCTGCAATGCGTGAGCTAGTAGAGAGCCAGTAGACCGACATGCCAATTTAAATCGTGTTCACGCACAGCCTAGCCACCTTTAAACTCTCTCGCGCGTGCATGCTGATGCCAGTGACGCATTCAGTCGCCAAAACATCTTGTCTGCGGGGTTCCCTCCGCGTTTGAGATCGGGCCGCGGCGGTTTAATATCACGATTCCACCAATACCCCCCCCCCCCACCTTAAAAGGAGCGGTGGTAGTGCGAAATAGCGAAGAGAATGATCTCGGTCACGCACCGGTGCATGCATGGTACGTCGCGTCACACGCAGCGTCCCCTGCGCGCAAACACGGAGCTGAAGGGGGCATGGAATAATGACGGTGCGTAGCGTGTGAGCAGATCACCGATGCCGAGAAGCGCTAGGCTGATGATGGGTTTATGATACTTGATGAACGTAGTTTCCCGGCCCGCGTGTGCTTTTCAACAGAGCGGGAGGCATTTCCTTTTGTTATGCAGCTCACATCATCACGCGGGCTCGCATCTCGACGATAGTAGGGATGGATGATCATCACTAGAGTGCGCGCACGTCGCGGGGGATTGCCTCCTAGTGGCTTACTCCTCGTCAGGAGCGTCTTCTCCTACCATAGCAGCCCATCTCTTCGTACTGTGGTAGGCGGAGGGGAGGGCGTTGCATGAACAGACGCGCCGTCGCGCTGTGAGGGCTATCTAATAAGCTATCTAATGAGGGCTACTATAGCTTCGGACAGCCGCGTGATGAAGTCTGCGCGTGTCTGCACGGAATAATGAACTCTCACTGAAGTAACGTTCCAGTTTCATACATACGCTACAGTATGACGCGTGTTTGCGCACACTTAATACGCTTGAATGTACACTCACTATGTGATACACACACAGAGCCTTTACGGCCAGGCTCGGGTAAATCACTCACACGTTGTACACGCTTTTAATGGTACTCTGAGCGCATTTCTCCATGATATTCTTTTCTACACGTTTTCGCAGAGGTGTATGCATTTTTTCGTTCATCGTGTAAAAAGGGGGAGATTATTGAATTGAGGCGTGCATGTTGAAGGCTGGCGTCTGACTGAAGCAGCAGGAGCAGCTCATGCGTGATTTTGACTCGAACACCGTATGCTCGCCACGCATTGAGAGAGAGAGAGGGAGATGGGGACGCAGGTACATAGCAAGGCGGTTACTTCTTTTTGTCTCTAATTTACCCCGACTTTCACCACTGCTTCGCCACTGCTTGCCGACCAAAGCCTCTGAGGCACGTCAAGTGCACGTGTTGTCATGTTAGGTACCACGCTTCTTTAGCGCGCAGACACAAAGAAGGCAACTAACCCCATGAGAGCTGAGCACGGTTAGGAGCTCTCCTGTGTCCAAGGCAATCTGCAGCCTCCCTCACCACCATCCAGGCGCACCACCCGGACGCTCCTCCTCGTGCAGCCGGGATCGCCAGCATCTGCGGCCATGCGTCGCGCCATCAGCAGGGGTGGCAGCTAGCCAAGGTCGGCCGTCAGCCTCGGAGCACCCCCATTGACACCCCCACCCCCCCAAAGCAGCTGCCCTCCTGCTCGTCGTGTTCTCCTTCGCCCGCACCTCGCCGCCGCCGGGCAGCATGGATGTGCGAGCTCGGCTCCGGCTGTGGCTGCCGCTGTCCGTGGTGCTGATTTACCAGAGCGGCGGCGCCTCCGGTTCGGAGCTCCTGGTCATGGGACTCATGCCGCTTAACGAGAGCCAGGCGGGTGGTGGCATCGGTCGAGGCATCATGCCTGCTGTTGCCATGGCCGTCGATCGCGTCAACAAAGACGATACTCTACTGAAGGGACACCACCTCAATGTCACGTGGTACGATACTGAGGTATTTTGATCTTTTTTTTACAGTATCTCCCCCCCATCACAATCACAACAGTAATCACCACTCAAGTCAAACACCCGCATTGTATGCTGCACTTAAAAAGCACGCTTCGTACGCCCACTTGATATTCCCACACGGTCTGCACCTTGCACGCTTGGCACGTAGCCGTTATTATTCCGCGAGATATGCGTCGATATCATGGAAATCTCATTGAAGGCATTCATTGAATTTGGCACCAGATGAGAACATGGACTTTGACTAAGGGGGGTTGTAGATGGATGGTTGGCCAACATTGGCTGAGATTTCGGTGTTCATGCTGCACTTGAAGAATATGTGTTCGGGCAAAATACTAGTAAATACTAGCATGAATTAAGAAAGCACATTGTTTTATAAATTGCACACCGTAACTGTGGCTTTTAAAGGCACTTTGGAAAGGTTGAGAGTTGAACTGGCCGTCATATTAAAGTACACACTGTTGGAAGTTACTGAGGTGTTGGTGCACCCATTAATACTAACGTTGCGTTTGGAATATGCGATGGAATTACGTGCATTCGTTAACCACCTGTGTGTCTTTGCTGGCAATTACTTTGGACCACGTTTTTAAATAAAGGCAGTGTAATTGAATTATGAATTTTAATTATACAAAAAGCATATATCGTTTGATTTACCTCATTAGGTATGTAGTATACAAGTGACAGTAATACCTAATTATAGTATGAACTGATGGTAAATTACTGTACAACAAAAGCTTGCTATTATGGATTTGTCATATGAATTGTTGTCCCTTTCTCCTTGATTGATGAAATTTGTGAAATTTTAGCCAAGGCAAACACATTCTTTGTAATATGACACAATCAAATACCAATTTTCTCATTTAAAATTTGCATAAGAGGTATTAGTTGACGTGCCACTTCATACTTGTGGCAATGTAATACCCAACAAAACTTGCGGAATTAAAGAAGCCTTAGTAGCTATGACTCAATAAGATGCTACATTTGACACATTGAAATGCCGAAATAAAAATGGAAAGTCTTCATTTGTATGATGGATTGCACACCAACAACATTATTTCGTGTTCTGTATCCCATTAATGCTTTTATTTGTACGATTCTTGGCTCGTACAATGGCTGAAAAATGGAGAGACATAGAATCTATGCTTTGAAATCAAATGTATTTAATCACTGATGTTTGAATTTTAAACAACATTCTGTATGTAATTATTTGCTTACATTGTAGCCGAGTTAAGTGTACTTAATAAATCTTGGCAACCGTTTGGTGATATGATATATTCTAGCAATTTTAAGCTTGACTAACACTATGTTAAGAAACATTATGGAAATTTTCAAAAGTAATTCAAACATTAAGGGCCTGTAATTGTTGTGGTACCTTCAACCAAGGTTACTAACATATATCCAGTGTCATCAGATCTCAAGGTTAAGTCTATTTTGTGTTTGGATGCGTTAACATGAAGCATGACTGGCTGTTATAGGGTTTATGCATCGGTGTAGAGAGGCGTTGATCCAACATTAACAGACCAAAGGGCTGCAGATATAGACATACAATGGCAATGTTGTACAACCATAAATAAAAAAAATAATTTTCATAATAATCAATGTCCTCCTCAAAAGAAATGGGCCATTTCCCAAAAAGTATACTGCTAAAACAATTAAGCACGTAGGCTTTCGGCATCAATAATATGACTCCTAATTGAGTTTTTTGTTAGAGTGCATACATATAATGCCCAATTGTATTGTATGCCTTGCTTGACCTGACACAGCCCAACAAATCAAGTTTGCCACTGAACAAAGCATACCCTTCAATATTGTTTTCAGAAACCCAGTGGTGAAAACCATTTCACTTCAGTATCTGATAGTTAAACGATTTTGGTGTTACTGGCCTGTCAACATGCCACTTATCTAAAACTATATTAATTGCTACATTTTTTCAGATGACAACTCTATTTATATGGCTTTTTCAGGCGGATGGGCGCAGAAAACACGACGTTAGTATGATATGAAAGCGGTTTTAACTCCAAAACTATTCTGAATCATTTTCCAAATATCCCTGCTGTAAGGCAGTGTTCATAATAAATGTGGTGAATTTTTATTATAATGTATTTTTATTTTTTCAGCGTAAAAATTGTTTTGAGTCTAACCCTGATGCAGAGGTCACGTTTATACCACCGTTGCTCTGGAGTTGATAAAGATGAGTCCTACTTTGTGAGAAGTTGACGTTTGATGTTTTATGGAAAGCTTGCCCCGCATGATGTACATATGAACTCTCCACTTCTGGCATTCTATTATTTAGATAAGAACTGCTCAATGCATATTAGGTATTTTTAAAACAGAGACATTTAAAATATATATTTCACGAGTCTCCCATATGGAAGTCACAGTAAGTTCTAATTGGCCCTCCCCTATTTGTAAGTAAATGTATTAGTATGATTAAATATGCTCTACGTTATTACATAAATTGTAATGCTCAACATATTTCATAGTTTTACAGTGCGTGGTTTTTGGTTTCACATGACATTGAGTGCTGCAGCTATGGCCCAACAGCCAAGAGACAGGTTCATAGAGAATCATTAATATTATTAAAGTTGGTACACAAAGTATATGGGAGCCATAAAATTGAGCTAAAGGTGTATGTGCACTTGTCTGCTGATCAACTGCATATATATTGTTCGTATCTGTCAGTCACTCAAAAAAACTTTCAAGAAGCGTAATTTTTTCCCATGCGGTTACAAAGTTCTTATTCAAATGTTTTCCTCATTGTTCACGGATAAAGTTACTTTGCATGAGTTTTGTTGAGCTTACTGGACAAAATAATTTCATTGCGAACCCACTTAATGATATAGAGTTATTTCATATGATATATTCTAATAAAATTTCAGAACACCTTAATTTGAGGAACATCTTCATGGAGAACAGTCAGAGAGAACACGTATTGGCATGCATGGTATTTAAAGATGTAGTCTTGACGTAAGAGAATTGCTCTCCATAGATGTTTTTTCACCAAAGAAAAGAAGAACTGTGGAGAAAAATGCATGATGTTTGTCAAAAAGGGAATGCACTTAAAAAATATATGTATATCTATCATTCTATCACTTTTGATTGCAAATGCAAAAGAGTTGAAATTGTCTGGTTATCATATTTCATGGGTTTCAACTTGCTTACCAATTGAAATTGCACACGATACATTTAATTAATTATGTCTGGAATGTGCAGGTGCCATTGTTTTGAATGCCACTTTAAGTACGGAAAAATGATGCTAGAATTCTCCATAAGGTCACATTGGTTTACCAATGAACTTGCCTTGTAAAATCCCATGGCCCTGCAATCTAAATCCCGAGTGGAGACATTCAAGCCTGTTGTCTCTACTCTATACGTCTGTGGCAATAATAATGATAATAGTTGCACTTCTAGAGCGCTTTTCACCCGAGGGTCACAAAGCGCCTACGGATTTCTCATGAATATTCTCACAGTTACATATCCTAATCACGTAAATTCTAGGATGTAACTGACAAAGTAATTTTAAAGTATTGAGAGGTGACTTTTGAGATTATTGTTTATTTTGGGTTTGTTTTTGCTAATTTTAATTTTTTTTATACTGTGTTTGTGCCTTGTACAGCATTCATGCTGCAGGGAATCGAATACACTGTTATTTTGAATATCAGCCGAGTCTTATACATCTTAAGCTCTTTTGCTAGCACTGATATATTTCCAAACTGCCATCTCATCAATGTCCCTTCTTAATACTTTTTGAGGATATCAAGCTGAGGCATTACTCAGTCTCTTGCTCAATGTAATAAGTAAAATGAAAGTCCGAATTTGTATTACTAAATATCTGGCTTTTTTTGTTTCTGCTTTATTGTTCTTATGTCGTTGTTGCTGATATGCCGTTCTCGCTGCAGCTCTGTGCAGCGCATTGTGACCCTCGAGTGAAAAGCGTTCTCGAAGTGCAATTATTATTATTAAAATAACTTGCATCGCAACACCACAATTAGCTCGCCTTAATATGCTGTTTCCTCATTTTATTAAAAGGGAAGCCTTGGTGTTTAATTGACTGAAATGTTGTACTTAGAGCCTCCTAATCGCTGAAGCTGAGCCTGAATGGTCACTGCCACTGCTTATTTTTTAGCCACACGCTTCAAAATATCCCTCGAGGCAGATATTGATACTGACACGAGTGCTTCAACAGAGTGATGGGACAACTTAGTATACAGTAGCTGATCTGATTTACCTGCTCTTAAAAGGGATACATTTTCTGATAATTTGATGGCTCAATAGTGCATTTGATTGATTACTTCATGAAAACTATGTGTAAAATTGGGATTGAGGCAATCTTTTGGGACCACTGTAGTGCCTGAATTGGCTATGGAAGCAAATTAGTAGGATGGTGGTTTTTTTGAGTGTACCATCTCCCACAGGATGGAAATTCATTTACTGGTTGGAAATGGAGGACCATCACTTATTCTAAGATAATGCAACCGTCCTTTTTTTTAGCTTTCCTCAATGAGGACAGAAAATGCAACGAATTCTATACTTAATGGAAAATCACAGGGCTTTTTCTGGAGCGCTTGTGAATGTGCATTGAATCTCTCATCTCATCTCATTATCTGAAACCGCTTAATCCTATATAGGGTCACGGTGAAGCCGGAGCCTATCCCGGAAACACAGGGCGTAAGGCAGGAATACACCCGACGACGGGACGCCGGTCCATCGCCGGGCATTGCGGGACAATTTTTAGTCTCCGAGCCAATCAACCTATCCAGGAGCATGCTTTTGGACTGTGGGAGGAAACCGGAGTACCCGGCGAAAACCCACGCAGACACGGGGAGAGCATGCAAACTCCACACAGAAAGGCACCGGAGCCGAGAGACTCGAACCCGGGACCTTCTTGCTGTGAGGCGTCAGCGCTAACCACTGCGCCACCGCGCCGCCCCTGCATTGAATCTAAAATTGTAAAAAATCGTAGTCTTTACATGATTAAAATATTTCAAAATCCTGTTATAGTATTAGATATATATATTATAGCATCATTTAAGTATACGGTTTAATTTACATGCATACTTTCTATTTGACATTGATACAACTTCCAATTTGTGCATTTGGCAGCACATTTTATTTAACATCAAGTATTGGAGTCTAGAAATACTACATCACTGTGCGAAGTAGCTGGTCAAAAGCTCCATTTCATTCTTTTATTTTGGCCGATTTTTGTTGTGCACATTGGCTCAAGTAACTGTTTTGCTTCATCTTGGTTGCTAACAACCCAGCATATTGAAGACAAGGCTTTGCTCTAATTTAACTGCCAAACACGATAATCACAAGGCTGTACATCAAAGCCTCCATTCTTTACCTTCATTGAAATTCATTGAACCACCCTGTATTAGGAACGGTGTCGCATTGCCAAGCATATTGATACTTTTTGTGTCATTTGCAAAATGCAAACTGCGACATTTTCTCGGAGGGACCTTTCTTTTGCCTACGACACGAGCCCAATGTGTTTGGACACTGAAAGCAACTTTAATTTGCGAACTGTAAGAAGACACTGGCGTGACCTCTATCTGACCGGCGCTGGATTTTCTCTGGGCTCCCTCTGATTTCAGTTGTAAAGTACTGGAGTGCGCATATTTGCCTGATTAAATCGCAATTTAAGGTTGCTTTATGATTGAGTTGTTAATAGTTAAATAAGCAACCAGGTCCCGATATCGATTTGTTTTGCTTGTCACTTTTCACTGAACAACATCTTAAACGCCTTTTAATTGCCTAATTTTAATCCAATAATAGCAGTACAGTTCGTTTTGAAATACTGTAGTATACAATTAAAGCATCTTGTTAATCTTCTAGCAAGGTCATGAAGGAATGCTACTGTGTATTTAAAGACATGTTTTCTAGATTGCGTGATATGTACCTAATAGAATTCAAATTTCATATGTATAGCAAATCCTAATAAAATTATTAACATTGAAAAGAGCATGGAAGTAAATTTAAAAAAAGGGTTCACACTTACTTTATCCCTTTTTAGGTACAATCTTTTTGTCTGTTTCAGATAAATTCAATTTGTATTGTATTTTCCACGTCTTTGCCAATCTGCACCAGGCTGCACAAACCAGTGTGGCACAGTATGGGCTAATAACCCCATGACCCACGCAGTGTGAGGAGGCCCTTGAGTATCTTTAGTTTGACAAAAGGATGTCCATGTAAACGTACATTTTACGAGTACGACTACTATCTAGGTTTTTGTGGCTTTCTATAGACCTCTAAGGTGTTTATGGGTTGTACCAAATGTTGTTTGGCACTATGTGACACTTTGCTCCACATGCTAAGCACTCCTTCAGGAACTAAAATGAGCAGTCATTTAACTAAACTTGAGCAGCTCGAATCATTTCATAAACAATTTTATTTTTCCTCTTGACGCACACACGTGTTCCATTGTCCTAACCTCTTTACCATTTCTCTTCATTGGCTCATGCGCCTATCTTACTCTGGATCCTACCAACTACAAACTTTAGTTTATTTAATCCCTTGGCATTGAGAGCAGTGGGGAATTTCTATAGGCAAGGGACGCATTGTGCCCTTTGGAGCCCTGGTGCTTATGGCAGGACGAGCCACTTATAATGAATGGATCGAATGGTACAGCGTGCTTGTACAGTGTTATTAAATATATATTTCCGGTAACGTTGCAGACGGAAATATTTATTTATCTTTCAACCAGTTAGAAACTGGTAACCACATGTTTGGTTTTGGCTTTAACGTGTGAGGCGAAACGTCGCGAGGAGAGGAGAGAAAAAGAAGTTGTTTTATTAGGCTTGATTCTTCTGTCATAAATTTTCAGTAGTGGGACAGTGCAGATGAGGTGTTATTGTGCCAGCCTACCTGCACGAAACATGGATTTTGCCACATGCCTAAGAATAAAAACAGTCCCCTCTCAAATACGTTTTTTTAGAAACGTGGTATTTTTTAAAATATTTTCCTTCAAACTCTGCTTGATTCCTTAAAAGATCCATGAACCCCTGTTTGAGCACCTGCAATGTGATCAGTGACATGCAGGAAGCATGAAGGTGCCATATTAATGTGAAGACTTATGTGTTTTAAGCTGTTATGGCCCTTTGATTCTCATCTCTCATCTCATTATCTGAAACCGCTTAATCCTATATAGGGTCACGGTGAGCTGGAGCCTATCCCGGAAACACAGGGCGTAAGGCAGGAATACA
>JAZEWT010000003.1:34781264-34794076 GCA_036362905.1 Mordacia mordax | reverse complement strand
AGCTCCAGTTTATGTATGAGGCACTTGATGTGAGCCCATATTTATACAAAAAATTGAATTGTCAACAAAAATCGCGGCAATGTGTACAGTTGTATATATGATGTCATTACAAACTCACAATGTGAAAGTTGTGGACCAACTCAGCCTATCATACAATTGAGATTGAACAGTACCACTTTGTTGGAAGCAACAGTGGTTGTTACAATTTTGTCATGGAAAAGAACAAACTAATAATTGTATTTAAACTGAAACATGCTTTTATTGGTATTCTTTACTTAAAACAAATTGTTACAAATATTATAAGAAATTAACCTATTATTAGACAGATTCCCTGTACCATCTAAAGCAATTAATTACACAATGCTTAATTACCTTTGTGTCTAGATCCTCATTTCATCTCATTGTCAGAAACCGCTTAGTCCTGTACAGGGTCACGGTAAGCCAGAGCCTATCCCGGCAGACACAGGGCACAAGGCAGAGATATACCCACGATGGGACGCCAGTCCAACACCGGGCACTGCGGGCAATTTAGTTTGCAAGCCAATTAACCTATGTAGGAGCATGTTTTTTGGACTGTGGGGGAAACCGGAGTGCCCGGCGAAAACCCACGCGGACACGGGGAGAGAACTCGCAAACTCCACACAGAAAAGCACTGGAGCCGAGATTCGGACCCGGGACCTTCTTGCTGTGAGGCGACAGCGCTACCCACTGGGCCACCGTGTCGCCCGTGTCTAGATCCTGTAATCTAAAAAAATGATCTATGAAGCACTGTATGTTATAGCATTTCTATTCGGCACGTAACGAGGGCTTACAGAGTCCAAATTGAGCAGTTCGCAGCAAAAAAAGGTTGGTTTTGATGCAACATGAGTTTTTGACTTCACGATTTGGCTGAGCACTTAAGTGTTACTGCTATAAAAATAGACGTTGAATCAACCTCTCTGGCTGTAATGACTAAAAGTACGTTGTCATTTTTCAGTTCTCTAAAAACACGTGTGCGGGTGGGTTTACACTTATACTTTTGGGGGGAGGACAGTTTTGGATACGGGCGCAATTGCTGTAACTGCCACGCTAGAAGATGGAATCGAATCTGTGACCTTTGCAATGCCAATTTAGGGTTCTGACCATGAACAACACGGCTTCTGATACAATGGAAAATCTCAACAGAAAAAAACAAAGATTTTAGACCTCCACTCCTTTGGGAGACACAATATGGAATATTTGTATTCAAGCACTGCCCTAAACATCTGCACAGTTAAGTTTTCTAAACATGTACCCATTTTCTAAAAAATAGTCACTTTCAATAGCCGCTTAATTCTGTACAGGGTCGCAGGGGGCCGGAGCCTATCCCGGCAGACATAGGGTGCAAGGTGGGGCTATACCCAGGATGTGACGCCCGTACGTTCCAGGGCACTCTTTTGTTTGGGGGGGGGGGAGCAATTTACTCAGCAGGCCAATTAACCTAGGCAGCGGCGTGTCTTTGGACGGGGGAAGGAAACAACTTAGCACAATATTGTGTATTTACTAACATGCTAATAACATGCAGTGAACATTACACGTTAGAGAACCTATACCACGACGTCTATAATACTACGTGTGCCATGCAGTACTTCGTATCTTTATCATGCGTGAACGAGGCAATCTATAGTAATTACTTTCAGGCAGGACATTTTGGTCATTTCGCTGTACAGTAGTTAGCTTGGCTTTAATTCTTCAGGTGGCACAAAAGGCTATAACGGTGTCAGTTATGTGACACCTCCAATAGACCAGGAATAAAGTCTCATCTCATCTCATTATCTGAAACCGCTTAATCCTATATAGGGTCACGGTGAAGCCGGAGCCTATCCCGGAAACATAGGGCGTAAGGCAGGAATACACCCGACGACGGGACGCCGGTCCATCGCCGGACATTGCGGGACAATTTTAGTCTGCGAGCCAATCAACCTATCCAGGAGCATGCTTTTGGACTGTGGGAGGAAACCGCAGAACCCGGCGAAAACCCACGCGGACACGGGGAGAGCATGCAAACTCCACACAGAAAGGCACCGGAGCCGAGAGACTCGAACCCGGGACCTTCTTGCTGTGAGGCGTCAGCGCTAACCACTGCGCCACCGCGCCGCCCCAGGAATAAAGTCATGAATCCCATTTATATATTTATTATTATTCTCAGCTCACTACCTCAGCTCAATTGCCACTTACAACAAAGCAACTTGGGAGGAAGTCTTACAAAGATTTCCAGGATAATTGGCCTTATTTGGCATGAAGAACCTCACAGTAGGGGTGCGTTGCAAGTGGAGGAACAGTAGCCAGAGCTCAAACAATCCTCTGTGACTATACAGAACATTACACAGCGACACGGCTATCCCGAAAGAACGGCTATGGGAAGCAATTGTTATACATCGAGCCGTGACAACCTACATATGTACGCACTATACAGAACCTCGATCAGCGTTGCGCCGCTGGGTGACTGAAGAAAGAAGGCCTTCTCGATGGCGTTGCAGTTGTTTGTTGTTGTTGGTAGCCTGCAACTGTAGCTTCTTACTGTTGAGAAAAGGCCTCCTCCATCTTCTTACATTCATTCCTTCCTGCCATATGTTGCTTTTGTAATACCTCTGTGACCCATTGGAGTGTTTCCCGTGGATTACTGTGTTGTTTGCTATATCCTATAACTAGACTTACCCAGAACGTGCCCAATCTCTGCAGATTTCAGAAGCTAAAGCAGGGTTGTGTCTGGTTAGTGCGTAAATGGGCGAATACCATGCACAGAACAGATTTTGCATTGTGGCATTGTATGGTACTATATATCATCTTCTATTGCCCCGTCTTTACCAATGTACACTTAACCAGCGCTGTGCATTGCAGTAAAATAATGCGTATGTCAGGAGATGGTTATCATCCAGTAGTGGATTGATAAAAAGAGCCGTACATGTATTTATATTGCAGCTTAAAATCAGTCAATCAGTTGGCTGAGGCAAAACAGCATGCTTTAGTAAAGGTTTTGTTCATATGGAGGTAAGGAAATTACACGTATTATATTACAATATAGGGCGGCGCGGTGGTCCAGTGGTTAGCGCTGACGCCTCAAGCAAGAAGGTCCCGGGTTCGAATCTCTCGGCTCGGGTGCCTTTCTGTGTGGAGTTTGCATGCTCTCCCCGTGTCCGCGTGGGTTTTGGCCGGGCACTCCGCTTTCCTCCCACAGTCCAAAAAGCATGCTGCTACATAGGTTGATTGACTCGCAGGCTAAATTGCCCCGCAGTGCCCGGCGATGGACTGGCGTCCCATCGTCGGTATACCCTTGCCTTGCGCCCTGTGTCTGCCGGGATAGGCTCCGGCTTCACCGTGACCCTGTATAGGACTAAGCGGTTTCAGACAATGAGATGAGATATTACAATATAGGAGCACATCACGTCAGCAGTTTAAACATTCTCATTTGCTGTAAGAAAAACAATTTGTACAGTGTACTGGTGTACGTTTTGACGACTCGATGCATGAGAATCGCTTTCATAATCTGCTATTTCGGTACGCCGTGTCGAGCGCTCGAACCTCCTTAGCACGACCCTGGGCAGCAATTCTCAATACGTACTATTTCTGTACCAACTCATCCGGAATAAATTAACGAAACCTGTCAGATTTGCTTAAGCACGTGTTGACTTTTTTTCCCGTTGCGCTCTTGTGCAAAGCCAGTGCCATAAATGGCGGCGTTATAAATAAACACAAGGACCGTATACACGTACACATTAGTCACAATCATCACGGTTTTGTATTATGTATAGTATTAAATGTTTAGGCTCAGATAATAATTAGTTTTGAGACAAACATGCTTTTTAATGATCATTTTTCAAAGTGAATGCAGCTGTGTAATTTAATAAGGAAATTGAGGTTCAGTGAATATTTTTTAAATGCTTTTGATTGAAAAAAGTATTTTTCTTTCAAAACGAATGATGCATGATTGATATACTGTGCAGTACTTACATTGCTCATCGTGCAGAAACCTTTGTAGTACCTAGTCTGTGCTCTGCATATAATGTAGTTAAAATAACCTAACATAATGACACAAGGTCTGCAGTGAGTAAGAATGAGGGTGACAAGAATAATTTTCTTTGGAAGTCGTGTGAGGGATGGTAATCAATTCTTTTCGTGAATGGAGCCATTCTAAAATGTCCTGCCTTATCCAGTGTTGCCTTGATGTGCCATGCAGAACGGGTACAAATCGTGAGCGTTAGACAGAGTCTCTTAATGTATAGCTCATGTGCTGGGCATGCTTGACAACTGGCGGCTTTTTATGTGAAAGTTCTGGGGCTCAAATCTTTTGGATATTTATTTTAAATGTTGGCTATTTTTACGTGCATTTGAATAAAACTCAGAAATGTTGTTCGTTTGGCCTACACCACACAAAAGCGAGCCCATTCCTCCATGTCTCATGTCACAATTACGGCATAGCCCAAAGCGGACTATGTCCTTGTGGGGCAAACGATGGCAGAAGGTTTTGACAATTCTGCGTGGAGGGTTGATTAGGCATTGTAGGAAATTTTACGTGCGTTAACAGCTCTATCTTGACACATTATTCAGCATTTTTATGCCATAAAGCGCTGCACAGAGCTGCAGACAGAACGGCATGTCAGTAACAACAACTACATTAAAACAGAAAATCAGCAACAATAACGTTTTTGTTTTGATGTTGTTACAATTTTGAGCTGTAGAGAAAACAGCATGTCAACAACAACAATATCAGGGTACTATGGGTACTTTTTTTGCCAGTATACCTATATAAGATTCCAACAGGTTTTACCGTATCTGGCGATTATGCAGGTGTTTAGATCTTAACACCTGCATAATCGCCAGATACAGGTTTTACCGTATCTGGCGATTATGCAGGTGTTATGCAGGTGTTAAGATACAGGTTTTACCGTATCTGGCAATTATGCAGGTGTTATGCAGGTGTTAAGATCTTAACACCTGCATAATCGCCAGATACGGTAAAACCTGTTGTAATCTTATATAATATCAGGGCAGTTCAACTGAAAGTCAAATAATGGCAATAAGTTATAGGACATAAAATAAGCGATTAAAAATAATTCTTCAACAAACAAGGAAGGAATAAATGTTCCCGAGCAGGCGCAGATCGGCAGCGAGCCATCACCCTGGCATGACGACAGTGAGCCGCATTAATAGTCCTAGCCAGAGGACTTGAAAGCCTTATGGAACAAGTGAGTCTTGAGACTAGATTTGAGATGCCCAGGGACTCAGTTGATCGAATCTCCAATGGAAAAGCATTTCAGAGTCTGGGAGCAGCGCGCGAGAAGGCTCTGGCACCCATCGAATGAAGGTGCGATCTGGGCACATGCAGCAAGCCCGTATTGGAGGATCGAAGTTGTGTTGAGGAGGGTGCCTGAAGTAGGTCACATATGTATATCGGAGCAGCGACAGTGAGAGTCTTGCAGGTGATAAGGAGGATCTTGAATTCAATCCTGTATTTAACCGGTAATCAGTGGAGAGACATCACTACTAGGGATATGTGATTGTGGATAGGTGTGCGAGTGAGGACTCTAGCAGCCGCCTTCTGCAAATGTTGGAGACGATTTATCGGGTAGAGGGAGGGGTGCCAGGGAGCACGGCATTGCAGTAATCGATTCGTGTGGAGATGAAGATGTGTATTAGCTTCTCAGCATCAGCGGGTTACAGGATGTTGCGTAGTCTGGCTATATTTCTGAGACGGAAATAGGCTACCTTCATCACCTCGAAGCTGAGTGAGGAATTAAGAGTCACAACTAGACACCGGACTGCCTTAGCAACTTCAACAGTCTGGTCGTCAAGAATCAATTGGATAGGTTCAGCCTTGGACAAGTGGTGCAGGGTTCCGAAAAGCTAAATTTATGTTTTGTCGCAATTTAGTTTTAGGAAATTTAAATTGCGCTAGGCTTTCACAGTTGACAGTGAGGACAACATGCAAAAACCACACGCATTGATGGATGGCTTTATGTGGATATAGATTTGGATGTCACCGGCATAGCAATGGTAGCTGAGATTGAGGCTGCGCAGGATATGGCCAAGTGGTTGTATGTAGATGCTGAAGAGGAGTGGGCCAAGAACTGAACTCTGAGGAACTTCAGACAAACATGATGGATCACTGACTTTTGTCCTCCGAGGCTGACAAACTACTTCCGGTCGGAGAGGTAGGAGATCAACGAATGCAGGGCACAGCCATAGACCCCTATACCCTCCAGTCGCTCAAGTAAGATTGGGTGGTCAACCGTATTTAATGCAGCACTCAGGTTCAGTTGCACAAGAATACTTGGCAAGCTTTCATCAGCAGCGAGCAGTAGGTCATTAACTATTTTGACCAGAGCAGTTTCAGTACAATGGTCGAATCTGAACCTAGATTGGAAGGGGTCGAGGAGGTCCTTATTGATAACGTGTTTCTGGAGTCGCGCAGCAACTGCACGTTCAAGGACCTTCGAGAGGAATGGTAGATTTAAGATGGGTCAATAATGGTCAAGGATGTTGCTATCCAGGCCAGGTTTTTTAAGCAGAGGGGTAACTGCGGCACATTTTAATAGTGGGGGAACGATGCCAGAGCGAAGTGAGTTATTAAGAGATTAGTGACGAACGTGGCAAAAGATTTGAAATTTGCCCGGATGATTTTGGATGGGAAGTGGTCCAGGGAGCAGTTTGTAGGCCAAGATCTGATAACTAAAGAAGTGTATGGCTAAATATTATAGTATGGCCTTGGTGCTATAAACATTCAGTGAAGTTGTTGAATAGAGGCTAATATCCACCGCAGATGACAGTGATTTTTAATCCCCAGGATCAATCTCAAAGTACTGCCGGCACGACTTGAGCATCTTTAACATCAACACCAACAAGTGGGAAGCAAGAGAATGGGAAGACTTGGTTTGACAGAATCTGGGGTGGCTGAAGAAGACGTGTCTTAAAGGCTTCAGCATTTCTGAAATAATCGCGAAAGAGTGAAACAGGGAGCCGTAAACGATTCGTACGCAGTGGACAAGCACAACAATTGCAACAGGCTCTTATCTCTCCAGGATCGATAGTTATACCCATCATATGATATGCAAATAAAACTAAGTTAAGGGCTTCATATCACTGGGGAATGGAAAGCTTGTGTTGACGAAAGAACATGAGTAAACTGTTACTGGCAGAATTAACACATTTTCTCCAAGGCATGGTTTAATCTTATAACATGTTACATGTTACATGTTAAAATGTTTAATGTTCTCATCTCATTATCTGAAACCGCTTAATCCTATATAGGGTCACGGTGAGCCGGAGCCTATCCCGGAAACACAGGGCGTATGGCAGGAATACACCCGACGACGGGACGCCAGTCCATCGCCGGTGTTTAATGTTTAAATGTTAAATTTTATAACATGTTCTGTTTTGTTGTTACTATGCTTACCAATGCACTTGCGAATTATTAGTTACTAGAATTGGGATCGTGTGTGACATTCGCATTGTATTGGACTGTTCCTTGGAGCTGTTGACGTATGTGAGGAGCTTTTTAATGCAACAAGTCGGCGACAGAGATTATATCCCTAAAATAGCCCTCGCAATAGCCCTGGCTATAGTCCTGGACTATTTTAATGTATGATTGTATGTAAAGTCCTCACAGATATAAGTTATTTCTGATGCGAGCTGCTGTTACTTATTTCATGAAAGTTTTAGGGTGGTGCGGTGGCACAGTGAGTAACGCTGTCACCTCACAGAAAAAAACACCCGGGTTCTATTCCTGGCTCGAGTACCTTTCTGTGCAGAGTTTGCGTGTTCTCTCTCCCCGTGTCCACGTGGGTTTTCGCCGGGTATTCTTGTTTTTATCCCACCGTCCAAAGACACACTGCTGCTTAGGTTAATTGGCGTGTTGAGTAAATTCCCCCCGGTGCCCTTCGATATACTGGCGTCCCATCATGAGTACAGCCACGCCTTGTGCCCTCTTGTCTGCCGGGATCGGCTTCCCCCGCGACCCTGTACAGGATTAAGTGGGTAATGATAATTTTGATGATTATAGTTTTATGTTGTGGTGAAACCTCTAATTATCGATCAGTCCTGTAGCAATAGGGGACTCGAAGGGACTTACCCCCACCTACATCACCTTTCTTGCCCATTGACAGTGGCGGGCCGTGCATTTCACACCTAGGCCTTCAGTGATGTCCTACTTAGTCCGACTTCAATAAATACCTCTCATAATTCCATCATTTATGACACCAAGTGACCACGGCTGGAGAAATAGTATACAGAAACACACTTACGCACTACTGGGCATTGCATCACCTCAATTGTGTACAAAACGGGCTATTTTCCAGCGCATTTAAAAATCAATAAACCCGCATCAGCAATTAAAACATATCTCTACGTGGTACTGTCAAAACTCTTTCCCTGCGCACCTGTTCGTTGAGCTGTGTATCCACTCGGGTGTCCCCAAAAGTTTTTAAAAGCACCGTAGCTTGCAAGTATCCAGTCGTGCTTTGGTGTCTCGTTGCTGCCTTAGTTAAACAATTTAAGTTCGCAAATCCAGTGTAGCTCCACATACCAAGTCGATCCTTTGCAAACAAAAGGCATTCCCAGCAGAACAATTTGCAGCACCCATTGGAAGCCGTAAGCCAGGGGTACCGCTCATAGTTGGTTGATTGGGAATGGCGGACAAAGCCTTTCCCCGGCTGGGACAGGTTAGCTGGCTCGGGGGTCGGCCGTCCTCGTCTCACGAGATCCAGCTTCTCTTGAAAGGTCCGTCTTGAAAATGGCCTTGCAAGTATATCTGCAACCAAATCAACGTTTTGCCCTCCTTCGGCCATTGTGGGTTAAAACAGCGAGTAGATATATTAGATTTCTCTCTCTGCTAACCGGGTGCGGCTCGGTTGATCTGCGTTGAACTCACGAGTCGGCTCTTCTTCTTCTTCTTGTTGTTTTACGGCGGTGAGTATCCAATCACAGGACGCGTACATGTCACGTTCAACGTGAGGCCAGCTAGAAGGCCTACTGTCAACAACTCGTGATCTCATTGGCTGTCGCAGCTGTCTATCAACTGTACGTGCCCGTTCACTTACATTGCACAGACGCCCGCATTGTTGATTCTGAAGGCCTCAGATTTCATACAGCCTGGCAACACAAGCGAGCTGAATTCTGATTGGATACAAACTCTAACCTAAAAACAACACGAACATGAAGAGAATATGAAGAATATTTTTATATATTTAGGGAAAGTAAATTCAAAATTAAATTAACTTTTATCAAATTATGATCATGATTTATGTTAGGCCAGCAGAGAAGGCCTTGCTGGCCCTCACTGCCATTGACAGTAGTCAAATAAAAAAAGGTTTATACAATATTTGACACCATTGGTGACTATAAAAATTGCTAGAAAAGATTAATACAATTGAGCGATGGGCATCACAGCTTTTCCTTATATACTAAGGGACGGAAGATTGTGAACGATAGCCTAAATGAGATTATAATGTTATGCATTCTGTAGCGTTTAACATCTGTTTAATGTCTGTTTAGAAGTGACTGTTAAACGCTCCCATTGGGTGTTTGTACACATCATCCCACACATTAAACAAGGTCACGCTGCAGGGTTGTCCTTAAAATGAAGGTGTGTATGGCGCAACATTAATATTATTTAGCTTGCACTTTCCTCCTAGCAAGAGCCGAGCATCTCGTTAGGAGGTCGGACATGTTGATATTGACAACCATCCGTTTGGCCGTCAATATTAAAAACGTGTAAAACACTTACAGGTTGTTCAAGTCACGACAGATTATTGTTTTTGAAGGCAAATTATATTTTACTGTACAAAATGGAGACAGAACTTGTGTGAAATTAATGTTCTCTAGGGCTACCTTAAAATTAAAATTTAGGGATCTATTCTTGTGAACTGCATGATTTTTGGAAAAAGTACTTTATAAAAAAATGTGAATATTGTAAGAAAATGCACTTTTTGCAAGTCTTTAAATGGTGATTGCTTTCATTATCCCTGTTACCTGACAATGGAAACTGTCAACGTGGATTTTTTTTCAGTCAAAGCTAAGCATGTAGCTTTGATCTTAGTGGCATTTTTACCAAATCAAAATAAGGTAGGTAATACCTTGTACAACTGTGTAGGTTTTCCCTGGTGTGCTGTTTGATAATCCCTCTGATGCGTTATCAGGTTGTACTGCGTGTTCTATGGTGTTTCTTTAGGAGCTAAATGCTCCCAGCACATGGAGCAAAATGTCAGATATCATGCCAAGCAACACGCGGTACAGCCTGAAAAACACAAGAGAGCATGTCAGGTTGCCTTACTGTGGTGGAGAAAAAATAAGAGGAAATGTCTTTATTCCCTCCACAGCATTTCCTGGCTCCCATAGAATGCCCTATCTGGGAAACATTCTGTGAAGGCTCTGTTCCACGCATTGCACAATTGTGACAAGGTTCTGTCCTCCCAGTGGAGCACACGTTCTACTTTATCTTTCCAAAACACCTGAATTTACTACCTGAACCAGGCTGATGATGCACTGTCCAGGACATTACATTTCGCCACGAGGGATTGGTGTGCACCTTATAGTCGTGAGAGAGGAGAGATGGTGTTTTAAATGTTTTAATTGAAAATATATTTTATGTGATAAGGGGTTAAATAATAATACCAGTGCTGCTGTTATATCTTAGTCAACATATTTAGTACTGCTTTTGCCACCATAGAAAACAAATCTGTAATGATTGGTCAATTAATTGAGACCTATGGGTACTTTTTGCCAGTATACATATATAAGATTACAACAGGTTTTACCTTATCTGGCGATTATGCAGGTGTTAAGATCCCAAACAGCACAATAGACACATTTTACAATGCGTCCAGTTTGCAAAAGGCACACATACTAGTGGCAAAGTATGCAAATAGGTAGCTTTGATAACCTATGCATTGTCCTTCAACTGACCGACCTTCACCTGGCAGTGGCTTCCTTTTGAGCCTATTTGCCGGTGTCAGCCGTTGCCAAAAGGCAGTCAGCTCAGGACAATGTGGCCTCAATGCTTTATAGTTTAGGTGAAGCTGTTAACGCTATGGGTACTTTTTGCCAGTATACATATATAAGATTACAACAGGTTTTACCGTATCTGGCGATTATGCAGGTGTTACGATCTTTACACCTGCATAATCGCGAGATACGGTAAAACCTGTTGTAATCTTATATTATTGAGACCAGTGAATCATATGCTGCTATTGATTGCAGCATACTGTTATCTTAATTTCACTTGCTGTTATGGACAGTGATGTAGTCTTTTTAAATAATATTGTTTATATCACATGATGCATACTTTATGGTCATAAAGCAATTAATGATACACATGTGTATGACAGGAATAGACACTGCCATCTCTAATGTATTGTATCTGTGGCGTGCAGTGTGACAATGCTAAAGGCATGAAAGCTTTTTTTGATGCAATCAAGAATGAGTCCAAGTACCGGATGATTTTTGGCGGCGTTTGCCCGAGTGTGACATCTACGATCGCAGAGGCCTTGCAGGGATGGAACCTGGCGCAGGTACGCTCTCACCCGCCTCCACACTTTTACTCGCCAACAAATCACACCATAGCCTCCACGCTTTTACTCACCAACAAATCATACCATAGCCTCCACACTTCTACTCTCCAACAAATCATACCATAGCCTCCACACTTCTACTCACCAACAAATCATACCATAGCCTCCACACTTCTACTCTCCAACAAATCATACCATAGCTTCCACACTTCTACTCTCGAACATATCATACCATAGCCTCCACACTTCTGCTCGCCAATAAAACATACCATAGCCTATCCCATAGCCCTCATCTTACCCTTCATATTTGTTATCAAATGCATCTACCAAGTTGTTTAAAGTCTTGCTTTGAACCCTTTTTATCGATTTGTAATCAACGGTGAATTTTGATTCCCACCAGGTAAGGCTTGTTAGAGCATACATTGTTCCCCCACCCCTCGTATACCAACCAATTATTTTGCTTTCAATATTGAATTCATCCCAAAGGTCACACATCATCCTTTGTCATTTTTTCAAAAGGTCATATTCATCAGAAAATCTCGGATTGTGACACGGTGACCTTTAATGTTAACAACGCCGGCGAATGCCTACGGAGATAATTTTATCAGCCGTCCCGGGGACAAACGTCAGGGGTGACAGGGCAGCCCATTAGCCCTTTAGTCGCCACTCCGTGTGTGGACCCAATTTTAAGTTAAACATTTTTTTCACTGCTTCCTCAACAATGGTGTACCATCGGGTTATATTTTTAAAGCATGAATATTTTCTTTGGCGACAATTTGTAGTGGCTTGTAACATAGTATATAATACACATAGGATTAAGATAGTGAAATATGTGTCACGTGTCACAGTAGGATTTAGAATCTATGGTATTCAGTCAATTTACGGTTCATATTTCTAATGGGGTGGATTGCTGGCACATTGGTTTGTAAATGTGATGCGTTTGGTTTGATAACATCAGTTGCGGGTGATATCTATACAAGTTCTGGGATCCTCTTCACAAACTTGAATTGGCCAGTGTGATGAAGTATGATCAAACAACCCCCGTGCCTCGAATGACATGAGAACACCTTTGTTTAACAGTGGATTGACAAAGCACTCGACGTAATTATTTTAAAAATTAAATTTACTTTAGTTTTATCCTCTTAAGTGTTGTAGAAATTACTTCCAATATATTATTCTGCTTTATTGCATTGCCTCGATTATACTTTAACCATCTTCAGATTGCAATATAGCCACAAGGACTCTGCCTGCAGAGAATAAGTATTGAATTTGCTATGATTGTATGAATAA
>JAZEWT010000003.1:34757999-34777294 GCA_036362905.1 Mordacia mordax | reverse complement strand
GCGACCGCGTTGTCCGGCTGTGCGACCGCGTGGCCCGCCTGTGCGACCGCGTGGCCCGCCGAGCGCCCGTCACGGAGCCGCAGAGACGGGGCCCTGGGCCACGGCCGCCATCTTGCCCCCGCCGCGTTGTATGATGTTACTGCTAAAGGAGAGCATGTTCAGAGTCTGTAACATTCTCCTGACGTCTCTTGCTGATATAAGCCTTTATAATCTGTGCACTTTATTTTTAACTCTGGCGAAAGCTGACCAAATGTTGTACTTAACTTAAAATCCCCAGTTTAAATTTTATATTTTATGTCATCAAGGATGCAGTTGATGAACCGAATTTCTAATTCTGGAAATGCAGTGCTGTAAAGTTGGGCTCAAGAGTGTTTGAATGGGAGTTGACCTCTTAGATCAACTTGACTCCATGTCGGCATGCTCGGCCCTGTTCAAATGGCATTCTTTGCAAATTCTAGTTGATTACTGTGGTTGTTTTATAACCACTGCCACTGTGCATACAGGTGTGGGAGATAGTTGTGGGGAGCGGTAGTGTGATGGTTAATGCGCCACACTACAAACTCTGCGACCCGAGTTCAAGTTATGCTCATAGCCAACACCAGTGACGATTTTCAAAACTGGTCCTGCCTGGGCCTCCACGATGTCGACTCTGCTCATGGTACTCATTTGAGACTGCCTGTAAAACTTTCAACTCTGGAGATAAAGGTGGCCGGGTGTGGTACTGTCCACCTAGCCCTGATTGTGTTGTGCTGACATTGATTGGTGTTCATTAACAGCACTTGACCCTACAATCTGTGCAAGCTAAACTTTGTCTTTTGGAGATGGTTTATGACGCTATGCACTTCACTCTTCATAGTTTTGAGAGCAATAACGTTAATTTTAAATGTTTATCAAAATGAAATAAATTCCAATAACTCCTAATCCTCTAGTGGATGAAGGCCTCCAAAAACCATCACCATCGCTCACGGCATATGTGATGTAATGATCTAGTACCTGCGCACGAGATTATTTATATTGCTCCAGGGCTCTGGTGGACGTCCTCTTGGGCGTTCTGTTCGATCACTGACCATAAATATATAATACTCTTTAATTAGTAAAATAGTGTACATGAGCACTCATGTTATTATTATATCATTATTATATTAGCGGGTGTGTTCCTGCCTTACGCCCTGTGTTTCCGGGATAGGCTCCGGCTCATCGTGACCCTATATAGGATTAAGCGGTTTCAGATAATGAGATGAGATGAGATTATATTAGCAAATATATGTGCATGCTAATGAACAAACTCTTTACAAAGACCTCTGAAGTGCGTTGATTAAATGAAAATATGCCTGAGGGCTAGGTTTTTTGTTTTATATATATAGCGATATGTATTCAATAACCACACTATCTCAGAAGACCACAACATGTATGCACAGCAGACACTACGCGTTACTTTTTGGTGGATCAACTGAAACATGGTGAGCTGGCAGCTCCTCCCTGTGTTAGCTCTGCTCACGTTTACAGATCTACACTCACTGATTCACACACCCTACGCACAAAGTGAGTGGTCCACTGGTATTATATTGAGCTATCCTACTGCTCATAGCCTCCATCTGTTCCTCAGCAGACTATGTCTGAGCGTGTGGCCAGCATTATTTGTTAATGCGAAACGAAGTTCAGATTTTCACAAACGCTCCAGGACACCAGGATATACTTTTCTGAAATCGACACTGTCTGACCAAACCAAGACGTCTTGGCAACACTGCCTCTGACTGTATTGGGAATACGTGTGTAATACAAGCTCACCTTTGGACACGCCACTGACATTCTGACAGGATGTTTCGTGCAAACAGATGACTTTCGCTTCCAACGCACCATTATATTGTGTTGCCCGTACATAAGAGAGAATTGCACGAGCCAGTTGCTTGCAAGTTACATGGCCAAGCAATTCTCGTGGAATGATCTCCGCTTTTAATTTGTCTGGCGGACCAATGCCTGGCAACAGGGCCTGACCTTCCTGCCCCCCACACCCACGCCTGCACACAGCCAGAGATTAAATGCGGAAGGTTAGAAAAGCAATCGGATGACGGTGTTGTAGAAGTCATCCTTGTTGCCTATAATCTGTCTTCTCATGGTGACGCAGTGTTTACATTTCCACTTAGTTGAGATGTTTACAGTTTCGAGCTGCTTTGCCTTGAATTAATTTTTAGCGCTTTTTACTACGAGTTTATTTCTCTATAAAAAAGAAAGTTGAAGCTGGATTAAATAAAATCTACGATAATTGTGATGAATTGGGCGGCAGGTGGCACAGTGTTTTCCTCCGGGGTCTTTGGTTTCCTCCCACAAATGAAAAAGAAAACACTCATTAATTAATTGTCCGATAATATCATCATTGTTATTCATTATTATTTAGCAGACGTCCTTCTCCACGGCAACGTTCATCATCTTACACGTAAATACAAATTAATAAATAAATCGGGTGCTGTGTCTGGCAAATGTTGGTGCGGTATAATTGCATGGTTGCCTTCCCCCAATTTCCTTCCGCCTCCGTGTCTGTGTCTCATACGTGACTAGGCATAGAATTTACGCGCGGTACAAATTGCATTTTTATTACTATTAAATACCTCCCGAGCTTGCGGTTTACTTGAGAATTATGCGGGTCTGAATACATACTGTATGTACCCATGCACAAGGTATATTGATTGCGTAAATTCGCATTAAAAAAAAATATGATTGAAAAAAGTATATTGCTATATGGGCGGCACGGTGGCCCAGTGATTAGCGCTGACGCCTCACAGCAAGAAGGTCCCGGGTTCGAATCTCTCGGCTCGGGTGCCTTTCTGTGTGGAGTTTGCATGCTCTCCCCGTGTCGGCGTGGGTTTTCGCCGGGTACTCCGGTTTCCTCCCACAGTCCAAAAGCATGCTCCTGGATAGGTTGATTGGCTTGCAGACTAAAATTGTCCCGCAATGCCCGGCGATGGACTGGCGTCCCGTCGTCGGGTGTATTCCTGCCTTACGCCCTGTGTTTCCGTGATAGGCTCTGGCTCACCGTGACCCTATATAGGATTAAGCGGTTTCAGACAATGAGATGAGATGAGATATTGCTATATTTTCTTTAATGTTCTTTTATTAAAAAACATTGGATAAGGATCTGGTTTGATATCCAGGTATGTAGGCATGTAACATATCTCTACCCAGCCTCAACCACCAACCAATACCTCTATAAATGTTCCTCCACCTACCTTGACCTCAAAACTCCTCGAATTTTCAGAATTAACAGAATCCGAGGTCCCTTCTTTAGATACCAGATCTCGGCCCATAAACTGCTCCCTGGATCCTTTCCCATCCAAAAGCATCCGGGCAAATTTCAAATTCTTTCCACGTTCGTCACTAATCTGTTTAATAAATCACTTCGCTCTGGTATCGTTCCCCCACTATTTAAATGTGCCACAGTTACCATTCTGCTTAAAAAAACCTGGTCTCGATTGCAACATCCCTGATAATTATAGTCCCATCTCAAATCTACCATTCATCTCCAAGGTCTTTGAACGTGCAGTAGCTGCGCAACTTCAGAAACACGTTCTTTACAATGACCTCCTCGATCCCTTCCAATCTGGGTTAGAATCGGCCATAGTAGAGAAACTGGTTTGGTAAAAGTAGTTGATGACGTACTCGTCGCTGCTGATGACGGCTTGCCAAGTAATCTTGTCCACCTGGACCTGAGCGCTGCCTTTGATACCGTTGACCACCCGATCTTACTTGAGCGATTGGAGGGTATAGTGGTCCCTGGCAGTGCCCTGCATTGGCTGATCTCCTACCTGTCTGACCGAAAGCAGTTTATCAGCCTCGGAGGACAAAACGCAGAGACCCATCCTGTTTTGTCTGGAGTTCCTCAGAGTTCAGCTCTCGGCCCATTCCTGTTCAGCATCTATATACATACATCTTCTTGGCCATATTCTGCGCAGCTTCAATCTCATGCTACCATTGCTATGCCGATGACATCCAAATCTATATCCACGCAAAGCCATCCATCAATGCGTCTGGTCTTTGCATGTGATCCTCACTGTCATGGCCTGGCTCAATTCAAAGTTTCTAAAACTTAATGGTGACAAAACAGAAGTTTTGCTTGTTGGAACCCCACACCAATTGTCCAAGGTTAAACCTATGCAATTTATGCTTGACGACCAGACCATTGAAGTTGCTAAGGCTGTCCGGAGTCAAGGTGTGACTCTTGATTCATCACTCAGCTTCGAGACACACGTCAACAAGGTGACGAGAGTAGACTATCTCCATCTCGGAAATATAGCCAGACTGCGCAACATCCTGTCACCTGCTGATGCTGAGAAGCTAATACACATCTTCATCTCCTCACGAATTGATTACCGCAATGCACTGCTCCCTGGCATCCCTGCTAATATGATCTATCGTCTCCAACGTGTGCAGAATGCGGCTTCTATAGTCCTCACTCACACATCCATCCATGATCATATTTCCCCAGTACTGATGTCTCGCCACTGGTTACCTGTTAAATACAGGATTGAATTCAAGATTCTCCTTTTCACCTATAATCTCACTGACGCTGCTCCGACATACATCCGTGACCTACTTCAAGCACCCTCCTCAACATAAAAACGTTTATCCTCCAATGCGGGCTTGCTGCATGTACCCAGGTTGCACGTCTATTCGATGGGTGACAGAGTCTTCTCGCGTGCTGCTCCCAGACTCTGGAATGCCCTTTCTTTGGAGGTTCGATCAGCTGAGTCCTTGGGCATCTTCAAATCTCGTCTCAAGACTCACTTATTCCGTAAGGCTTTCAAATGCTCCAGCTAAGACTCGTGACCCTTATCTCTAACACTGAGACTCCTATCCCTAACACTGTGCCTCTTTTCTCTAATACTGAGACTCCCATATCTAACACTGTTACTCCTATCTCTAACACTGAGACTCCCCTTCTCGAACACTGTGATTCCCATCTCTAACAATGTGACTCTTTTCCATTCCTCCTGCCGCTCAGAGATGCGTAGCTCTCTAGGTTGATTGATGCGGCTCAATGTTGTCGTGTGGGGATGATGGCAATCCTCCGAACTGCACCTGCTCGGGAGCATTTGTTCAATCTATGTTTGTGGCAGAAAATATATGTTTTAAAAAAATTTAATCGCTTACTTTTTGTCCTATAGTTTGTTGCTACTTTTTGATTTTCGGTTGTGATGTCCTGATTTTGTTGACATGCCGTTCTTTCCCAAGCTCGGATTTGTAAAAAAAAAAAATCCAAAAAACCCCCCGTTTTTGTGCTGATTTGCCGTTCTTGTTGATGTGCCTTTCTGTCCGCGGTTCTGTGCAGTGCTGTGTGACTTTTGGGTGATGGGCACTCTAGAAATGCAATTATTATTATACGATAAATGTTACATTAAACCTTTTCCCAATATGTGTATTATAAACTCTGATAATTTTGCAAATTAAAATTATAGTTGAAAATCTGATAATGTGATATGTTGTTCTGCAACGAAGTGTATATTTAAAACAAAACCCAAAAGAAAATTATGTTGCTAATTTTCTGCTGTAGTGCCGTTGTTGTTGGCGTGCCATTCTCTCCAGCAGCTCTGTACAACGCTTTGGGACCCTCGGGTGAAAAGCGCTGTATTTCTGCAATTATTATTATATTTTACTGCTATACTAAAAATATGTGTATCAAATTGTAGGAAAGATTAAATTACTTCGAGTTTGTCAACATTTATCTAATCAGCTCAAACTACAAATGTACACATCAGAAAAAAACACAACCTCGGCATTCAAAAGAATTACTTCATCAAAAACCTCTTTCACCAGGCTTTCGCATGCTGAGCTTAACTCCACGCCGCGCATCTCTGCTCGGTCCGGACAAGGCACGGAATTGGAACGCGTTATAAATTGTGTTATTATTTATTATTATAAATGTTAAACACGAGACGGTATACACGAGAAAAAGCGATTCCTTAATTGAATCGCGATCGTGAATGGTGATAAAATCACTGGAGAGGGGTCAGGGAATGGAACGGAGGGAGGTGGGGGTGTGGAGTGGATCTTTTTTATGAACGCTTTATGTTCTTCATTCAAGTTTACCTTGTACAATAGATCAATTGGCCCATGTCTTCCTTCGTTTGTTTAACAATTCTTTTTATCACTTATTTTATGCTCTTCTCTAAATTATGGTCATTATATGACTGTCAATTGAATTGCTCTGATGTTGTTGTTGCTTACATGCCGTTCTCTCCACAGCTCAGTGCAGCGCTTTGTGACCCCCGGGTAAAATTTGCTCCAGAAGTGCTATTATTATTATAAACTTTTCATCCCGAGTTACGCCTAATGACAATTGGTTGTTGCCCGACATTTGATTCTTATCATGAGCGCATCCTCATTCTACTTGGAGTCCGACCCGCTTAATAAACTGTAACCAGGAAGTGAAAATACAACAGAGCAGTATTTTTTCTCATATCAATTTTCGTGTGATTCGACTTATTTATTACGCAGGAGTACGTACGTGTACATGCCTTTATCAATTCTGATTACTGACTTAGAGTACGTCTAATCTTATGGCATTTCAGAATTTAAGCTTGGTGTAGCGTGTGTGGTGCCTAGCCTCGACCGTGCCAAGCCACGTGCATGTGGGGAGTGCGTTAGGGTCCCCCCCAAGTCAAATACCAACAAGTCAGGTAGTACAGAAGCAGCCGGCTTGGGTAATGTGAAGGCACCCACGCTGAGTCATGAACAACTCGTGCACTCACTCGGATTGGTCGTTGACACACTTGGCAGTTCTGCGCTCACTCGGATTGGTTGTTGACACACTTGGCAGTTCTGCGCTCACTCGGATTGGTTGTTGACACACTTGGCAGTTCTGCGCTCACTCGGATTGGTTGTTGACATGCATGATCGGCACGTGTGTGTGCGCGGGCATGCGGGAGCGAAACAAAAATATACGCATAGCGCAAGAGCTCGGGTGCGCGTTTTTGGAGTTCCGCGGAGCTCTGCGTCCTTTGGAGTCGGATTCGCGACCACGTGTATCGGCATTCTGCCCGCGATTTGTACGGCAATATTGCGAGTTGGCCAAGTGGCCTTTTGTGTGTCAAGTTTACTCATTAAATCCGGTCCGTTGTTACGATGGAGTCTCCCGGTGTTGGTGTGCCTGATGCGGAGAGAGTACGTGCGCCTGTTGTGGAGACAGTGGAACGTGAGCCGAGCCCCAGCCTGTCGGTCCGGGTCACGCGTGAGCAATGCCCCACAGTGACCCAGCCGTCAGTGTCAGTGCAAACGTGGGGAGCGCGGGGAAGAGAAGCTGACGCCATCAGCTTCGAGGGTTCCCGTGATCCACGACAAGTGGATAGTACTTGTTTTGGTAACGCTATGCAGACTAGTGTAATTTTATTAGCTGTGAGCCCACGCAGTGGGCCACATATAGATAAAAACGTAAAGAGTGCAGCTTTGGGTTTGCTTGTATATACCCCTACCGGCAGAAGGGCTTCTAGCAGGTAAATTGGTATTTGGTCGACTCTTCCACACTGAACAGTTATATTTGAAGAGGTCGAATACCCACGCTTTACCCCACCACACTAGCGTTGTGGAGCTCTCGGGTTTATGCTATTCATTAAAAAATAACGTGACTCTTGTTTCAATTGTCACACCTAAAGATTTGTCCAGTGACCTCTGGATAATGTATATAATTCAATGACAATTTCAAGTTTTCACCGATTTATAGCGATTGTTTTACTTTTAATTGATCTTCTATGATGTTGTTGTTGACATGCCTTTTTCTTCTTACAGCTCTGTGCAGTGCTTTGTGAGCCTCGGGTAAAAAGCATTCTAGAAGTGCAATTATTATTATTATCCATATGGGCATGTGACTATAAAGGATGAAATTTGGTTGTTTGAAAAGTTGGTTATATGTGTTCAGGGAGTTTTGTAAAAGTGTTGATAAATTATCGGGCTTAACCAACTTTAAGAACTAATTTGAAAACGTAATGATGTAGGTTTTCACAGCTCGATGCATGATGATTGCTTTGAAAGCTGTTTTCTCGGGACAGCCGTGTTGATCGCTCCCTCTTCCTCCATTGCAACGTTTCGCCTCACACGTTAAAGGCATCCTCAGGCGCTTTGTGTGTGTGTGACTCCTATTTATATGTAGGTATTATGTATGTGTTAAGCCTGTTCTATAGCGTTGTTTTATTCCAGGAACAATGGACGAAGGTCGGGGTCCATTTGAAAGGGTTCCATTGTCTTGCTTGCACACCGGAATCACATTAACTCAATCCAGTTCTGCCTCTGACTCACTTCCTAGTTTGCATGTCATGAAAGCATGCCCAGTTCTTCAAACACTTGGTGATTCTCTTCTGATGTCCGCATTTCAGATCTCTATATCTGTGCACTGATGACTTCAATAACTGGCCTCCAATTTGGCTGATGTTTTTTCTCATTTCTGGTTTGAGGTTCATAGTCTTTTCTGTCTAGTGAATCTCTATTGCTTCACGAATTAATCTTAGACCTTTGCGGTGGATGGCCGCTAGTACTGCCATTGCTGATTTATCCGTATGCATCAGACACACTGCTGCCTCGTGCTCTTTCTTTCTTGTGGCTATTGTTCTTCCTGTTTGCCCGATGTACACTGCCTTACAGTTTCTGCAAGGAATGCAATACAAGCCTTCTGTCTGTAACGGCAGTCGGTTTTTGGGTGATTTGAGTATGTCCTGTATCTTTTCATGGGTTGTGAAGGCTGTTTTTATTTTATATATTTCTAGATGTTTCCGGGATAGGCTCCGGCTTCACCGTGACCCTATATAGGATTAAGCGGTTTCAAATAATGAGATGAGATGAGCTTATTTTGTCTGTGGTGCCTTTCTCATATGGCAGGAAAGCACGGATTTTCGTATCTTTATCATTTTCATGCAGAAAAAGCATGAAAATGAGGAGGAAGATACCAATGGTTGCAGAGGGCTCTGGACAAACTAAGCAATTGTGTATGGTTCCAAGAAGGTCAGTGGCCCTCAGATTTGAGAATAAAGATAGAGATGAGCCAAGTAGCAGTTCAATTAAATTACTTTCTCATCATTAAAACATTATTGAACATTTAAACAAGGTAATTAATTTCCCTCGCCCATATACTGTATCGCTTTTCTTTCAGCTAGCTCTATCTTTGTATCTTGTCTATATTTCTCTCATCTCACTATGTCTGTCTCACATTCAACTCTTTTCTGTCATATAGCCAAATCTATTTCTCCTGTCTATAACTAGTTTGTGAACTTTTCGGAGGTTGTAAATTGAAAGGGCACCCCCAAAAGTAGATGTCCGCTTATAGTCCCCAATGGCTCAACAGCATCACTGCACTATGTCTATATTACCGATGTCGCCATACAGAGTGGGGGGGGGGGGGCTGCCGGCACAAGCCATTCTACTCTAAAAACACATTATAGTTCACAGACAGAGTTTGTGCATTGGAATTAAGATATGACCACCTACACGATTGCCAACAGAGCTCTTGTTGAGAATTGCGACTGAAGGCCAATTAGGAAAAGTCACTATTTTTCAGCTCAGCCTACTCATAGCAGACCAGCTGGCCATGACGCATGACAGAAAGCGGCGCTGTTGATTGTTTCTGACATTGATAAAAAAATATTTCTAAGGGAGTGTGAATTCTCAGTTCATGAATAACTCCCACATACAGCCTTTCAACTTGCCAAACTTATTGGTTACGTTGTTAATGGCGGCATGCTGGATAGAGGAATCATTTTGGCTCCTTCAATGCTGTCTTCTTACAGAAAACATACTGACTTAGCCATACCCTAGCCGAAATGTATTCTTAGGTTGTAATCCATAAACTAAAAAACTCAGCTAGCTTCCTTCTGTGTTCCTTCAGCCACTTTTTGTAGGGTCCTGCTACAGTGTGTAGTCCAGTGGTTCTTAACCTGGGTTCGATCGAACCCCAGGGGTTTGGTGAGTCAGTCTCAGGGGTTCGGTGGAGGTCAAGACACACACCTCACTCATATGATTCGTGATGACACGCCCCGCTTGGCCATCACTGGCTGCAGGTGATCACATTTTATTTTTCCAATAAAGAAGGGTTCGGTGAAACGCGCATATGAAACCGGTGGGGTTCAGTACCTCCAGCAAGGTTAAGAACCACTGGTGTAGTCTGTAAAATTAAATAACACGTTATTGACTGCTCCCACTTAATTTGCAGTGTTTGTTAAGTGATGGCCCCCAAAACTCTAGAGTCCCCACCTCCGTAAATATCTTCCCTAGATCTCCAGCGATCCCTAACTCCTAACACCAATCTCTCTAAGTCCCTGAGTGATCACACGGAGCACGCACTCTCTCACACGTACCGGCGTGCGCGCATTCTCTCCCACGTACCGCATTCAGACCACGTTCACACCACGCTCACCGCTCACCCACGCAACGCTTCGATACAAAATACCGGATAGCTGTGTCGAGTTGAAGGCTTTTACTGCTGCAGACAGCGCGCCGCGACGAGGTCCCTTTTCAGCCGCCCCAACTGCTCCTATACATCACTCGCTACGCGGGACAACCGCTTGGGCATAGCCCCTCGGCACAGCCTCGCACAGCTCCGGGCACAACTCTCGTACATGACTTAACTAAACCCCGCTACTCGACTGCCCTTAACATGACTAACTAACCCCGCTAACTAACTAACCCAGCTAACTAACTAAACCCCGCTAACTAACTGCCCTCATCCCTCTACATGGCTGCCAACCTAACCGCTTCGACTCATCTGGCAACTGCAACTACAACTACTCCAACTACTACTCCCACAACAACTACTCCAACTCCAACTACTCCAACTCCAACTACTCCAACTGCCCCGCCCCCTTGCTCCGCGCTCTGTTAAATACCTGCCCTCCCGGTTCGTACCGCTCCCTTTTTAACGGCCGTGTCTCTCTCCACCAATCCCCGTCATTCCCCCTTGTCTCTGGGCGTGGTTTCTGTCTCCTACCAATCACCGCTGTTGTAAACACCTTGGCGCCGGTCTGTCTAGAGAATCGGCCTATCCCATGGCGACGTCTGACCATTACAACAACAGGACAAAAATATCGCGCACAACGTCCGTTCAAAACTCCGCCCAGCTTGGCCCTGCAATGCATGCCGGTTGGATGGCCCCCCTCCGGCCGGTAACCCCGTCGGAACACAATTGTCTGCAGCTTTAACGTTCTGGGGGAGTTATTCTCTCCCCGGCAGAACTGGTAGGTGGAACCCGGCGCCCCCTAGGCCAAATTCCAGCTGATCTGCAACAGGGTTTATGGACAAAACCTCCGTCGCTGGGGCCGAGTTCCATCATCGTTCTGTTCCCCACCGAACCTCGTGTCGTGCGGACACTGCATCAGTGTGGAACAATATGCTGTTGTCAAATGTCCGCTCAAACAACGGATGCGCGCAGGCATCTAGCGGTTGAGTGCGATAGTGGTGGTTGCATGTGTGTCTGTGTGGCATAAAATACTTTCCGAGGGGGGTTCACAAGGGTGGACATAACGAAAACACAGCCAGCGTCCCTGGTGGTTCCATGGCCCACGAAGTAGGCCTCCACAGTTACATTGGTTACATTCTTAATGGCGGCATGCTAGATGTGGGATCATTCTGGCTCGAACAATATCATCTTCCTACACATCTCTCGGGCCTCTAACATCACGCTTGTTTTCGTTGGCATCCTGTACATTTTTGTGCTGCGCAATAATGTGCTCGGAATCTTAACGCAATTATTCACAGTAGCTGGTGTTCGGTGAATAATTTTTCATAACCTCTCCCTTCATTACCCTTACGGAATGTTCTTTAGGTTGTTGCTATGGTAGTTGGTGTAGGATATATTGTACGAAGAAGTTGACAGCAGGGTGTCTGTTTTGTGCCCGTGAGTTAACGATGCGGCTGCTGCTACCGCCGCAGAGGCCTTACGATTGAGTTAGCATGGATCGTTTCCTCTTCAGGAGTGTGATTTCATCATTTAACACGAACACGCTGTTTTATAATAATGTCTTTGAGGAGTTTTTGTTGGGACAACAAAGTATAATTTCTGTATTTGCATTTTTGATGAATAACTTCGCACGCAATTCACGTGTGGCATTAAACACCCCATGCTTGTGGGAACACCGCCTGCTTTTGGATTATATCGGGAGTGTGCTTGTTATCAGTTCGTCAATCGGTTGGTTGTGTGTGCTGGGCTGAAACATTGGTACTCCCACCTGTTCAGATATCTGGCTCGTGTGAAAGAGTAGGGGTGTTTGGAGCGCCCTCGAGTGGAGGCCCATCTGGCGAGCAGTGGCGTGAGCAAGAAATTGCAGGGCTGCACCATCACCATTACCTGTGTCTAAATATCAGCGGACAACGATCATACATGGCTTTGGTAATGGTAAATATAATTAATGTTGCAATATAATCTCATTAATTATTGTGTGTGAAACTCCACTTCCAGTTTTAATTAACCTGGTATAAATTGTAAACGCTGCTACAAAACCTATGAATAATAACATTTTGACAAATAGATCTTAATTTTGTTGTGAATTAACCTCGCCAGTTGTGGGCTATTTTGTCTTATTTATCAGATTCTGATGCTTCTTGTTAATTGTCCAAGTAGGTGATAATTTGTTGGGTGCATGTTAATGTTCAGCTTACAAAAGGAAATATGTACACGAATTAACGTTATTTATATGCAGGCAAGAACCAGTTGAGACAAGCATCAAGTTTAATTAATATTTTTTTACATTTATATAGCGCCTATCACCCAGTGGCCGCAAAGTGCGGGTGTGGGGGTGTTCGGGGGGGTGGGGGGGTTGGGGTGGCGGCGGGGAAGGCAGCCATGCTGCGAACCAGCGTCAACCTGCTAGACATTGCGTCACTTGTATTGTGCTGGTATCGGCTAATTTATGTGTTTTTTTCAGTTTTGGTAGGAAACCAGAGAAACCGGAGGAAACCCACACAGACCAGGGGGAGAACACACAAACTCCACATAGCACGGTACCCGACACGAGAAGCGACCCACCTCAGGCAGGAGCTTATTTCTATGAGACACAGATGTTACCAGTGCGCCACCCCGTCACCCCGATGAAGACCTGGCATGCATACAGATTAAACCCAATGGTGCATTTATATCATGAGGGAGCTTATTCAGTGGCCGTCATGATGTGCTATGAACTCACCGACCTGAGTTTGATTATCGGGCACTGCTATTATCAGCGGCGAGTGATGTCTGCCCCCCCCCCCCACCAACTTTTATTGACCAGCATTCTGAAATATGGTCAAACAACTCCCATGACCAACATGGCATCAACAGGCTTTCGTCCAGCCGTGAATTGACAATGGTCAATAATAACGATTAGTCTTATATCAGTGCAGGACATGAACAGTGCAACCAGGGCTTATTTCTCTACGTAATATATTATGGGTTACTGGTAAAATTGGTGTAGACACGTGACTCTTAGCCACAGCCATAGCGAGAAGTATATTGGATGTGGTGTGCCAGGTGTACACATAACATACTCACTTGGCCATACCCCAGCTGAAATTTCACGTTAAGAATTAGGCCATTAACAAAGAAACTCAACCAACTACCTTCCGTGTTCCCCAAGCCACCTTTTTTAAGGTCCTGCTATAGCGTGTGGTCTGTAAAATTAAATTATACGTTATTGACTGCTCCCACTTAATTTGTTGTGTTTGTTGCACAAACATATTGTTGTTCGAGGTGGATTTGGACTGAGCACGGATAGGTTATTGGTTATGTTTCTCGTTATACAGGAACAGCATTGGTTTGAATTTCCGTGGCAATGTACGTTGATTGGTGTATTAATAAAATGACCTATTTGTACTTATGAAGATTGCTTCGAAAAGCTGCTCTCTCGGGACAGCCGCGTCGATGGCTCTCTCTCCTCGCCTCGCGACGTTTCGCCTCACACGTTTCGCCTCACACAAAAAAAAAACCTACATCATTATATTTGTACTTAAGCCTCAATTAGAGGTATTATCACACTTCATGCGGCCCTTTATTTAAGAGGTCGCCGTTTTAGGTTAGGCATAGGGTTATGCACAAATTGTTTATTCAGTAAATGTATGCAGCAAATTGGCTACAACAGTGAGAGTATATAGATGTAATTTTACCCAAAAATAACATGGGTACTTCAATGTTTGGATGTCGACCATAATTGTCGTCCCTTTGTCATCTTCAGCATATTTTCTGGAGGTTCAAAAATTGCATTTGATTGGTCCTTTTTGGACATTGAGGCAGAAGCATATTCTCAAGACGAAATTGGCATCCATCAGCTTCTTCATGTCATGAAATATTGAATATGTTCTAAGTTCTCAGAGCGGTGCTCCCCATATGTCAGATTATAGCCCAGCGGAAGAGACTTTTCACAAGACTTTTCCAAAAAAATAGCCTTGCTGACCGATCACCTGCAAGATGAATTATAAGGGTCCGGTGCAATGCCCCTTGGACAGCAAAGATAGAATGGGTCTTGGCGTGCAAGATTTTGGCAACGGAAACTTGCTCTTGGAACGTGGAACATCACCTCTCTGGGAGATAAGAAACCGGAACTTGTGCAGGAAGTTGAGAGGTTCCAACTGGATATAGTTGGGCTCACCTCTACGCACAGAGTCGGCTCTGGAAGCAAACTCCTTAATAGGGGTTGGACTCTCCTACTCCGGAGTTGCACAAAGGGAGAGGCGCCGAGCAGAGGTGGGCACATTCACCAGCCCCCGGCTAGGTGCCACTCAGTTGGAGTTTTTTTTCTCTCCCGTGAATGAGAGAGTTACCTCAATGCGACTTCGGCTCGCAGGGAAGAGGACTGTTGTGTGTGCATACGTACCAAACAGCAGTTCAGGTACATTACCTTCTTAGAGGCCGTGGGTGGGGTGTTAGAAAATACTCCACCTGGTGACTCCAAAATTCTACTGGGAAACTTCAACACCCATGTAGGTATTGATGGAGAAACCTGGAGGGGTGTGATTTGGAGTAATGATCTGCCCGATCAGAATCCGTATGGTGCTATATTATTGGATTTCTGTGCTAGTCATGGACTGTCCATAACAAACACCACGTACAAACACAAGGAGGCTCATAAGAGTACCTGCTACCAGAGCACCTTCGGCAGACCTGAGGTCATTTGTTTTGGACATTCGAGTGAAGAGAGCAGCAGAGCTGTCTACCGATCACCACCTAGTGGTGAGCTGGATCAGATGGGGGGTAGGATGTCAGACAGACCTGGTAAACCCAAACGTGGAGTGAGAGTTTGCTGGGAATGAATGATTGGTGGAGGACCCTTTCCGGAGTGATTTCAGCTCCTACGTCTGGAGAAGTTTCTCCCACATCCCGGAAGAGGCTGAGGACATGGAGTTTGAATGGATCCTGTTGAAAGCTTTCAGCGTGGAAGCAGCTGTTTGAAGCTGTGGCCAGAAGGTGATCGGTGCCTGCTATGGTGACAACCCCAGGACCTGCTGGTAGACACCAGTAGTGAGGGAAGTTGTCAAGCTGAAAAGGAGTCCTTCTGGGCTTAGTTGGCACGTGAGACTCCTGATTCGGTGGACAGGTACCGGCAGGTCAGATGGACTGCAGCTGCGGTGGTTGCAGAAGTGAAAGCACGGGTGTGGGACGAGTTGGGAGAGGATATGGAGAAGGACTTTTGACTGGCTTCAAAGAGGTTCTGGCTAACCATCTGATAGCTCAGGAGGGGAAAGCAGGGCACTGCCTAGGCTGTTATCAGCAAGGGAGTGGAGGTGTTGACCTCAACTGGGGATATGGTCGAAAGGTGGAAGGAACACTTTTAGGAACTCCTAAACCCGACAGACGTGACCTCGGAGGAGGATGCAGGGCCGGAGGGTTCTGGGGGGTCTGAGCTCATCTCCTTAGCGGAAGTCACTGTGGTAGTCCATAAACTACATAGTGGCAAAGCGTCAGGAGTGGACGAGATCTGCCCGGAAATGCTGAAGGCCCTGGATGTTGTGGGGCTGTCATGGCTGATTCGCCTTTTTAATGTTTCGTAGGTGTCGGGAAGAGTACAAGTGGATTGGCAGACAGGGGTGGTGGTTTACATAAAAAAAAAGAACCGGAGGGTGTGTTCCAACTACCGAGGGATCACACTGCTTAACCTCCCTGGGAAATCATGTGCCAGGGTGCTGGAAAGGAGGATCTGTCCGATCGTCGAACTTCAGATTCAGGATGAATATTGCTAATTCCTTCCTGGCTGTGGAACAACAGACCAGCTTTTAACACTCTCACAGATTCTTGAGGGGTGATGGGAATATGCTGAACAAGTCTACATGTGTTTTGTGGACTTGACAAATGCTCATGACTCTGTGCTCCGAGGATTTCTGTGGGAGGTACTGCGAGACTATGGGGTACAGGGGCTGTTACTGCACGCCATTCGATTCTTGTACAACCGGAGCGAGAGATGTATTTACATCCGTGGTATTAAGTCAAGCCCATTTGCAGTGGGCGTTGGGCTCCGCCAAGGGTTCACATTGTCTCCTATTCTGTTCGTGATCTTCATGGACAGGATAGCAAGGCGTAGCCGACGACTGGAGTGTATCCACTTTGAGGGTATGAGGGTAGCATCTTTGCTTTTTGCTTCATCAGACTGTGGTCTCCAGTGTGCACTGGAGCAGTTTGCTACCGAGTGTAATGCGGTAGGGATGAGAGCTAGCGCCTCCAAATCTGAGGCCATGGTTCTCGCCCGGAAAAAGTTGGCTTGCCCCCTCTGGGTGGGGAGTGAGCAGCCGACCCAAGTGGAGGAGTTCAAGTATCTCAGGGTCTTATTCATGAGTGAGGGCAAAAGGGAGCATGAGATGGACAGACGGATGGGGGGCAGCATCTGCAGTAATGTAGGCATTGTACCGAACCGTCGTGGTGAAGAGAGAGTTGAGTCGGGAAGCAAAGCTTTCAATTTACAAGTCAATCTTTGTTCCAACCTTAATATATGATCACAAACTTGGGTAATGACCGAAAGAGTAAGGTCACGGATAGAGGCGGCTGAAATGAGGTTGCTGGGCTCATCCTTAGAGATAGGGTGAGAAGCTTAGTGATCTGGGAGGAGCTTAAGAGGAGGACCGCTGCTCCTTCGCATTGAGAGCCAGTTGAGGTGGCTCGGAAATCTAATAAGGATGCCTCCTGAGCGCCTTCCTCTGAAGTTGTACCGGGCACGGCCAACTGGGAGGAGACCCCGGGGTAGACCCAGTACCCGTTGGAGGGATTAAATCTCTCAACTGGACTGGGTATGCCTTGGAATCTCCCAGCAAGAGCTGGAGGAAGTTGCTCGTTAAAATGACGTCTGGGCTGCTTTGTGACCCAGACCCAGATAAGCGATATGACAATGGATTGATGTATTCTCCAAAGAAACCCGTCAAGTGGCAATGTTATCCTTGACACAGTATGGGAGTGCACTTTTTACTTATATTGATGTTTGAAATTTTCAGAGCTGGACTTTATCCAAACAATAAGTAAATTTATATTTTGTTTCTGACAGTCATCATCTAGAAAGCAAAGGCTGAAAAGTCTCATCACTGGAGAACTTGATAAAATCACAGGCAGCTGCTAGAATTTGTGCTGAGAATCTCAGCAATGCCAGCTCAGAACTCTGACATCTATGCCACCTGTTCACCTTGTGAATGCATAATTTTTAGACAAAGTGTAGTTTCCCTGTTGAAAACCTAATGAGACGCTTCATTTTCTTATGCATTTTATAAGCATTTTACTATTTGCAATGTCTGTTAAATCCTGAAATGGTTACACAGTGTCACTTTATGAACTACAGTATCCAATAATGTCATTTTTTTCCCATGGTGGAGCATGTTTGAAATGTTTCAGGAGAGGCAGGGGTAGGAAGAGAAAACGTTACTAAAAATATTGTCACAAAAATGGATGTGTTCCACATATAACTGCCAACACATACTTCCTTATAAACACCGTTAATCATTATTTATTTCAGATCTGTACATAATTTTATCATATTTATTTCTGTATTGCTCGAGTGCCTTTCTGTGTGGAGTTTGTATGTTCTCCCCGTGTCCGCGTGGGTTTTCGTCGGGCATTCCGGTTTCCTCCCACAGTCCAAAAAACATGCTGCTGCATCGGTTAATTGGCTTGCAGACTAAATTGCCCTCAGTGCCCGGTGATGGACTGGCGCCCCATCGTGGGTATATCCCTGCATTGCGCTCTGTGTCTGTCGGGATAGGCTCTGGCTCACCGCAACCGTGTACAGGACTGAGCGGTTTCTGACAATGAGATGAGAGATTAGGTTTCTGTATTGTAATTTGATATTCAGTACAGGTATTACGTTAATAAATGTGCGAGTGCTAATGTTGTATAGTATTTTAAATAATCTGATTATTTAGTGTGAACGTTAAAAACTGCAGGTGAATGGCGAAATGTTAGTGTATACTGTAAAGTGTTTGAAAATCTATACAGTATCGCTGAGTTGGGGAAACTATATGGTAATGTGAAATACCAAACAACATTACAATGCGTTGCCTCTCACATACTTAAAATTCTCACCGTTATGCCTGTGTTAAGTGATTTACTTGAAGATACAGTATAAGAATATAAAGATTATCTTTTGAATAATCCATTAGCTTGATGAAACAGATCACCAAGTAGCAGGAGCAGCCAGCCTCCTGCGGATCAATGCTTCACAAAAGCTTGGTTTATATAATGGATTAAGGGTGAAAGCCTGCAATGTACACACGCGCAGTTTTCAGTCTCTCATGAAGTGATTATCATTATTGCATGAAAGGGTCATGACAGGTGCTGTAATGAATTCGGAAGATCATGGATGTTGACTGTGTTGTGCTCTTGGTGAGGCTCACACGTTCATGTGCCTACACGAGCAGTGCGAATGTGAAGTTGCAAATAGGGTGTCCATAAAAAAAAGATCCTTTAAACAAATCATTCATCGTGTGGCGCCACGACTAAGACTGCGGACTCGTGACAGCTCGGCGGTAACACCACGGCGAGGATCAGCATTCACTCCGCGATTGATCAGCCAGCGAGCAGAGACTTCTTAACTTTTGATGTTTTATTGGAACACAGCGACGACGCGGGTCCGAGGTGTAACGAAACAAGAGCGGCCGCCTCCATCTTGACGTCTTGTCTGGTCTCTCCGTCTCCCCGATCTCTTCTGTGTCTCCGTCTGACTGACCCACCTGTGTCTCCCAAACCCCAGTCTTATAAATCCCCCACTGTTCGGTCCGTGTCTCTGGCCGTCGTCTCTCTCTCCACCAATCACCGCTGTTCGGCCCTTGTCTCTGGCCATCGTCTCTCTCCCCACCAATCACCACTGTCCCCCCCCCTTCACGCC